>JBBGZY010000036.1:0-405000 GCA_037952925.1 Lithobates clamitans
GACACTGCCTTTAAAAATCACTGCCTTCAGTTTATCTAAAAACTCCGATCCCCATCGATTAGTACAAATTACACGTCAGTACAGGGAAAAAATAGAGTCTAGGAGGCCAGATGTGATAGAAGGATGGGAACAAAAGAGAGAGAGGGGGGAGAGAGAGGGGGAGGGAGAGAGAGAGGGAGAGAGAGAGAGAGAGAGAGAGAGAGAGAGAGAGAGAGAGAGAGAGAGGGGGAGACAGAGAGAGAGAGGGGGGGGGAGGGAGAGAGAGAGGGGGGAGGAGAGAGAGAGGGGGAGGGAGAGAGAGATGGAGAGAGAGAGACAGGAGAGAGACAGAGAGAGAGGGGGGGAGAGAGGGGGGAGAGAGAGAGGGAGGAAGAGAGACAGAGAGAGAGAGAGGGGGGAGGGACAGAGAGAGAGGGGGGAGGGAGAGAGACCGAGAGAGAGATGGGGAGAGAGAGAGAGAGAGAGAGAGAGAGAGAGAGGGGGGGGGAGAGAGGGGGAGGGAAAGAGAGAGAGAGAGGGAGGGAGAGAGAGGGAGGGGGAGAGAGAGGGAGAGAGGGGGAGACAGAGAGAGAGGGGAGGGAAAGAGAGAGGGGGAGAGAGACAGAGAGAGAGGGGGGAGAGAGAGAGGGGAGAGAGAGAGGGGGAGAGAGAGAGGGGGGAGAGAGAGAGACAGAGAGAGAGAGATAGGGGAGAGAGAGAGACAGAGAGAGAGACAGAGGGGGAGAGAGACAGGGGGGAGAGAGAGGGGGGGAGAGACAGAGAGAGAGAGGGGGGAGAGAGAGAGGGGAGAGAGAGAGAGAGAGAGGGGGAGAGAGAGAGGGCGGAGGGAGAGAGAGACAGAGAGAGAGAGAGATGGGGGGAGAGAGAGAGACAGAGGGGGAGAGAGAGAGAGCGAAAAAGAGAGAGGGAGACAGACAGAAAGATAGATGAATGGGTAGAGAGAGACACACACACACAGAGACAGAAAGATGAGGGGGAGAGAGAGGTGGGGAGAGAGAGAGAGAGAGAGAGAGAGAGAGAGAGAGAGAGAGAGAGAGAGAGAGAGAGAGAGAGAGAGAGAGAGAGAGAGAGAGAGAGAGAGAGAGAGAGAGAGAGAGAGAGATGGAGGGAGAGAGAGGAGAGAGAGAGAGAGAGAGAGAGAGAGAGAGAGAGAGAGAGAGAGAAGAGAGAGAGAGGGGAGAGAGAGGGAGAGATGGGGGAGAGAGAGGGGGGGGGGAGAGAGAGAGGGGGGAGAGAGAGAAACACAAAGAGAAGCAATAGAGAATGAAGCAGAGAGGGGGCAAAAGAGACAGAGAGATGGATGGGAAAGAGACTGAAAGACAGAGATGGAGAAAAAGAGATATAGAAAGAATTAGAGATGGAGAGGCAGACAGAAAAATAGAAAGAGAGAGAGGAAGAAAAAGAAAGAAAGAGGAAGAGAGGGAGAGATAAAGATTATATATAAAATAAAGAGAGAGAGAGAAACAGAAAGAGAGAGCGAAATAGAGAATGAAGCAGAGAATGATGCAGAAATCGAAAAAGGGGTGGAGAGAGAGCTGGAGAAAGAGAAAGAGATGGAAGGAGACAGAGACTGAAAGATAGAGAAGGAGAAAAAGAGATATAAAGAGAATTAGAAATGGAGAGGCAGACAGAATGAGAGACAAGGGGAGAGAGAGAGAGATAAAGATAATAATAACATAAGAGAGAGAGGCAGAGGGGAGAGAGAAAGAAAGAAAGAAAGAAAGAAAGAAAGAAAGAAAGAAAGAAAGAAAGAAAGAAAGAAAGAAAGAAAGAAAGAAAGAAAGAAAGAAAGAAAGAAAGAAAGAAAGAAAGAAAAGAAAGAAAGAAAGAAAGAAAGAAAGAAAGAAAGAAAGAAAGAAACGAATGAGGGAGGGAAGACAGAAATAAAGAAAGAGAGAGGGAGAGACAGAAGAGAGTGCGGTGCAGAGAGGAGCAGTGAGATGGATTTTGAAGCTCTCCCTCTCTATATATATGTATATACAGTATGTGTAGTATTCGGGGAGGAGGTCTATACTGGGCTGGTAATAGGGACATGATCAGACCGATGTGTACTGATTCCAGCTCTACTAGGAGTAACCTCGGCCACATCATGAGACATCTGATCGGAATCCAGCACTTCTATCAAGGAGCTGATGTACTAGATATGTTCAGGTCACTGACACCTAATCACATCCTCGGGGACTTCCCAGGGACTTGTTCCATCCTGGAAGAGGACATCGGTCTAGGATTCCCCACTGTGCATGTAATGGACACCCAGGATGTCATCTGATTGTCACACCTGCAGTCATCCACATCAAATAAAAAGTGACACCACCTGCATGCAAATAGAGCATCATATTGATGGATGTTGGAGTTCAGTATGTTCCTTCTGTTATGTGTGTTGTATCCTCCAGCGGAATAAGAAAGCTGCCCCCTCCATGGACTATAAAATGCATTTTTAGCTGCTTACCCCCTCCTTGGGTTGTAAACTTCTTACCCCAGCTAGAGGAAGTGCTGTACTGCTGTGCTCTGATCTATGTACACTTGTAGTATCAGCAGGAAACCCCCAGAGCTTCCAATCTACATTTTGGAATAGACCCCCCTCTCTCTCTAGTTTATTGGCCATTTTAAACACATACACACAGGGATGGGGGGAGGGGGGGGTTGCTTCCAACCTAGCCAGCTCTGTCCCTGCTGCCCCTTCTTGTGTCTCCCCCTTGGCCAGATTAGGCAGATCCTGTCCAGGCTTTCCCTCTCACCAAGCCTGACCTGTCAAGAGGATTATCCAAGTAGGAGATTAATAGGGTAGGCGGGCTGCAATAATAATCGTTTTGTTTGATGTGACAACTTTGATAGGCGTTGATTTACTTACAAACTGATAGGCTTTTAATTGAGCGCTTCCATACAGCTTCAGATGAAAGGAGAACCCGCATTGAAACAGCTGCCCAGTGCCCCGAGTCTCAATACTGATTAGCCATCTCTACTGTGAATAGTTCAAGGCATTTTTTTTTTAAACTTTTTTTTTTTTTTCATCCTCACATTTCTGCCAGCCCCACTCCTTTCTAAGAGAAAATAAATCATTCCCATTGTGTGCAAATAAAATCGACTTGACATGCCTCGCAATAGCTGGTAGGTAAAAGAGGCCAGGAAGCTCTCTAATTAATTTCGCCTTCACTCGCAGCTTTTTTCTCCTCTGTGAAATGTTACATACAAAGTCTCCCTAAGAAAGGTACCAGCGGAGATCAAACGAGGTTCCTGTTAATCGGGGGGAATGATAAGATGCAGGAGCAAAAGGGGGCTATTAGCATCGAAGCGGTCCGGACTCGCGAAAAAGGTGGGCGTGCGAGTGAGCGAATCGCGATTTCGCAAAAAACGTCTGGCAATAGGGATGCAAAAAAATATTTTTCCTTTATTATAATAGCCAGCAGGACCAAGTGCTAAGTCTGTTCGCGATCGAAAACCAAGATTAGCACCGCGATCGTTAGACGTAACGTGCGTGGGAAAATTACGAGGCGCGCGACAGACAAATTATTTTATTAGTATGTGGAATTTACATAGCTCCGACAGTTTGTGCAGCGCTTTACAAAACAAAGGGAGACAGTACAAATCAACGAAAAAATTTAAAAATTGCAAGCGATAAGTCTGATGTGTTCGCATAGCTCACGTGCAATTTTAGTCGTGAAAGCAATCACAGGACAGTAGCACATGCTCCTAATTACTCCTATCGCAGTTGTCGCAATTGTTTTTTCTTGCGTTTGATAGGATTTATGGCAAATTGGCCTTAAAAAAAATTGGAACCTACAAGCATTTTTATTTACGGATCTGAACGCAGCTGCGGCATTTTCAATGGAGACATTCGCACAGGTTCCTTAATTAAAACGCATCTACAAGCATTTTTTATTTACAGATCTGAACGCAGCTGCGGCGTTTTCATGGAGACATTCGCATAGGTTCCTAAATTAAAACGCATCTACAAGCATTTTTTATTTACGGATCTGAACGCAGCTGCGGCGTTTTCAATGGAGACATTCGCACAGGTTCCTAAATTAAAATGCATCTACAAGCATTTTTTTATTTACGGATCTGAACGCAGCTGTGGCATTTTCAGTGGAGACATTCGCTCAGGTTCTTAAATAAAAATGAATCTACCAGCATTTTTATTTACGGATCTGAGTGCAGCTGCAGTGTTTTCAATGGAGACATTCGCACAGGCTCTTAAATAAAAATGCATCTGCAAGAATTTTTAGTTACGGGATCTGAACACAGCTGTGGTGTTTTCGATGGAGACATTCGCACAGGTTCTTAAACCTGCATTGTGTTCAGATTCGTAACACAAAATCCACAAATACTGTATGCATCTGACAACATATGTTTCCGTGTATGTCAGATGCAGGTATTGGGAAAAAAGAGGACAATTTTAGTAAGTACCTACTGATCATTATGCAGGAACTTTTGTGCTAGAAAAAAACATGTGTATAAAGATAAATAGCCTTTTTATGTGTGTATGAGGCCTAATCATGCTGATTTTTATTTTTTATTTTTTTTAGAGCTTTACAGAACACAAGAACAGCAATGACAGCCTCAGCAGGAAAAAGCTCTACTTTGCAGTCAAGTTTGAGAAAACCCTTATATTTTTTTTGTACAGAATTTACATAGCGCCAACAGTTTGCGCAGCAAAATAAATGGAGACAGTACAGTTAAAATACAATTCAAGACAAGAGGCTTAGGGGCCCTGCTCATGAGAGCTTGCAATCTAAAGGATATGTTTGTTATTGTGATCCCATTCACACAGCATACGTAAAAAGTAATTTAAAGAAAATAAATATTTCTTTGCATTAGGCCTTTGGGCAGACTGCTAGCTACTCTGAACAATTTAGTGAGGGACAAGGGGAGGACAGACTGAGTACCCCCCCCCCCCCCCAATAATATACAATGCAAAATCTAAGCCTTGGGATCTTTAACCCTTTCTTGGAACAGGCAATGTGCAAAATCTGGTGCAGCTCTGCATAGAAACCAATCAGCTTCCAGTTTTTTTTTTTTTTTTTTTTCAAAGCTTAATTGAACAAGCTGAAGTTAGAAGCTCATTGGCTACCATGCTCCGCTGCACCAGTTTTTACAATTTCCAGTTTTAGTAAATCATCCCCAGTGTGTGAATCTAGTTTACAACTGTTAATGAAGTCTGCCAGCACAGCACATGGTAAACATAACTTCCCAGCTCCTTACTTCAGTTTTGTGTTTCAGAAAAGAGCAAGTAAAAATATAAGCAGCAATTTTTATTTATTTCACTACTGGAGTGGAAAAGTAACAAATTTAAAGCAGGTGTTATCCCAATGTGACTATAAACATGGAAATACATTTTTAAATGTTTTTAGACTTGCTTAAGTATGGCCTTTAAAAAAGATTGCCAACTCTCTTTTCTTTATTTTAAGGCTGCAGGCTGTGGGCCAAATTGCCTTGTTACAACTATAGAAAGTAGTGTTCAATGGCAGTATCAAATTACCAAAACCATATACAGTATATCTATCTATCTATCTATCTATCTATCTATCTATCTATCTATCTATCTATCTATCTATCTATCTATCTATCTATCTATCTACATATAAATATATATATATATATATATATATATATATATATATATATATATATATATATATATATATATATATATATATATATGAAAATAATATTAACAAGGGTTAACTATAGACTGCATTTTATTACCTACAGCAGGAAATAGGATCCATGACCCGTGACCTTTTGCGTATTTTCTTTTCTAAAATAAAATCTTAGTAAAAATCAATTACTATAATTAAACAAATGCTTATATTTGTACATACATGAAATTGCATCATGACACAACTATTTTAATTACTTCTGTGTGCCCAGGCTTTAAAAAATGTAGATAACAATACACAATCAGAAGGTAGTAGTAACAAATGGAGGTACTTGAGGCAAGGTAGTGCACAGAATGGACAATGGTGGGTGGAATAACTATTAGATTGTGAGCTCTTATGAGCAAGGCCCTCCTAACCCTCTTATTGTAACTGCACTGTCACCCAAGCACTATACTGTTGCCACTGTATAAATCCTGTATAATAATAATAATAATAATAATACAGGTAAGTAGTGGTGACACCTACAGTAGGCTCATACCACATAGCTAACTCACCAGGTTTAGGATCCATATTTTACTAACAAAAAATTACAGTTATTTTCAACTGAGTCCAATGAGATTTGAAAATAACAGTTACATTGATAAAATAAAGATCCTTTATCCTTGTGTAAACTTTTTTGTGAATTGTACCTACCATTTGCCCAAACATGTCCATGATGAAATGTAATTAATAGCACCTCCTAGGCAGTAGTGAAGCTGAAGGGTGTGATGTAAGGATGTCCCCCCCTTTCTATAGCAATACAACCCTCTCTCACCTCGGAATTTCTCAAGTCGGGTCTCTCTTTGGCTCTCCCAAGCCCATTAAAAAAAAAAACACATTGGATTCTCACATCTCCCATCACCTTGGGGTAATTAATCTTAAATATTTCACCCCGGGAGGCAGGGCAAACACACCAAGGAAACAGATAGCAGTCTCTCTGGTCCTGTAAGGAAAACAGCTGTTCCAAGCACTTTAATGCAAATGAACACAAATGAAGGCTTCAGCTCTTTTTTTTTTTTGCAGACTTTTACTGCACTTCATTTATCAATTCGACTTGACAACAAAGAGGGAGATGTGGGGAGAGGAGAGTAACAGGCACTATGTAAGAGCAAAGGGGAAAAATCCAGCCTGTCAGCCTCCACTTCCATCCTTCTGCTTTCTGTTATCTCCCCTGATCCTCCCTCCCAAATCTATTCTCTACCATCACTTCCATCCTACACATCTCTATGGGGCTTGGAGGAAAGGCTGGGAACTTAGGAAGGTTCCATCCACATAGGGATCATCATCCCCAATCTCTGCAAGTAGCACTGAAAGGGTCCAAGGACTGGGATGGAGTCCAGGCACAGACCCCCGCCCATGTCACATCGACTTCACCTTCATGTGATCTTTCCAACTTGTCTCACCCTGTGTGGCCCATGGTGTCATGGTGTCACACCAAGGGACAAATGGGAAAGAATAACACGTTTACATGTGTACAGCTAGAGATGAGAGGGAGGAGGAAGAGAAGAAAGGAAATATTTACATACATAGACAAACATCAACATATACTTCATAACACATACACTTCAATGAGAACAATTGTAGAGAGTTACTTCCTATATTATCTCTCTATACACAACTGATTATCCAAACATACTATCCCTTTATATTATAATCTATATTATAGATCGATAGATAGATAGATAGATAGATAGATAGATAGATAGATAGATAGATAGATAGATAGATAGATAGATAGATAGATAGATAGATAGATAGATAGATAGATAGATAGATAGAAGAATATATTTATAGACATTTGCCTAATACCCTATCCAATCTATTTGTTTATCTAAATATTCTCTCTATATATATAATATCTACAGATATATTTGCGCACCATATCTCTATCCTCTGTATGTATACAGGTACAGTATATACTGTGGTTGCTTATCTAAATATACTATTCCTCTCTGTACAAATATATTCAATTAATATCCTCTCTATTATATAATCTATATTTATATTTTCTATAGAGAGTTGTATCTATACAGATATACAACACATACAATGTATGGAAGGTCAGGTTGCAGTGTGGGTCGGGCTGACATGTATGTATAGACTGAGGCCATGGGCAGTGTGTGTGTGCTGGCCCAGCTCCTAGCAGTCAGGTGGAATGTGTGATCAGTGATGGGATGAATGGAGGGAGCGGTCGGTGTATTTGATGGGGAGCAATGATTTGTGCGGGGTGTCAGTTTTATTGACATTCCGGGGATTCTCCAGATGTGTCACCCCCCCCCCCCCCCCCTCATCTCAGACAATGAATGCACCCAACCACACTCCGACCATCTCCTGTATAGTATAAACCTGTGTGCTCAGAGAAGGATTTATATACTTGTGTGCTTGAAAAGGGATGGTGTATACTTGTGTGCTCGGAGATGGATGGTATATACGGAGAGGGATGTATATACTTGTGTGCTCGGAGAGGGATGTATATACCTGTGTGCTCGGAGAGGGATGGTATATACCTGTGTGCTCGGAGAGGGATGTATATACTTGTGTGCTCGGAGAGGGATGGTATATACCTGTGTGCTCGGAGAGGGATGTATATACCTGTGTGCTCGGAGAGGGATGTATATACTTGTGTGCTCGGAGAGGTATGGTATATACCTGTGTGCTCGGAGAGGTATGGTATATACCTGTGTGCTCGGAGAGGGATGTATATACTTGTGTGCTCGGAGAGGGATGGTATATACCTGTGTGCTCGGAGAGGGATGGTATATACCTGTGTGCTCGGAGAGGGATGTATATACCTGTGTGCTCGGAGAGGGATGATATATACCTGTGTGCTCGGAGAGGGATGTATATACTTGTGTGCTCGGAGAGGTATGGTATATACCTGTGTGCTCGGAGAGGTATGGTATATACCTGTGTGCTCGGAGAGGTATGGTATATACCTGTGTGCTCGGAGAGGGATGTATATACTTGTGTGCTCGGAGAGGTATGGTATATACCTGTGTGCTCGGAGAGGTATGGTATATACCTGTGTGCTCGGAGAGGGATGTATATACTTGTGTGCTCGGAGAGGGATGGTATATACTTGTGTGCTCGGAGAGGGATGGTATATACTTGTGTGCCCGGAGAGGGATGGTATATACTTGTGTGCCCGGAGATGGATGGTATTTACCTGTGTGCTCGGAGAGGGATGGTATATATTGTGTGCCCGGAGAGGGGTGTTATATACCTGTGTGCTCGGAGAGGGGTGTTATATACTTGTGTGCCCGGAGAGGGATGGTATATACTTGTGTGCCCGGAGAGGGATGGTATATACTTGTGTGCCCGGGGAGGGATGGTATATACTTGTGTGCCCGGAGAGGTATGGTATATACCTGTGTGCTCGGAGAGGGATGTATATACTTGTGTGCTCGGAGAGGGATGGTATATACTTGTGTGCCCGGAGAGGGATGGTATATACGTGTGTGCCCGGAGAGGGATGGTATATACTTGTGTGCTCGGAGAGGGTTGGTAGTAAATGAAGTGAATGGGGACATCGGATGTAAAGAGAAGGCAGCGCTCACTGATCAGTAACTGTCACTGACTATAATCGGCAGTTGGTGTTCTCTGTTGGTGGGGGTGGTGGTGGTGGTGGTGGTGGGGGGGGGGGGGCGATGTGGGCTTCAGGCGATCAATGGGGGGGGTTCCCTTTATACCCCGTGTAGTGTCAACAATGCGGAGATCGGTCCTGATCGGCACACATGGGATGACCTTGTGGTGACCCTGAGTAACCCCTAAGGTGCCAAGTGACCCTTATTGATGGCCATGTACAGGTCGCCCTGCCTGAACTGCATATAAATGGAGTTGATCCTGTGGACGATCTATTTCCTTAAAGTGAATGACTCCTTTCAGAGGAATATTCCCCCCCTTCCCCTTCCCCTCCCCACCTTCCTCTCTCTCCTCTTCCCTTCAAGTCACACCAGCCTTGTAATCAGCAACAAAAGCTGACATAAATCAGGAGCGGATTGACAGAGGCTGACAAATAAGTGACTGATGGTGGTGGAGTCACATTGACAATTGATGAGGAGAGCAGAGCTGGAAGGTGACAGGGAGGAAGAGGCTCCTCTATTGGAAACATGTGATTCTGCATTCTCCAGCCTGCCCATTGGGCTCATTTGTGTCAGCAGCGCTCTGATTGGTCGGGCGGTGGCTGGCTGTGGTTCTAGGAAGGAATGCTCGGCAGAAGCTGTGCAGGAGGGCGATTTTTTTACTCACATCTGCTGCTGGCTGGGGACTTCCAACTCCCATCGCTTCATAGAGGAAAAGACAAGAAGAACGCATTGGGGGAGATTTACTAAGACTGGAGAGTGCAAAATCTGGTGCAGCCAATCAGATTCTAACTTCAGCTTACCCAATTAAGCTTTGACAAAAAAAAAAAAAAAAAAAAAAAAAAACAAGCTGATTGGTTCTTTAAGCAGAGCTGCATCAGATTTGCACTCTCCACATTTAGTAAATCAACCCCAAAGGGGGAGATATACTAAAACTGGTGCACACAAAATCTGGAGCAACTTTGCATAGTAACCAATCAGCTTCCCGCTTCAGCTTCTTCAATTAGGCTTTGACAATAAAAGCTGGAAGCTGATGGGTTACTATGCATGTGTGCACCAGTTTTTGTAAATCTCACCCATAGAATTAAAATGGTTGTAAAGCCTCAAGGTTTTCCACCTTCATACATAAAAACCCTTTTGTGCTGCAGCTCCCCCCCCAGACCCCCCCTTTTTCTTACCTAAACCCAAGCCTATCCAGCGAATTGCACATGTGCAGTGGCTCCAGCCACTGTCTCCCTCGCTGCTATCAATCACATCCAGTGACACGGAAGCGGGGGGCGGGGCTTGAGTCCCACTGTCTGCATCAATGGACGCAGCAGCGGGACTCAGGAGTGAGCCCACATGGGTCCCCCCAGGGAAAGTGGCTTTCCATAGGGGCACCCGATGAATAGGAGAGGCCTGGAGTGCCAGCGGGGCACCCCAGAAGAAAAGGATCGGGGCTGCTGTGTGCAAAACGATTGCGCAGAGCAGGTAAGTATAGGCATGTTTGTTATTTTTACGAAAAAAAAAAAAAACGAGGGTTTACAACCCCTTTAAAGCATTCAAGGTTACCTTTCTGCACACACTTTTCCAAGCAGAATCGGGCGTTTTGTGGTCCCATGGTTTTAGAACACGCAAGAAAAGTGCACAAACGTGTTACGCGCGTTTTCCAGGCGTATCCGTTCACACTAGAGCTGCAGATTAATCGTTAAGAATTGAAATTGCAATCTTTTTCCCTTCTCTTCAAAACAGCATGTCAAAATTTGTCAAGTGCAGAGAGTTCTCACAGCTGGAAAAAAAAAATCCAGGCAGCCTGCCAAGTTTTATTACAACACCAGAATAAGTAGAAACAAAGTATCATTTCGTTCTTTTATCAAAGGAAAGAGCTTTGGTGTGTAAATGAGGGAAGTTTAACCATCTAAAGACCAAACCTTTTCTGACATTTGTTGCTTACAAGTAAAAATCAATATTTTCTTCTAGAAAATTACTTGGAACACCCAAACATGATATTTTTGTTAGCAGAGACCCTAGAGAATAAAATGGTGGTTGTTGCAATGTTTTATGTCACACCGTATTTGCGCAGCAGTTTTTCAAACGCAATAAAAAAAAATACACTTTAATGTATTAAAAAAAGACTAAACAGTAAAGTTAGCCCAATTTTTGTTGTATAATGTTAAAGAAGATGTTACACCGTGAGAATCGTGATCTTTATTCTAAGCAAAAAAATTGTAATTATCATTTTAGCCAGAATCGTGCAGCTCTAGTTCACACTTGAGCATTTTCAACTCATTTCCTTACACCTGACTATGCTCAACGTGCAGAATATCATTATTTCCAAGGGCTGGTTCATCCTAGAACGCTTGTGTTTTTGTGTGTTCCTGCCGTGACTGGTTTTGGCAGTCCATTCAGTCCATTCATTTCAATGGGCTGCCAATCGAACAGGAATGTGCAAAAAGTAGCACAGGGCCTTTTTTTTGCATTGCAACTGCATCCCACATTGGTGGTTACCAAACATGCTGCGTTTACTAGATGCATTTGGGGGTGCCGGTAACAATTAATGGCACCTGCATTCGTCTCACTTTTTTGTTTTTTTTAGCACACATTTAGCACCTGAAGAACTACTCTCCTCTCCTAGGACTAAATCTGGCCACACACTGGTAGATTTTCATATAAGTGTTTTATACCAAAAATCTCATCACTTCGTCTGATAAGGCAAACAGAGACTTGATGAAAGTTGTTCAAAAGTGCTCCTGATAGATGCAAATTTTAAGCCCTGGATGATCATTGCAAGTTGATTGAATTCAACATATAAATCCAGTTTGTGTTCACCAAATGCCTTTACAAACCCAGAAATTACCTTGTAAAAAACAGCAGTGACATCATCGCTGTACTGTAAATGAGAGCAGAGAGCAGAGCTGTGAGAGGGACCCATCAGGCTCCACCCACTACAGGTTGTCAAGGAGGAGGTGGAGACAAGATTAGTAATTTGCACAAGGAGAGAGAGCAGCAGTGACCAGTCTTTATTACAGGAAGCTTTTCAAACTTTTGGTGTGAGTATGGAGGGCATCAGGGTATCCATAAGCACTGACAAGGTTTCCTCTCCTGGCTTGACCAAGCCTGGTCCCTGTATTGAGCCATGAGGTCTGCCTGAGGGTTATTAATATGGTCACTGACACCAATGCTGGGGGTTATTATTACTGTTAGTGAAACCAATGCTGGGGGTTATTATTGCTGTTAGTGAAACCAATGCTGGGGGTTATTATTGCTGTTACTCAAACCAATGCTGGGGGTTATTTTTGTGGTCTCTGACACCAATGCAGGGGGTTATCAGTGTTGCAACTGACTGCAATGATGAGGGTTATTTTTGCTGCAACTGACGCCAATGCTAGGTGTTATTAATATGGTCTCTGGCACCAATGCTGGGGGTTATTATTGTGGTCTCTGGCACCAATGCTGTTTTTTTTATTGCAGAAGCTTACACCAATGCTGGGGGTTATTATTGCTGCTACTGAAACCAATGCTGGGGGTTATTATTGCTGTTACTGAAACCAATGCTGGGGGTTATTATTGTTGTTACTGAAACCAATGCTGGGGGTTATTTTTGTGGTCTCTGGCACCAATGATGGAGGTTATTAGTGGTGCAACTGACTCCAATGCTGGGGGTTATTATTGCTGTTACTAAAACCAATGCTGGGGGTTATTATTGATGTTACTGAAACCAATGCTGGGGGTTATTATTGCTGTTACTGAAACCAATGATGGGGGTTATTATTGCTGTTAGTGAAACCAATGCTGGGGGTTATTATTGCTGTTACTGAAACCAATGCTGGGGGTTATTATTTCTGTTACTGAAACCAATGCTGGGGGTTATTATTGCTGTTAGTGAAACCAATGCTGGGGGTTATTATTGCTGTTACTGAAACCAATGCTGGGGGTTATTATTGCTGTTACTGAAACCAATGCTGGGGGTTATTATTGCTGTTACTGAAACCAATGCTGGGGGTTATTTTTGTGGTCTCTGGCACCAATGCAGGGGGTTATCAGTGGTGCAACTGACTGCAATGATGAGGGTTATTTTTGCTGCAACTGACGCCAATGCTAGGTGTTATTATTATGGTCTCTGGCACCAATGCTGGGGGTTATTATTGTGGTCTCTGGCACTAATGCTGTTTTTTTTATTGCAGAAGCTTACACCAATGCTGGGAGTTATTATTGCTGCTACTGAAACCAATGCTGGGGGTTATTATTGCTGTTAGTGAAACTAATGCTGGGGGTTATTATTGCTGTTAGTGAAACCAATGCTGGGGGTTATTATTGCTGTTACTGAAACCAATGCTGGGGGTTATTTTTGTGGTCACTGGCACCAATGCAGGGGGTTATCAGTGGTGCAACTGACTGCAATGATGAGGGTTATTTTTGCTGCAACTGACGTCAATGCTAGGTGTTATTATTATGGTCTCTGGCACCAATGCTGGGGGTTATTATTGTGGTCTCTGGCACTAATGCTGTTTTTTTTATTGCAGAAGCTTACACCAATGCTGGGAGTTATTATTGCTGTTAGTGAAACCAATGCTGGGGGTTATTATTGCTGTTACAGAAACCAATGCTGGGGGTTATTTTTGTGGTCTCTGGCACCAATGATGGAGGTTATTAGTGGTGCAACTGACTCCAATGCTGGTGGGATATTTTTACTGCAACTGATGCCAATGCTGGGGGTTATTATTGCGGTCTCTGTCACCAATGCTGTTTTTTTTATTGCAGAGGTTTACACCAATGCTGGGGGGTATTATTGCTGCTACTAAATCAATGCTAGGGGTTATTGTTGTTGTTACTGAAACCAATTCTTGGGGTTATTTTTGTGGTCTCTGGCACCAATGCTGGGGGTTATTAGTGGTGCCACTGACTCCAATGCTGGGGTGATATTTTTCCTGCAACTGATGTCAATGCTGGGGGTTATTATTGAGGTCTCTGGCACCAATGCTGGAGTTTTTTTTTATTGCAGAGGCTTACACCAATGCTGGGGGTTATTATTGTGGTCACTGGCATCAGTGCTTGGGTGGATATATTAGAATGCAGTGAGTGACACCAATGCTGGGGACAATTATTGTGGAGACTGCCATCAATGCTACCCAACCAGTCTGTATTTAATCCAGCAGACCCTTGCACTGCATAGTTGAAGGTAAATCGAATGAGGGGCATAAATGCTTTGATCAATGTCTTCCGATTGATCTCATCTGATTGGAATAATCAATCCTCAGTTGGCCCCCCTTGTGATTGATATACCACACATGGGAAAGTGAATTTGATCAATAGTAAAGATGCAGTCATGATTCGAATTTAAGTCATTGAATGCATTTCTGTTGCCACCCTGCAATCATCTGATCGACAGAAAAATGATCATATTCATGAACAAAGTATCTCAGTGCTGCTGATTGATGGAAAATAATCAACAATTTTCGACTCTGGCTGATCAACTCAGTTTCATTGAATTCGATCATTGAGTCTAAATCGATTGGAAGGGAACTTATGGCTATTGATTTTTTTTTTTGCAAATTCCATTGTTTTTATTTATTCAGATCTATTAGATAAACAAATCAAATGTGTATGGTCACCATGAAGAAGGCTGTACAATCAGATTGTTTAGGGTATGGTAAGCTTAAATTGAGTCTGAGCCCCCGTTCACATTGACTGCAGTTTTGAAATCATACAACTTCATCGGAAAGTGCGACTTTGGAGACATCCGTGCGGCTTCATGCACAGATGTCTATTCAAGTCGCACCTGAAATTGCCAAAAGTAGGGCATTGCACCGATTTGAACTGTGCGATTGGCGGCAATAAGATGCGACTTGTAATGCGATTTGAACTGTCAAATTGCATGGCAATTTGCTCCAATGTAAATGGGGGCCTAATCGATTGGAAGGGAAGTAATGGCTATGTGATTGTCTGTGGGTAGTGATCATTCGCATATTGTTCCGATAAAAAAAAATCAAAGTGCCTGTTGCCAGCATCAGATCTATTTTTTGAACTATGTACACTTGCAGACGTGATGTGTTGCATTTTGCCTTTTTTTTTTTTTTAGTTATTTTTTACATGACTTACATTGACTTGAGCGGACTGCCTGTTGCGCAACAAACACATTTTTTGTGTGTATTTGTGTATACACATGTGTAAACATGTACTGCCCTCTGATCCATTACGCAAAATCCAAAAATCTGCCTTTGAGGACAGGTGTCAATATACAATTGAAAAAAAACAAAAAACAGGAGAATTTTTATATTAAAGAATGGATCTATTTACTGATCAATAGGCAGGAACTTTTGTTCCTTGTCCAAAATGATTACTCACATTTTTATGGTGTGTTCTGGCTGTGAGAATGAGGCCTAAGCAAGGGAGTGTGGTGAATGTGTGTATATGCAACACACTTTTCTTTTTGTATTTTTTTTTACTGATCTATTTTTTTTATTGTATTTTTACTTTTACTGAGTATTTTTTTTTTTTTTTACCGATCTATATTTTTTACTGCATTTTTACTTTTACTGAGTTTTTTTTTTTACTGATCTATTTTTTTTACTGTATTTTTACTTTTATTGAGTTTTTTGTTTTGTTTTACTGATCTATGCACAGCACATATGTACAAGCACATGGAAATCAATTGTCTGCGTTTCACAGCTGTAAGGGCCAGTTCACACCACATTTTTTTCCTGCATCAAAAACGCATGGAAAGTAGGTTATATGGTTTTCAATGGCATAGTTCACACCAGTGCTTGCAGTTCCAGTGTGTTTCAGTTTCAGAAAAAAAAGTAGAATATGCTGCATTTTTTCTGCACTGGACTGTAGTGGAACGCTGTAAAATGCATCAAAAATGCACTGGAACGCACCAGAACGCACCTAAATGCACCAAAAACGCACTGCAACACACTTGTCCTTATTTAAGGTTAAGAAAAAAGAGGGGGAAAAAAGCACTGGACTGCATCAAAAACGCACCAAAAACGCATCAAAAACACACTGGAACGCATTAAAAATATGCATTCAGAAAAGGACCTGGAACGCATCCCGACTGCACTTCTATGGTGTGAACTGGCCCTAAAGAAAAAAAAAGCGCGGTTGTGTCTGCGTTTTCTCTGGTGTGAATGGCATTGAAAATTTCGACGCGTGTCGTTGTCCCTGGAAACGCGGGCAGAAACATGCGTTTCCATGCGGCTCGGGTGTGAACACAGCTTTCTGGAATAGCTGGGAAAGGATCAGCACTTTGCTCAGAAGGAGAATGGAAAAAAAACTTGCCAGAAATGAAGAGCAGCTGGGGACACCAACCAGAAAATGTACTCCGAGGCTGAGATTTGAGCAGAGAGGCGAAACCACCTAGAAGAGGAGGAGGGGGAGAAGAGAGAGAAGAGAGAAGGGGGACGTCACATCCCCTTGACCCTCCAATCACCTCGGGGTCCCATTTGATTGGAAGGCGGCAAAGGCTTTAATCTCCGCTCTAATTCGGAGCCTTTTGAAGTGGCTGAGTGTGGCAGAACTGCGGCTGTGTGCGGAGAGAGCGGAGAGGAGAGCGGAGAGAAGAGAGAGAGAGAGAGAGGAGTGGGCGCTGCTGGCTGCGAGCGGATGGGACGGATCTCTTCTTCTACACTGGATATCATATCAGGACACTGACACCCATCGGATCTAATACACACAGGATTATACACCGGGATCCTTACCGGGGACCTACCTTCACCTCCACCTGGGGTCCGTCTCCCCCATTGTACCCCACCAATGCCTGTCCTGGGGACATGATCAGCTCGCCAGTGGCTTCTGGAAGTCGTGAGAGTCCTACAACCCGGGAGATCGGAGACAGCTCGGGGACACCTACCGGAGGAACCCTCCGACAGTTCCATCACAAAGCCTTCACCCACCCCGTGCCACCCAGCGACCCCCTCCGTCAGGCCGGGCGACTGCCCATCAAAGTGCTCAAGATGCTGACAGCCCGGAGCGGACACATCCTGCACCCCGAATATCTGCAACCCCTACCTTCCACTCCGATCAGCCCCATCGAGGTAACTACACCCCAAAGTACATGACACCCCCATCCCTGAGAACCTACAACCCCTACCTTCCACTCCGATCAGCCCCATCGAGGTAACTACACCCCAAAGTACATGACACCCCCATCCCTGAGAACCTACAACCCCTACCTTCCACTCCGATCAGCCCCATCGAGGTAACTACACCCCCATCACTGGATGCACCCTTTCACCTCACCTAGATCTCTGTCCATCTGATCCCCAGAGTCCATGACACCTCCATCACTGGATGTCCCCCCCCCCTCCACCACCATCGACTCTCCTAGATTTGTGTCCTCCTAATCCATGAACTTTCATCTGAGCCCCATAGTCCATAATACCCCCATCACTGCATGGTTCCCCCCCCCCATCATCTTTCCTATAGACTTGTGTCCATCTGATCCCCAGAGTCCATGACACCTCCATCATTGGATGTCTCCACCACCATCATCTCTCCTAGACTTGTGTCCTCCTAATCCATGAACTTTCATCTGAGCCCCTTAGTCCATAATACCCCCATCACTGGATGGCTCTTCCTTCTACCCACCCCCAATCATCTTTCCTAGACTTGTGTCCATCCCCAGAGTCCATAATACCCCTATGACTGGATGGCTCTTCCGTCACCTCTACTAGACTCCTGTCCTCCTTATCTAATCCAATGTCCTAATCCCCCGTCTTTAATCTGAGCCCCACAGTTCATGACACCCGATCACTAGATGGTTCTTGTTTCCTCCACATCTCCTAGATTCCTGTCCTCCGAATTACCGGCTTTTTATTCTGATCCCCAAAGCCTATGACACCCGATCTCTAAAGGACTCTTCTCCACTCCTAATCCAATGTTCCCCTAATCCCCGGGATTTCATCTAATCCCCCATAGTCAATGACACCCCAATCTCTAGATGGCATAATCGCTGGTTTTAAATTCGATTCCCCTCGGTAATGACCCCCCGATTATTGGAGGTTCCTTTTACTCGCCATCTCTTCTCCTAGATGTATATTCCCCTAATCCCCAATCTTTAGGATGACCCCCATATATCAGCACACCTTCATTGCTAAGGACACTCCGATTATTGAAGGCTCTTCTTTCCCCCGTCACTGTCCGATGTGCTCCTCTCCCCCGATCCCTCCGGACTCAGCACATTGTGGGTGCTAATGACACTTCACACCCCGATCTCTGATCGCTCACACATCGCACTCCGGGGATCTGATCGTATTATCGGATCACTAATACAATTCCCAGCTCTGGCATCCACTCATCCCTCAGCTTCCAACACACACCATTCTCCTCTATGTGGCCTCTGTGTATGGACACCCTCCACACCAATCTATAATAGAGGATCTATACAATAGAATATATGATCTATAGAATATATAGAGTATCGGATCTATACAATGTATAGAAAATATATGATCTATACAATATAGAAAATATATGATCTATACAACATATATACAATATATGATCTATACAATATGTAGAATATATTTTCTATAAAATGTATAGAAAATACAATGTATAGAAAATATATGATCTTTACACTATAGAAAATATATGATCTATACAATATATATAGAATCTATACAATATATAGAACATATATGATCTATACCATGTATAGAATCTATACAGTATATAGAATATAGGATCTATACAATGTATATAGAATATATGATTAATATAGTGTATATAGAAATCAAGATCTATACAAGATAAATAGATCTATACACTATATATATAGAATATATGTTTAATACAGTGTATATAGAACCTATACTATATATATAAAGAATATAGGATCTATACTCTCTCTCTCTCTATGATCTATATATATATAGAATATGGAATCTATACAATATATATATATATATATATATATATATATAGATTAAAGATCTTTCACAATGTATATAGAATACATGATCTATACAATATGTATGGGATTATGGGATTTATACCACCATATTGGAGCACAGGGAGCCCAATGAGGAGATCGCACGAGTATAGAGTATATTGCAGTGTATCGGGATGATAGGAAGAAATTAGGGATGTCTATGCTAAACAAAGTTTCCCGACTTCTCTGCCCCCCCCCCCCCCCCATAGTAATGATCCGGGGAAAGTGAGGACAGACATCGCCCCCCAAATGACCCCGCCATCCCTATCCTTCTGTCTGCACACCTACATTCCTCAGCCATGAGCTCACCCTGTGACAGATGATCCCTACACTGACTACTGCTGTAGCACCCACTACACCCAATCAGTGACCCCGGGGTGGCTGGGACATTTACTATTCCCTCTGACTGTGTGTAGGGATCAGTGTGCAATCATTAGGACTTTATATTATTGTATCAACAAGTCTTTTGATCTGTAATCTCTCTATATTTACATATAGTTATTATATCTTCCCAGAAATAAAATGTGTGAGAATATTCGTATAATACATAAATATTTAGGTTTTGTTTATATTTATTGGTGTATATGCAAAACATTATATACACGGTCCTGCTTTTGTGCGTAAATGGTATACATGTATGTGTGTGTGTATGTATATATGTGTATATATATATATATATATATATATATATATATATATATATATATATATATATATATATATATATATATATATATATATATATAAAATGTATATAAAACCCACACACTTGTAGTTGTATATAAAAAAAACACCTGTATAGTCGTGGAATGTAGTGTGTCCTATAAATTGTGGTGGTGTGGTCCTATGTAACCCATGTGTGTCTCTTTTTCTCTAGCTCGATGCCAAGAAGAGCCCCCTCGCCCTGCTGGCCCAGACGTGCTCCCAGATCGGTAAGCCGGACCCGGCCCCGTCCAAGCTGTCCTCAGTGACCGGCTCCTCCAGCGGGTCTGATAAGGAGTCCAAGTCCGGTCCGCTGAAGCTGAGTGACATTGGGGCGGAGGACAAGTCGAGCTTCAAGCCGTACTCCAAGGCTCCGGACAAGAAGGAGTCCAGCTCGGCCGACAAATCTGGATTCCGGGTGCCCAGCGCCGCCTGCCCACCCTTCACCCCTCGGACTGGCAGCCCCAGCTCCCCCCGCACCCCGCCGCCATCTTCTGAGCCCAAATCCTCGGGGGAGTGCTCGGAGAAGAAGGACGCGGAGCAGTGTACGAAGAGCGGCTCCTCTGATAGCGGATCGCACGGGAGGCGGAGCGTGGAGCTCCAGCAGAATCACCGGGAGGGGACCCCAGGCTGTAAAAGCCTTTCTGCTGCTCCTTCCCCCACTCCTGTCTCCTCTTCCTCCAGCTCCTCTGGCTCCATGTTGGGATCCGGTTTAGTGGCCCCTGTGTCCCCCTACAAACCAGGCCACACGGTCTTTCCTCTGCCCCCGGCTGGCATGTCCTACCCTGGCAGCCTGGCCGGAGCCTATGCCAGCTACCCTCCTCAGTTCCTGGCACACGGAGTCTCCTTGGACCCCACCAAGGGGAACTCTTTGGTGGGAGCCCAGTTGAGTAGCCTAGGCTGCCCCAGTAAGTCTTCTGCCTCCAGTCCCCTAACAGGGGCCTCTCCACCTTCTGTGATGACTGCCAGCCTGTGTAGGGACCCCTACTGCCTCAGCTACCACTGCGCCTCCCAGTTGGGTGCCAGCGCCTCCTGTGCACATGACCTCAAATCTGGATACCCCCTGGTGTACCCCAGTCATGCCCTCCATGGGGTCTCACCACCTTCTCTTCCCGGGCACCCCCTCTATCCCTATGGTTTCATGCTTCCCAACGACCCCTTGCCCCATGTATGCAACTGGGTTTCAGCCACAGGCCCTTGTGACAAGCGCTTCTCCTCCTCCGAGGAACTGCTGGGCCACCTGCGGACACACACAGCCTTCCCAGGCTCCGCGGACAAACTGTTGCCTGGATACCCAAGCTCCTCGTCACTGGCCGCAGCTGCCATGGCTTGCCATATGCACATGCCACCCACAGGGGCCTCCCACAGCCCTCTGACTCTGCGGAGCCCTCATCACCATCCCCTGGGACTCAGCAGCAGCCGCTACCATCCTTATTCCAAGAGCCCTCTTCCTTCAGGGGGTGCACCAGTGCCAATGCCAGCAGCCACAGGACACTACTACTCCCCCTATGCACTCTATGGGCAAAGACTTACAACAGCTTCTGCTCTAGGATACCAATGACTACCTTGGCCTTGGCCTTTCTGACTCCTACCAATGGAGACAAAAAAGACTTGATTGTTTTTTGTTTTTTTTTCTATTGAAAAAAAAATAGATTTTGGTGTTCATTTGAGGACTGGATCCATGGACACTGTTATTTATTTATGTTAGCTCCAAGCAGACTCAAAAGTGCATTTCTGGACAGGTAAAGTGGAAACTCCCATTGTAGAGTTATAAATAACAGGGACACAATAACGCTTTTTCTCTTTAATGTTACTTAAACGACAAAAAAGTAAAAAAAAAAAAAAAAAAAAAAAAAAATGACTGCTTTTATTGTATTGTATCTTATTTAACGTCTGTTTGGGTACAAGCCCATCCCCCTCCTCCAAAATCTTAAAAACAGTGCATGTTTGTTACTAAAACAACCAGCAGTTTGTCATAATTTCAAATTGCCGTTATTTTTAAGGTGTAAACGGTAAAAAAAAAGAGAGAAATTGGTATTTTTTGTATGTATTCTGGAAGAAAAAAAAAGATTTTATTGCAAAAATTCCTAATTTGCCTTATTTTGTTCTGGTCGAACTCCATTCATTTGTTCATAATATTCACCCCTTTAAAAAAGAATTGACAAGCTGTGTGCAAGCTTGCTCGGTCATTTTGCATCATGTATCCAACACACAATGTATTGCTTTTAAAATTAAAAGGAAACAGTATATTTAATTTACACACACGGTTTACTTTTTTATTACATTATTTTTTTTAATACCTAGCACGTTTAATTTTCTTACCTAAATGCCTAGTAATTTTCTTTTTCCATTTTAACCAACAAGTACAATGTATCTTTCCGCTTTCTAATTTGTTCACAATATTGTTGAAAAGCAAAAGAAAAAAAGAATCGATTTTTTTTAAAATGGGGAAAATATAATTATTAATGCAAGTTTTATTTATTTTATATATATATCTATATATATATAGATATATAGATATATATAGATATATCTATATATATATCTATAGCTATCTATCTATCTATCTATCTATCTATCTATCTATCTATCTATCTATCTATCTATCTATCTATCTATCTATCTATAGATATCGATATATAGATATAGATATTATAGTCATTCATTGCTTTTAAACAGAATTAAAATTAAATCTACTTAAACTGCAGGTCTTTGATCCAAAAGATAATATTATCAATTGATTCTTTAGGGTCCAATATGGAAAGACATGAAACAGCCATAAATGAACATAAACCGAAATGTAAAACTCTAGGAATTAAAAATGACTAGATTTTATTTCTAAACCGAATATTTATTGGTGTCACTACATTTATTTCTAAATTTCCACTCCAAAGGACAATGTAAATTATTATCATTATTATTATGATGATCTGTTTGATACATTTATCTGATTTGATCATTCAATGTTATCCAAATATTCTAAAGTATTCTAAATATTCTAAAGTATTTATACCCCCTTTTACGGTGGGCAAAAAATATAATAATTTGTAGGAAGCATTTCAATATTTTTGATCAGTGTTTATAGGCGATTGTCAGAAAATATTATTTGGTGGCTCTCTATTAAATATGATTACAGATCAGCGCACAGGGATGGAATATAGCGTTATAAGGGAAATAACAAATGGTGCTAAGTGATCTGACAAGTCCAGGGTGGTAATTAAAGGGGGGTTGGGGGGGATTTCTCCTATATGATCGGCATATTCTCATGATGTTTGACAATTTAAATCTCTTAAAACAAACGCCTGAACTTTGCGATGCGATCTCCCTGAGCTGGGAAGTAGGAGCTTTCATTTGATTCACGCTGTCTATGGCGCTATGCACAGGCGTCGTGTGGCTTGCAGTCATATCCTTTCTTTTAAATGTGATGGAGTCTTTCCTTAAATGTCACACCGGGGCTCTGCCTGAGCTCTACCAACAATCAGCCCAGGGACTGGAGCTCCTAGGGTGGGGTGCAAATGAGGGGCCACCAAACCAACACTACTGTGTCACCATCAGCTGCTGCTACAGGGCGATCTCTCTATGACAACATCTTAAGTATGACACAGGCCTGACACCCATCTCATTCCTACACCAAGCAGGTGACCAAATACTTTCAGGGGATATAGGACTTGGAATAAAAAAACAAACAAACAAAAAAAAAATCGATTTACATATATGGGTGTTCGTTTTATAACACATTAATCCTTACCTTATACATGAGGGTTTTTTTTTTCGTTTTACTGTTTTTAAATCCATAAGCAAAGTTTGCCTGTAAATATATTTGTGCATAAATATTTGCATGGTTGTTTTTTTGGATCCTGTAAAAAATAGCAGTTCCAGACTAGGAAGCACCACAGACAGTATAATTTCCCAAGGTGTGGCCAGGCACCTAAACCTGCAATATCTCTTTTCCCATTAATATAATATATATATATATATATATATATATATATATATATATATATATATATATATAGATAGATAGATAGATAGATAGATAGATAGATAGATAGATAGATATAGATATATTTATATATGTGTAGATCTCTCTCTCTCTCTATATATATATTTAGATATATAGATATGTATATATCCATATATATATATATATATATATATATATATATATATATATATATATATATATATATATATATATATATATATACACACACACACATATATATATGTGTATATATATATATATATATATATATATATATATATATATATATATAATTACACAGATACTTATTGGTGTATGTAAGATACATACACTGTATATTATATATTACACAGATACTTATGTGTGTATAGCTGTGAAATATATGATATATAATATATATATATATATATATATATATAATATATATATATATATATATATATATATATATATATATATATTTATATATATATATATATATTTATATATATATATAGTATAAAAAATACAAACTGACACTCTGATGTTATATATGCATATATATATATATGCATATATAACATCAGAGTGTCAGTTTGTATTTTTTATACTATATATATATATAAATATATATATATCTATATATATCTATACATATATATAAATTATTAAAAAATACAAAATGACACTCTGATGTTACATATGAATCTATTCATATATATATATGTGTAATATATAATATATATATCTTAGGCACATATTGGTATTTGAAACTATTCAGGTAGTATATAAATAGGTCTATTTGGAAATTCCATTATTTCCAAAACTATCATATACATGCATTGTCTAATCAGTTTAAACCTTTTTATGAGCTATTAATGGCAATTGTTACAAGCAATGATTACCTTGACCAAAATGCACCTCTTTTTTTTTTTTTTTTTAGAGTGGATGTGGTGAGAACGAAGTACACCGATAATAGTCCTCATTTATAATTAAAGGACGATTGAGTGTACTTGATGTGAAATCCCAAGATCAATAAAACTGTTGCAAATCATCTCACATCATCTGTTACAGGGTAGTGCAGAAAATATTCAGCACCGTTTAATATTTTTCCACCCTGAGATATAAGTGGAATCTTATTTGAATCTGGCTGATGTGTATTTTTTTTTCCTATTTAGATAAGTTGACAGTTCTGTCTGAGACCTTTATTTATTATTCAGCCTTTATAGTTCTAAAATGTACATCTATTTGTGCAGGAAGGATTTAAATATTAGTTTTGGGGATGCTGTAAAAGTAGAATAGATGTACCAGAGCTGACAGCATCAGCATTTTATGTGTATACCCCCCGCCCCCAAAAAAAAGTCCCAAAGTGTGGCTGAAATGGTATTAAAGTGCCATCTATCTATCTATCTATCTATCTATCTATCTATCTATCTATCTATCTATCTATCTATCTATCTATCTATCTATCTATCTATCTAGATATATCAATATATATTTTTATCTAACTAGATTGAAAGATAGACAGATATATTTAAGGTGATGATATTGATGATGACATTGTATGCAAAACTATAAAAGTGCCCACCTTACCACTATCTATCTATCTATCTATCTATCTATCTATCTATCTATCTATCTATCTATCTATCTATCTATCTATCTATCTATCTATCTATAGATTGATATAGATATAGATATGTTTAAGGTGGGCACCTTTATGTTTTGGTATATAATGTCATCTTCAAAGGGCCTGAAACTATACATTTTTATTCGCATACACACATAATGAGTATATACTGTAATTTATATATAAATATATAAATAAAATATACACATATATGTATACTGTGTACATAATTATTTGTGTATATAAATGTATAGTTTCGGGTGCCTCTGAAAATAACTTTATGTACTTTCCTTGTATCGGTTTATTAGTTGAAACGTATTCTGGGCTGTTATTAGCACTACTTACAACGACTGAATGCGACTTTTTAGGGTGAATGTGGTATAACGAAGTACACCAATGATGTTTTTTTAGTAAAGGACAATTGAGTGTACTTGATGTGAAATTCCAGGATCGATAAACTGTTGCAAATCATCTCCTATCATCTTCAACCACTACAGTTAAGAGCAAAAAAATAAATAAAAAAAATGTAGCACCCTTTAATTTTATTTTTTTTACACCCACCTTGAGATATAAACGAATCCTGTTCCAATCTGTCTGATATGTATTTTTTTTTCCATCTGGAGATGACTTAAAGATTAGCTGACAATTCTGTCACAAAGCTTCAGTGTCGAATAAAACCACAAATTAATGATAACAAAGAAATGAATGGGAGCCTACAGGAACCTGCAAGTGGAAATACTTGAAAGAGACTTAAATGGAATGCAATTACATACACGTTCCACTTTCCTTTTCATCAAGTGATTTGAATTAATTTTTATTTCAGCAATTGTACTTTTTTTTTCTTCCACGATGCATTGGTTTGTCAAGAATAAAACGTCTTACAATGCCATTGCTGTCATGTTCCAAACTGCTTTACATTTCAGTAAGGAGAGAAAAACAAAGCTATTTGCAATGAATCACGAAGTCGAATAATTCGAGACTTCACACAAGGTGGTGAATCAGAAATCTTGGAGCAATTTGATCACGTCTCAGTTTTTTTTTTTTTTTGATACTGGGAGATATTTCATTAGCCTAATATTTGTCATACTGCATTTAGGCGTGACGATTTCTATTTTCGCCACTAGGGGTCTCCACTGAACATCGGCTGTCTAGGTATGAAAGTTGCACCCAGCTCATGTAACATTTGGGCTGCACTTATTTACTGATAAACATTGTTACTTCTTAGTATAACACATCAGAACACAAAAGTATACAATTTTAAATTGCAGACATCCATCTAACAACAGCAGATTGTGAAAAACAGCATACATAAAAAAAAAAAAAAAATGTTAGCCATTTTTCAAAGAAGCCATGGGCTGCAATTTATTTACTTTTAGACTAATATTAGTAGGTGATATATTTTCTCACCCTCACCAGGTTTGTAGCCTTCATTTTTCTATGGTCGGAAACAATCTTTGATCTATAACAAGGAAAGTGTCTTGAGATAAATATATTTGGACAGATAAAGGGAGATGATGTGTGTGTTTCCAGAAACGACAGTCTTATCTGGCATGTAATTCCAAACTCCATGAACACTCATATAAATTGCCAGCAAAGAAAACAATTGTCTCTGGTAGTATGGGGTGATCTTATCAGGGATTGTGGGAGACAAATTCAGACTCCTGAAATTGTTACTTTTATCCGCATTGGGATCTTTTGTTTTACAAGAAGAATTCTTCACATCAGAAGGTACAGTGTAACACTTCAGAAATATTTTATCTATTTCATTTTTTTTATTTATTTATTTTATTTTATTTTTTTACAAAACTTCTCCCTTTGAGGACAAACAGAACTTGTCACAGTTGTCCTGTCATTTGAGAATGGGATAAGCAAGACAAATGCCTAATGAAAAGACTGCACTGTGGCAATCAAGGGGGGCAGATTTTTCGCAATTGGGGCTGTTGCGCACAGCAACCGACTCTGCACTATCTTTCATTGAAAGAAATCTTTTGCCATTGGCAATAACCTCACACATTTTTTTTTAACAATCAACCCCACAGAATTTATTTTTGAATTTGATGGCCTGTGATCTAGAACAACAGAAGATAATGTGATACAAGAGGTCTGGAATTATTAATTTAATTGGAGAAAATAAGATAGTGAGACATTATTACTCTGATATTTATTACTGCTGATGTGCTTATATAATAATAAAAAAAGAAAAAGCTGCTGGTGGTTACAGTACTAACAGAATGCTTTGCATGTCACAACCCGAGACTCCATAGCATGAGCACCAGAGTTCTATATTTTCATTTTAGTAAGCTTATTGTTATAGTTGTGTTATAGTTTTGTTTAAAGGGAATCAGTACTTGGTATAGTTTGGCTAACTGCGCATCCCCTGGTGTAAATAGTACAGCTTTGTGGATGGATGTACAGCTCAGTGCAAAAAAAAAACAAAAAAAAAAACAGGCTCACCGTAAACCTATAACAAAAAAAAAACTTTAGTCTTAGAAGACCACACTGTTAATATTATTCATATTATTTTTATTATTAATTATATTTATTATTATAGAAATTAATCTACTAGTATTGGACTGTAGAATGAGATACCCTTACAATATGCAGCAGGAGGTGTTTGCAATGCTGTTTAGACCAGGGGTCTCAAACTGGCGGACCTCCAGCGGTTGTGGAACTACAAGTCCCATCATGCCTCTGCCTGTGGGAGTCATGCTTGTAACTGCCAGCCTTGCAATGCCTCATGGGACTTGTAGTTCCGCAACAGCTGGAGGGCCGCCAGTTTGAGACCACTGGTTTAGATGGTACTAAGGACTTTTGATATCCAGACTGGTAGACCCTTGATATATGTATTGGTACACTAAAGGGTTGGGCAAAATCTTGTGCAGCTGTGCATTGTAGCCAATCAGCTTCTAACTTCAGCATATTCAATTAAGCTTTGGAAAAAAACAAAACTGTAAGTCGATTGGTTTCTATCCAGAGCTTCACCAGATTTTGCACTCTCCAGTGTTAGTAAATCAACTTCCATGCATAGATACCCTTGTTCAAAAGGCAGTATTGGCCAACCAACACAATATGATTTTATAGGTTGTCCCAGCCTAGGTTAGTAATATCTGTTGTAAATGATAAGAATAGAGTTTTCTTTAGACATTAGATGGCAGCTGGATGCTAATGCATTATGTGACCACCAAAAGATAGGGGACTTAGGCCCAGTTCACGATTGTTGTAGAAACACATAAGCCTTTTGTTGAAAAACACCTAATGCATTAAAAAAATGCAGTACTTTCAAATTCAACACAATGCATAACACGTTTTACATGCATTTTCCCACTTTTTCAATTTTGGCCCCTAAAAACAAGGTCATGTGACTAGAAATTTACACTAATTAAAATGTGTACTGCGCGTTTAGTGTTTTTTCATTGACTATAATGTAACGCTCATTTTTCCAAAAGTGTATGATGGATGCAGCAAGCGGATTATTTTAACAACGCACAGCATGGTTCTGGAAACCAACCCACTGACGTGAAGTGCTTCGTAGATTTAATGGAAATTATTTTCTTTGCACATTTGGGGCACTGTTAACATGCATTTTAGTGCAATTACAACACACCGATGAGAACAGGCCGTAAGGTCTAAAGTTTTTCATATACTGTATGTTACAATATAATTGTACAATCTCCTTTAGACTTGTGAATAGAATAGCTCTACATTTAGGGGTAGCAGCAGGCACAGCAGGCTGTTGAAGTAAAGCATGTGCAACTAAAGATATCTGTACTTTATGCTGGTTAGCACTTTACCCTATTCCCCCCTTTAAAGCGGTATAAAGTCTTTTTTTTTCTTAAAATAACAAACATAAACTTACCTGCTCTGTGCAACCCTGCAACCTCTCTTCTAGGGTCACCCACCTGTGCTCTCGGCCTCTCCTCTGCCACCATAGGAAGCTGCTCACTGTGAGGGCAGATAAGTTGGCTAATTCCCGAGCCAGGCTGTGTGCGTTTATAGACATACACAGTGAGGCTCGGCCCCGTCCCCTGCTTTTTGCTTAAATTATTTAATTGGCAGCAGCGGCAGCCAATGGCTGCCGCTGCTGCCTCTCTGTCTTGTGAATGCAGGGAGAGAGGAGAAAGCTGCTACAGATGGGCACAGTGCTGGATTAAGTGAGGACTCAAATATGTTATATGTTATATATGTTATATTGCTACTGGGACATTTTTTTTACCTTAATGCAGGGAATGCATTAAGGTAAAAAATGTTTTGCCTTTACAACCACCTTGAGCTTTACCCTAGTTCCTAAATTTAACCAATTCCCTAACCCCAAGGCTCACTCTGATCTCAAAGTCTCCAAGTTTCCCAGTTTATGCTTTTTGCAGCTTCATCATGTGAGGATTCACTGTCTATGGAGTTCAGTGCGTGTTCTTCAGGAACAAGGCAGCCAGGCAGGTTCGGAAACCTCTCCCAACTTCTCCAGGTTTCTCATGTTCTAGGACTGTCTACACCTGGCTCTCCATCCTCCACCTCCATAGTCATAAACTGAAGTGCTTGTGCATCCATTCCTATTTAGGCAAAAAACCTGCCAAGAAAACATGGTGGTATGGATGGATTGTACAAGCAAGGCTAGCGTTTAAGTCCAACTCCACTGTAACCCCCCTCCACACACACACCTTTGTCTTTTCGGCTATTCCCTTGGCATTTTTTTTTTACCAAATAATTTTTTCTCAAAAAACTGACACCTAAAACAAAAAAATCTAGATTGTATAGAGACAATATTAAAGTTGAATTAATAATAACCAAATAATGAGACTCGAGTCTCATTATCCAAATAATGAGTTTAAAGTATTACTAAACCCAGGACCCTGCATTCACTATATCTGGTCTCCCACACTACAGAACAGGGATATGCAATAGTTTAAATAAATACAAACTGCTAAATACCCTTTCTCATCACCAGTATATAGCAGTCTTGTGACTTCTATGAGGGTCTGGCCTAGCACTGGTTAAAGCTTGTAAGAGGTGTTTTTTTTCTACTCTGACTGTCCTATGAGGCTGCAGGACCCCTGACCCTCTGTCTGGACAGTGCTGATTGGCCCTGTACTGATCACATGCAACCTCCGAAGAGAAAAAAACAACTCTCTAGCATTACACACCAAACTGAGCATGTGCAGAGAGCCTCCAAAGGCTCTGTCTTACTAGGAGATGGTATGGGGACAGTGGGAGAAGGGGAGAAAGGGAAGACAGGATCAAACTATCTTTTTACACAATGCAAAGGATTAACACCTTAGGATCCACAGTGAGTATAACCAACATGCTTTACTGTGAACCCAAATACCCAAAAAGACCCAATGTGTGAGGCACTCAGGCTATCGAAGGGGCACGAGTCCTTGACATCCACTGCCGAGAATGCCAGTCTGGGAGGGAGCTCATCCCCACTCCTGAAAGTGCTGAATGTATGAGAAAGTATCCCTTTAGCCGTACATCTATGCAATCCCTTGGATCGATAGTTAGTGGCAACTCCCTCCAGGCCACGCCCACAACATGTTTTGCTCTGCCCCTCTGAGCTTAATCATGGAGCTGCTTTACTGCATATACAGACCGATTTTACTGTTGTGGGTTTAGTAACACTTTAATGTCTTTAATGCCAAGTAATGTAGAAGTAAATGAAATACCATTTTAAATCAAATATATTTAGGCAAAAGTAGATTTTTTCCATACCCTACTAATCTCATGTAACGAAAAAAAACTAGCTGGCTCTTTTAGACGCTTGAGGGTGTTTTATGGTATTTAATTTAAAGAACAAAATATATTAAACCAGAAGGTACTTTCTGACCACATGTGAAAGAAAAGCAACGCGCATGAAACCTGATGCAGGAATCTCAGCTACAATTGAGCCTTCAACTAATTAATATGTGAAGCTTAAATAAATTATCATACATCAGCATCAAGCAGACAACTATAACATCTGACACACCAAATAGAGCTTGGTGTCAACAGCAGGGGGAGAATGGTGTTTGATTAGCTGATTGTACAGCATTAATGGGTAGAGATGCATGTACAGAGATGTATGAGATGTCACTCAGTAGCTACAGGTAGAAGGGATGTCATTAGACACAGAGTGTGGACAGCTGTTGTGGAGAATGGTGCCGGGTAAATGATTATCTACAAAAATATGAACACTTAAACTCTGTTTTCGTAAAGTTTTAAGTGTAAGATTACCAATTGTCCCTGATTTCCTTTGACACTCCCAGATTTTGAATATTAGTCCTTGGAAAAGTCTTTCAGTTTCAAAACCAGCCCATTTAATCTTTCTACATGTTATTACTTTACTGGGGTGCATGCACATCCACTTAAATTTTAAAATTAATATATGTTGGGCAATAGCATTTAAGCCTCTATTCACACTTAGTGTGAGCATAGCCAGGCGATTTAGAAGCTTTTTTAGCGTTTGTACATGTGTTTTTTATGACAATTCAATCAATTAAAATGAAAAAACACAGGCCCTCACCAGTAGCGGTGCTGCACCCCTAATCCATACGCCCAACCCCTAATCTACATGGAGGGTGCCAGACGCATTGGATTGGAAAATTTTTAAACACATGATTAGAGCCTGAGGCTCTAATTGGCCTCAAAAAAGGGTGGGCTCAGGTGCAGAGCACTATGCCCTGAGCCCACCCAGTTGTGTGACAATAGCGAATTAATATTCACTATTGTCTTCCTGATTCTCCTTCCAGCCAATCAGGAAGCGGGTCTAAAGACACGATTGGCCGAGAGGAGAAGCGACCGTATTGGCCGCCGAGGAGGAGACGCAGGGTGAAGCTGCCGAGGAGGGGACGCCGAGGAGGAGACACCGAGGAGGAGACGCAGGCCCACGACCTAGATGGGGTAAGTGTGGGATTTTGTCTGTTGGACCAACAGACAGACCAAATGGGGAGTGGGGGGATTTGACTGACGGACCAACTGACTGGGAAAGGGGGTCGGCTTGTGGTTTGTTTGCCCCCCCTGCAAAAAAAAAAAATGGAGCACCAGCCTCCACTGGCCCTTACATTACATAGTAGTTTGTAGATCTAAAGGAGATTTTACAATCAGACTGTAATGTGTGTTGTCAGCTTAAAGTGTTACTAAACCCAGGACCTTACATTTACTATATCCGGTCTCCAACAGTACACAGAACATGGAAATGCAATTATTTTAGTAAATATAACTGCTAATTACCTTTTCTCATCAGTAGTATGATGTCTGGACAGTGCTGATAGGCCCTGTGCTGATCACATGCACCCTTTCAAAAAAAAAAAACTCTAGCAATACTGTACACACCAAACTGAGCAAGTGCAGAGTGACTCCAAGGCTCTGTACTATCAGGAGATGAATTGGGGACTGTGGAAGAAGGGGAGGGCCAGAGAAGACAGCATCAACAGCCTTTTTTACACAATGCACAGGGCTACCCCTTTAGGTTCCACAGTGGGTATAACAAGCATGCTTTGCTGCACATACAGACTGATTTTACTGTTGTGGGTTTAGTAACACTTTAAGAGGACAAAAATGCAAGATTCTGCACACAAAATGTGCTAATATTCCAATATATGAAAGCATTATATTTAGTACGTATACAATTAATAACATGACCCGATGACAAATAATTATGTGGTTTAAAATATTTGCAACGATGATAGTTACTTGCATGCCCGTGCTTCATTTTGTACGTCACTTGAAAAAAAAGTATACTCTACAGAACTGTACAGTCACCAAAACAGTCACCAAGATATGAAGCTAGAAGCCTTCAAAAGGTCAGAAAATGTATTTATAAAGAGACCCTGTCACCAATCCAATCCAGTGTTTTAAATGTTCATGCAGTGTTTTTCATTTCTCTGATTTTACATTTGAACTTGCTAGAAAATTTGACTTTTTTTCAGGAAGAGTCAGTTCCCTATCACATCGTCTCCCTCCTAGCATGCCATAACCTCTTCTGGAATTGTCTAATTACTCTCTGTGCTGGCCCAGCTCCTCTGTCCCTTCCTTTGTCTTCCTCAAATAAACCTTTCATGCAGCAGCCAGGAGAGGATTATAGAGGAACATTATAGAGGGTCACTTGAGTGACAGCTCTGAGTCTACTGGGCCTGCTCATATACCATCCAAAATGGCAGCACACAGCTGCAATCCGAGGATCTTTGGATGTCTACACAAAGGCGAATTTTACAGGTAAATAACATGCAGAAAATTTGTTGATTGCACATATAAAATTATAGGAAAGTTTCTGGAGAAATAAATGTCCTGGTCTCTTTAGTACATCTATTATCATGAAATTTCTACCTGTGCCATAACTTACCTTTAGTGTTTCTGCCTGGCCATTGGCTGCTCCAACTTCCCACGATCCAGAGGGAATATGGGAACACCTCCTTGAACCCCATTAAATAGTGTTCTAGTGAGTGGGCACTCAAGTGGCAAGCATAGAAGATTTTTTCGCTTAGCTGTCCCAATAATTAATTTTCACGATAGGTATAATATCAGAAATGATAAAATTCGCCTTTGTGCATTTCAGGGGCTTGCCCCCCTTTCTCAAGTCTCTTGAAAAGGGGGGAATGACCCCGAAATGCGTTGTTACCATGGCAACCCACAACGCTCATCCAGGAAGTGCTCTGTGGACCAGCATGGCTGCCCACAGCCCTCAGCAAGTCTTGTGTGTCAGCCGTCAATCGCTGCGGGCACATTGAGTTCCTTTTTTCTGGTTTACTGGCACAGCAGTGCATGTGAGGGGAGCAACAATTGTAGGACTAACTACGGCTTTGGCCAGGCTATCTGTGTTGTGTTACACTATGTGATTTATTATTGCTCTGTGTCTTTAAGCTCTGTTCCCTTCTGTCTAACTGAACTCTTTCCCCCACCGTAGTTCTGTATATTCCCCTCCCCTTGCTCTCTCTTACTCATTTGCTCAGTATACCACCATGCTGTAACATCTTTCTATGTGGCTCTTAACACCAACGTTTTTCTACCTATGAATATCCATCATTAAATGGAACATTTGAAAGGATTTATCATCTGTCTCTATGCACAGTGAGTTTATTCATTGAGTTAAGTTGTCTGAATTGATGCAAGGGATAAATAGAACACCAGGTCGTGTAAGCCCTATATGAAGCTGGAGATAAAGTTTATGGCCTAGTTGAGTCAGAACAATCTGGGACCTTGTTTAAGATTGTTAGAGGCACTTGTAAGCACGTGAGTGTTACTTTTTCTGTTGCGTTAAAATAAAGAGATCTATTGCGATTCCCTTGCTCCCCTTTTTTCTACTTGCACTCTGTGGGACTTATCTGTTGACTTTTGGATTGGCACAGCAGGCAGGGATGATAAAGATAAGCCTGCATCACACATTGGGTTGGAGTCAAGAACTCCCTTCCAAAACAAAAAATGGTGTGGTAAATAGTGAATAAACACCTGTCACATGCAGTTTGTACCTTACAATTACCTTCAATGGGGCCAATAATGCACATTACCACCCCAAACAAAAGTACAGGCAAAGTATTTCTTTTTAGTCCTACTGTGAACTGTGCACTTACAGATCAATGGGTTTCACCTCTTTCCTGTGTTAAAGGAGACACGTTTTGAAAGAAATACGGAAGGTGCCATTGCTGGCCTTTTCCTTTTTTAAAATGATAGTTGCTTGACTGTCTTGCTGAACCAATTGTTGAAGTATTTTCTGAGCCATTGGCAGAAGTTCAGGTGGATTGTTCTTTATCAGTAATTCAAAAAATGTTGAAAGCAGAGACAAACAGATAGCTAGAAAGCAGGGGCGTAACTAGAAATAGCAAAATGTTGTATGGGGCCCCCCTGCAAACAGCCCCCCCCCACAGCTGCCCTAGTGTCAATGCAGCGTGACCTGTGCCACACACAGCGTGACCTGTGCCCAATGCAGCGTGACCTGTGCCCAATACAGCGTGACCTGTGCCCCATACAGCGTGACCTGTGCCCCATACAGCGTGACCTGTGCCACATACAGCGTGACCTGTGCCCAATGCAGCGTGACCTGTGCCCAATACAGCGTGACCTATGCCCAATACAGCGTGACCTGTGCCCCATACAGTGTGACCTGTGCCCAATACAGCCTGGTCTGCCTGTGCCCCATACAGCCCCACCTATGCAGAGGAAGAGGCAAGCCACCCGGATCAGCAGAGAGCGGGATTGCCCGCTGTAATAGCTTTCATTTGAATTTCCTGTCTTTCTGGGGCTCATCGTCACATAGCCTCACCTCTTGGCCCGACGCCTTTGATGAAGTCACATGTCCCGCATTGGATCAGCGTTCTGTCTATCAAAGGCACCGGGCCAAAAGGTGGAGCTATATCACGTGAGCCCCGGGAACACTGGAAGTTCTAATGAAAGCTCTTACATCGGACAATTCAGCTCTCTGCTGATACGGACAGCTCGCCTCTTCCTTTCCTCTCTCTTCCCCTGGCTGGGAGACTGCGCCGGTGGTGCTCTTATCCTCACTGGGCCCCACTCGGCTGCGGGCCCCATAGCGCCCGCATGGGTCGCTATGGTGGTAGTTACGCCCCTGCTAGAAAGAAATTTCACTACTGGCAGCCAGTACTGGGACAGGGTCATCCAGAGCCCAGGGCAAGAATGCAGAATTGTGCCACCCTCCCCCACTAATAATACATGTTGTAGAATGGGTGTAGCACCCTGCTTACATTTTTTGCCCCTTTGTATTACTGCATCCAGGGTAACTGCCCCTCCTGGCCACCCCTTGTCCTGGCCCTGCTGGTAGTCTTCATATTATTTTTGGTAGAGGCTTCCATTAAGGGCCTGTACAGCCTTGGCCAAAAGTTTTGTGAATTACACAAATATTAATTTTCACAAAGTCTGCTGCTTCAGTGTTTTTAGATATTTTTGTCAGATGTTACTATGGTATATTGAAGTATAATTACAAGCATTTCATAAGTGTTGAAGGCTTTTATTGACAATTACATTAAGTTTATGCAAAGAGTCAATATTTGCAGTGTTGACACTTCTTTTTTAAGACCTCTGCAACTTGCCCTGGGATTCTGTCAAGCAACTTCTGGGCCACATCCTGACTGATGGCAGCCCATTCTTGCATAATCAATGCTTGGAGTTTGTCAGAATTTGTGGTGTTTTTTTTGTTTACCCACCTCTTAAGGATTGACCACAAGTTCCCAATGGGGTTAAGATCTGGGGAGTTTCCTGGCCATGGACCCAAAATGTTGATATTTTTCTCCCCGAGCCACTTAGTTATCACTTTTGCCTCATGGCAAGGTGCTCCATTATGCTGGAAAAGGCATTGTTCGCCACCAAACTGCTCTTGGATGGTTGGGAGAAGTTGCTCTCGGAGAATGTTTTTGTGCTATTCTTATTTATGGTTGTGAGCCCACTCCCTTGGTTGAATAGCAACTCCACACATGAATAGTCTCAGGATGCTTTACTGTTGGCAAGACGCAGGACTGATGGTAGCGCTCACCTTTCTTCTCCAGACAAGGTTTTTTCCAGATGCCCCAAACAATCAGAAAGGGGATTCATCAGAGAAAATTACTATACACCAGTCCTCAGCAGTCCAATCCCTGTACCTTTTGCAGAATATCAGTCTGTCCCTGGTGTTTTTCCTGGAGAAAAGTGGCTTCTTTGCTGCCCTTCTTGACACCAGGCCATCCTCCAAAAGTCTTCACCTCACTGTGCGTGCAGATGCAGGTACACCTGCCTGCTGCCATTCCTGAGCAAGCTCTGCACTGATAGTGCCCCGATCCTGCAGCTGAATCAACTGTAGGAGACGGTCCTGGCACTTGCTGGACTTTCTTGGGTGCCCTGAAGCCTTCTTCACAAATGCAGTAGAAATGTTTTTTTTATGGGATTAAAGTGGAGTTCCAGTCATTTTTGTGTTTATTAAAAGTCAGCAGCTACAAAAACTGTAGCTACTGACTCCTAATAAACACACACTCACCTGTCCCATGATCCAGCGGTGCACTCACCCCTGCCGTTTTCACTGTGAACTCCCTCAGCAGCTCTGGCACCTTTACTATGGGCATCTAGCTGTGAAAGTTTGCGGCTGCACAGCTGAGTGTCCACTGAGCATGCGGCGCTGCACTCTGTGACTGGTTCCAGTAGACTTCAGACGGGAGGGAGGAAGGAGAACTTCCTATCTTCTAAGGTGATCGGAATGGAAGTGGGAGCGGGTGCCTGTCAAAATCAGGTACCTGCTCCCCCTTCCTCCCCAAAAACTCTGTTTCACAAACAGGAGCCGGCGAGGAGGCCTTAAAGCGTAACTTCCACTTTTGGGTGGAACTCCACTTTAAGTTCATTTTCATGGCACAGAGGGTCTTTGCAAATAAGTGCAATTCTTCTGATCACTCTTCATAACATTCTGGACTATATTCAAATTGCCATCATAAAATCGGAGGCAGCAGACTTTGTGAAAATTAATATTTGTGTCATTCTCAAAACTTTTGGCCACGGCTGTACACAGAAGTGTGTTACAGTAATGCACACACAGTCACTATGCTGTATTTGCATGTTAACACGCGTTGCATTATCTGTACGTTGTTATGCACTACAATGCAAGTGCATTGCAGTGAGTGAGCTAGGTGGGTTGGTTGGGGTGCTATTCAAAATGAATGGCACTGCACTGCATTTCATGCGTTGTAGTAAAACGTGTATATTTACCTGCGGGAATGGGCCCCTAAACTCGGGAAAATTTGATCAGATTTTTTTATAATATCATGTCATCATTTAAACTGCTGCAGTGGTGTTTGTACACCTAATATATAACAGAATGCATACATATTTCTCTACAGGCCCGTACATACTGTTCCAGAATAACAGAGAGAATTCGCACCCACATGGACACAGACAGAAACAATCACACACGCCTCATTCCCTGCTCTGGTGTAGAAGCACGGTGTGAAAGCTTTGCAGAGGTGGTGCCTGCCTGCCTATTGTACAAGACTCAGTGAAGATGTCACTGTCAACACTTTGTCAGAATCTTCACTGTGAAAGAGATGCTTGTGTCATTTCACACCCCTGTGCATGCCAGGGACAACAATGTGTGTCCAAACTCATTAGTCACTTCATTTAACTTCTCCGAAGGGTTGAGAAGGAGTTAATGATAGACATTTTGTTCTTTAGGTACTTTAGGTTCTCTGACATGTTGAACTTAGACCACTTGTAATGGTAAGTATTGCTATGGAAAAGTTCCTAAGAAAACCATTATTTCTACTAATATAAATACCTACCTAAGGTGTAAAATGTAAATACTAATTAGTATTATTGTTTGCTGGTTTGAAGCTAAAAACACATATACATTTTTTTATTTTTTGTTCAGCCATTCCTGAAATGTACACAGCCCTGTTGGACAGCACAGTGACAGTCAGGTGGTGACTTGCGTTTTCTCTTGTGCAGTTAAAGCAACAGAATATGGCTACTCCTTGCCCTCAGTTTTTGATTGGACAGGAAGAAGCCTTAGTGGACCTCTGCCCACTCCACCTATCAGCATTCCCCTGCCAGCATATATGTAGGAGGCACACCTGATTGGCCCCCAGTGCCGCCCCTCCATGTCCTACTTGGATTTCTATTATACAGTGGATTAGAAAAGGGAATAATACCAATCCAAAAGTAGATTTTACACTAGCTACATTTAAATGGATATCTATAGCCAAAGCTTTTTTTCTAGTTTGTGAGGGAGTGGTGAAAGGTTAAAACACCTGTCAGGTTTTATCACTCCCTTCTTGTCTATATGTTTAAGCTCCAAGGACACCCATTGTTCTGGGGAGGGCAGCAAGACCATTGACATTCTATACAAAAGGGTTGACTGAACCACACATCCCTAGACCCAGCACCCAAGCGCAGGAGAATTGTTTTGAGTTTTAGAATGCCCCTAACTAACGAAACCCCTTTACCACCAACGCCTCCTGGCCCTTTAAAGCAGTAGTAAACTGCTAGTTGATTTTTTTTTCTGACCTGAAAAGTAATGTCATAATGTGCTAGTATCCATAGCATACTAGCACTTTATGTGAAACTTACCTGAAAACAAAGCCTTCCAGCGATGCACTGTCATGGCTGGAGGCCGCTTCCATCTTCACCCGGTCTTCCTTTTGGGTCTGCGGACTCTGGCTATGTGGCTGGTCAGAGCTGCGATGACATCACTCCTGCGCAAGCGCAGGGGAGCCGCCTTTTATGACACAGGACTCTAGGTGGCCGTTTATAGCACATGCGCCAGATGTCATCAACTGCATATACAGTAAATATCTCCTAAATGGTGCACCTATAGGTTAGCCTTATTATAGGCTTACTTATAGGTACAAGTCAGAGATGGGAGTTTACTCAAAATTGAAGAGGAAGTAAATGCCAGGAGGCAGAGACGAGCACTTTGATCATGTGACCACTGTGATTGGTTGTCACAGTGGTCACATGATCAGAAAGCTCTCAATTGCAAGTATGCCTCGGGAGCTTTCCAGTACATGTTTGCTGGGAGCACACAAGGAGTTAGAAATAGGTGTTTACATAGGGCCACATATTTGCAGCCGCTTGGCTTTAAAGCACACCCGCTGAGAGGCCACATATATGGAAGAGGTTAAAAAAAAAAAGCATTTTACTTTGGTTTGTATTGCTGTTGGAGAGTTTCTCTCACTTCCTGTCTGGTAAAACTTTTTCACTAGAACAGGAAACACTAAACCCTAATCTAATTTTCTTAGTATAGCAGAAAATAAGAATGTGGCTAAACATGAAATAAAAGAAGAAAAAAAAATTACTGCAGGAAGAGGGGTGGGGGAAGATAAACAGTAGCTACGGTTGTTGCAGACACACACAACAATTGTTGTGCCTCTGGCCAATTTCTTTGAAGTTGAGGGTTTTAGCTTTATATTTTTCTAAGCTTTCCTATAGCTTTTAGATCCATTGGGGCTGCTACTTCCACTAATCAATTCAGGCCTATTATTGCTTGATAAATTAAAACAGCCAAAACTACCAAAAAATACCCTTTCAAGTTGAAATTGAGGTGCTGCTGCTGTATGTAAGCCATGCTAAATGTAAAAGCTAAAAACTCAATTACACATCTAAGATATGTGATGCCAGAATACCGTGTCACTAGAACTGTACCCATAACACCACATACAGCTTAAAGGCATCCCCAAAGCAAGTTAAGGGATTAGTGTTTTTACCATGTCGCCCTTGAAGTTGCATTAACAGGACCCTCTCCCCGCTGTACTATATTAAAAAAAATGTTTTGTTAAATATCCCCCATGGCAGTGCCCAGCTACTCATGCTCTTGTTTGACAACAGCTTGCCTATTAGTCTTGAAATAGCCAGCATTTAACATCAATTTGCACCCTATAGACCTCAATTGGATTTGCTGCTAAGGTCAGGTTTTTCAAATTGGAAACAGAATTCGGCAAACCCCCCCCAAATGAAACTCGGCCAGATTCGCCCATCCCCATTTTGCAAACGTATCTAAGAAAAGTACATTTTGATGATCATTAATTTAAGCCTGGGGATATTTTCACGTCAGGAAAAAATTAAACACATATCAAGAAACAGACTTCCAAGATTTTTCAGTATTTCAAAGATCATACTGAAACCTTCATTAAAGATCCAGATGCTGTAACTGTCTATAGAAGCTGGCTGCAGATCATCAATGAATAGCCCTTTCATGCCACCTAGTGGTCAGGGTGATTGTCACTTCTTTCATCTGTATTCTGCAGTTGAATAACGTTTTACTAAATAAAAAAAACAGGGTTTAGTTCTGTGTATGTTACATTTTCTGTATGATTTTTGTTTTTATTGATTGTTTTGGAGCCAAACATAGGCCACTCTTAATTAAAGGACACTGGTGAGAAATGCAATTTCTGGCTTGTTTTAAAGGGTTAGGCACTGTGGTTTTTATCCTCATTCTGACTTAACTACCAAATGAGTGACTAACCTGCCAAAAGGAGACGAGTTCGCACTTTCCAGATTTCACTGATTATGTTTCTTTAACGTCAGTAACTATGTAGTTAAAGTATAACTAAAGGCAAACCTTTTTTTTATAGTTTCGGACAGAGTGGAGAGAGATCAGAACACTTTTCAGATTTTATTGCTGTCTGTGCCACCATTAGGAAGATTCACCCTCTCTATTTGTCCTGTTTAACATTTTCACCAAGAGTGAAAGTAAAAGAAAATTCCAACTTTTGGGTTGTCTTCAGAACAGGAATAGAGGGGAAATCTTCCAATTGGGATATAAGTTCCGGTGACCCTGGTGACACCCAGGGATTCCCTCATTTTGAAGAGTTTTCCTCTCAATTCCTGTTTTGGCTATGGGACAGGAAGTAAAGGAAAATCTCCCCAATGGGGACACAGATGGCAAAAAAAAAGTCTTACAGGGGTTATAACCCTCCCTTAAAGCGTTAGTAAATAGTGAAAAAAATCCCAAAGGAAATCTTCTCCTTGCAAGTTATCGTCATAATGTGCTAGTATGCATTGCCTTACCTCAAAACGAAGCCCTCCAGTGGTGTGCTGTCACCACCGACAGGCCTTCCATCTTCATCCAGTCTTCCTTCCGGGTTCACGGGCTGCGGCCATCTGATTGCCTGACTCCCACGCATGCTGTCCATTGAGAACGTAGTGCGCATGCCCCTGTGACATCACCGGCGCTGCTTAGGTAAATATCTCCTAAACTGTACACATTCAGGAGATATTTACTGTACCTATAGGTAAGCCTTATTATAGGCTTATTGTAGGTATAAATACAAAACACACATTTACTACCACTTTAACCCTCCTGGCGGTAATCCTGAGTGTGACTTGGGGTTAAATTTCAGTACCATTAGCAGTAACCCTGAGCCACACTCGGGATTGCATTTCAAAATCCTGGTACAGGTAACTTACCTTGTCCCCAGGATCCTGCGATGTCCCCCCACTGTGTCCTCTGCCGGATCATCCGCCCGATTCTCGAGCGTCGTCACGCATGGGGGCAGAGCCCGGTGGCTAATTCAAAAAGTACAAAATACATAGCACATGCAGTACACTGTAATCTGTAAGATTACATTACTGTATCAAATCATTTCACCTCCCTTTTGTCCCTAATGCTTTGTCCAGTGCCCTGCATGCATTTTTATATTATATATACTGTTTTTTGAGATTGTCCATGGCAACCAAAAATTGGCCCTTTACGTCAAAAGTGTTTTTAGACCAGCTAAAAAACAGTGATCGTAAATTAGAACACTTGCAGAACTTAGCGATAGTGAATCGTGTGGAAATTCATTTTATTATTATTATATTATTATTTTTTATAATTATTTATAGTTATTTATTATATAATAATTTATGATTTCGTGTTTCAAACTTTATTATACCCGGGATATCTACTAGACTCTTGTGTGGATAGATTTGACTGTGTTATTGCTAAGAATTACAGGCCTCCAATATGAAACGCCAAATTTCTATGCAAAACAATGTACCACTTTGAGATTCAAAAATCGGACATAATCATATCGCCAGGGTGGTTAATCTATCCAAAATGACAAAAAAAAGTTTTGTTTTTATTTCTACTTTAACTAAGTAGAAAGACAGCCCAGAGTGTGCAGCTATTTCAGCTATTTAGCTCCCACATTTTAGAAATTATAAAGTGGTAGTAAAGGCCACATTAACCTTTTTAAAAAAATGTTCCCTTCCCCTGCTACCTATCCTGCATACCCTGTGTATACTTACCTTTTTTTAAATCCAGACCAGTCATGTGATCCTGCAGTTTGGGCTCCTCTGTGCCAAGGAGCGCACAACAACCGATGTGAATTGCAGGAGCCATGATGTAACCCATAGGTTCCCATGGCCCAGCTGTGGTCAGTGCCCCCTCTTCTCCCCTGAAGCCACCGCTTACTGACACAGGGGAGTCGGAGCTGCTGGATCATGTTTCCAGACCAAGCAGATTAAAAACAGGTAAGTACACAGATCTTTTTATACAGGGCATGCAGGATAGGTAGGAGAAGGAGAGAGGGAACATTTTCAAGAAAAGATAGTGTTAGCCTTATCTTTCACTTTCATCCCGGGTTCATACATTTGTGTACAGTAATGAACAGATCGCAGTGCATTACGGTGCCCTTCATTTTGAAAGGCACCACAGCAGCCTGTATTGGGGCACCGCAGTGCACAGATGTTAACAACCTCCTGTATGTGTTGTGGTGTGCTAAAAAAGTGTGTATTTAGGTCCATTGTGGTGTATTGACAACCTGTTCAATGCAAGTTAACACACTACATGTACTGCGTACAACACAAATATACAGACCTGGCCCAAATGATCTGCACCAATAGTAACATGCTTTAAAAATAATTCTCTTGACAGAGATTTTCCAAAATCCTAAAATGAAAACAATAAATAATCATAATGATCGTGCAAACCTGTATGTTCAAATGATATTAATGGACATTGTGAAACAAGATGCACACAAATTCACTTCTCAACGAATTAAGATTTCATACAAGAAGCAAGTTTACAAATTGGATAAACATTTTCTACTGTTCCATTAGTACAGCATGAAAGAGCATCACACATATTGACTTTTCACATTAGAGGCTTGATTTACTAAAGTGGTATTTGAAATGAACCAAAACTACCTAAAAAAGCCTTTTTTTTTCAAGCTGATTTAAATTAGATTGTGGTGCTGCTGCTCTATTTAACCCAAGCTAAATGTACAAGTTAAAAAAATAAGTGAACATATAAAATATACGCCAAAATACGATGTCGCTGACGCTGTCTGTGAACATTGCACTGTTCTGTAACATCACATACAGTCTAAAGGCGTCTCCAAAGCAGTTTTAAGGATTGGTGTTTTTCTGTGTTCTATGACCCTCAAAATTGCATTAAAAGGACCCTCTCTCTACTGTCTGATATTTAAAAAAATGTTTTGTTCAATGTCCCCCATGGTAGTGCCCACCTTCAGTGGCATATTTTTTTAAATAATATTTGTATTGAGTTTTGCAAGTTATACAAACATAAAAGAGAAATCAGAGTAGGCTACTGGGGGAACCAATAATAGACAGGGTAACAGCATAGCTAGTCCTAGTGCCCTTTTTTGACAATAGCTAGATTTGCTCCTTATACTGTAAACTAGAGATTCGCTGTTAAGTTTTCATGTACAGGGAAATTTGAATAACTGGAGTTGCCCTTCAACATCGCTGGATGTTTTGAAGTGAAAACAGTTGCACTTCACCTACCTACTCACCTTAGTAAATAAAGCCAACTGCACTTCACCCTTCATTAGTTTTCAGGCTCTGAGAATAAATACAAAGTCAATACAAATACACAAGGACGCTACATAAAGGTAATGTCAACATAATGTGAATAGGCTCTGATAGAAGCAGCCTTTCCTAGCTCATGAGCCAGAGTGAATAGGTTTACCTTTATTGCCCAAATAACACTAATCAATGCATTCATCTGTAAAATGGTTGCTTCCATAAAAGTGTAAGCAAAAAAGTGTTTTTCTTATCCGTTTAGGTTTATCTAATTCAATTTTGGGTTATCAGTCACCCTAACGCTGGGTTCACACTATTGCGAATTGGATGTGGATTTTCCAGCCGCATCCAATTCGCATTTCAAGAGATTGCGACCGGCTCTCTAATTAGAATTGCACAGGAGTCCTGTGAGTCTTCTGGTCCATTTCAGGTCTGAATTCAGACAAAAATTCCAGCTGAAATCAGACCTGAACCAGTGAATGGGAATGCACCGGACCCCTGCTGTGAGCCGCTCCGTGCTGTGGTGTGAACCCAGCCTTCAAGAGTTACCCACTTCAGATTTTTGTTTCTCTTGCATTATAGTGTCACTTTGCCTAAACAACACAAAAAAACCTGGAAGCTGATTGGTTTCTATGCTGAGTTGCACCAGAGTTTGCACATTCCAGTTATGTAAATCTCCCCCAGAGTCTTTTTAACCGCTTCCTGACCGGCTCGCGTACATATACTGCGGCACAATGGCACCACTGCGTGAAACCCGTACAGGTACGGGGTTCTCTTAAGAGCCACCAGAGGGCGCACTCTTGACGCAATACCGCTAAAAATAGCATATCACCGCCATTACTAGTAAAAAAAATAAAAATAATAAAAATGCCCTAAAAATGCCATAAATCTTTTCCCATAGTTTGTAGACGCTATAACTTTTGTGCAAACTAAATATAAATATATGCTTATTGTGATTTCTTTTTACTAAAAATATGTAGAAGAATATATATTGGCCTAAACTGATGAAGAAATTTGTTTTTTAAAAACATTTTTGGGATTTATTATTATAGCAAAAAGTAAAAAATATTGTTTTTTTTCAAAATTGTTGCTCTTTTTTTGTGTATAGCACAAAAAATAAAAACTGCAGAGGTGATCAAATAGCACCAAAAGAAAGCTCTATTTGTGGAAAAAAAAAGTATGCAAATTTTGTTTGGGTACAGCATTGCATGACCGCGCAATTACCAGTTAAAGCGTCGCAATGCCAAATTGTAAAGAGTGCTCTGGTCAGGAAGGTGGTAAAACCTTCCGGGGCTGAAGTGGTTAAAGCCAACACCTGGATCTTCTTATACTCCTCTTTCCTGCCCTCTCCCGTGATTTAAAGCAGTTGTATATCCAGCTTTCAAATTTTTACCTACAGGTAAGCCTATAATAAGGCTTACCTCTAGGTAAAATGAATATCTCGTAAACCTGTATGGTTTAGGAGATATTCACCTTGCATGCAGCCACTGACTTTAGCGGCGCATGCGCTCTGAAGGTCCAGTGGATGCTGCCAGAAAATCAGAGCTTCTTGCTGGAAAGAGAACCGGTTCAAAAAACAGTTACATTATTTATGCTCCCAACTAAACGGGTATCACAACTGATCACATGTGCAGCATCATGGCAGTTGAAGATTAAACGAAGGCCAAAATGGCAGCTTCCTTGGCTGAAAAAGATAAACGGTTTACTTCCACTTTAAAGCCTCGTACACACGATCGGATTTTCAGCAGGGAATTGTGTGATGACAGACTGTTTGCCTAAAATCCGACCGTTAGTACGCTCCATCAGACAATTGTTGTCCAACTTTCCGCCAACAAATGTTGGATTGCAGGCTAGTAAATTTTCGGCGGACAACGGTCTGTTGTCAGATTTTCATCTCGTCTGTACACAAATCCGTCACACAAAAGTCCAAAGTACAAACACGCATGCTCGGAAGCAAGGATGAGCTGGAAGTGATCGGTCTTGTAAACCAGAGTTCATAATGGAGAATTAACATTCGTGACGTGGCAAATTATGAAATCGCGAAATGCAGCGCATATTCTCTTCTTCTTTAATGGGATAATAATGAAGCTGCTTTGCTGGTGATACTGATGGAGTTCTGCCAAACGTATTTTAAAAGGCTTTTTTTTTCTAGGGATATCAAGAATAATATTATTATGCTTGTTTTTTTGGGGCAAATTACCACAACACCATTATCCCGTAGTTTTTAAGATCAAAGATACAACTCTGTAGGTGTCCCTTGTTAATTTTACCTTGTATTTTTTTTAAATGTCTGCCTACTCCCAAACTGTCATTTGAAGTAAAACATATAGCCAAATATTATTCTATTATTCTAATTTTTTTTTATTGCACATTAAAAAAAGAAAAAAAAATTAATTAGAGATACTATCTGTCATCCAAATATACAGAACTTAACCAAAAAGTGCATTCTATGCATACAAAAATATAGAAAAGATAACAAATAAAATCATAATTCCAACAAAAAAAAAGAAGGAAATTAGTAATTGGTGAAGGGCTGAAATTCCCCAGTCCAGCGGCCTTGTTGGGGTTCTTGTGGTTGGTATTGCCACTGACCGCCATGCTGCTGTGGTGGGTGGGGTGGCTGTGGAGGTAGTGGAGGTGGGGCCTCAAAATTAGAAATGTGTGTTTTTCCAGAAATTTGGCCCCTACCCCCTTGTTGAGGAGCTGCAGGATGAGTTTCTCACACCTTCTCCTTTGCTCAACATCCATCTCCCTTAATTTGTTTGCCATCAGACACCCAAATGCCTCAGCCGCATCTGGATCTGTCCGTGTGGCAGTAGTGGCGTGGCTGAGGAAGGTGGCTGTGGCCTCGTCCAGATTCCTTCTCTTCCTGGTCCTTTTAGCAGGAGGGCATAGGGGAGGGATCTAGGACTCCGTCTGGCTGCTGGCCACGGGCTCCTCCTGACTGATACTTTCCTGTTTTTGAAAATGGAAAATAATTGTAATTTTTGGTTAGGGTTTGGTCATCAATCACACACAATTTTGATCTCCTCATTGTTGCAAATTGAATGTGGACAAATAGAAAAGGTTATCATTCTGACCCCAGCATTTTTCATTCTTGTACAAATCATTTTTGGTCACTACTGTCTATTGATATGGAAACCACTTTTTTAACAATAACGTCTAGTTATCATCATTGTATTTTTGGAAACAAATATGTTCAACAATGCTATACCTGGGTCAAGCTGGGCTCCTCCACATCTTCATCTTCAACCTGTGCAGCAGGACCTGGGTTGACCTCAGGAGCTGTGGCCTCAGCAGATGTATAAGGGAGTGTAGACAGCGATGGCCTGGGTTCTGTCTGGTCTAACAAAAACCACAGGCTGTGTAATACCACAGCCTGGGGACATATATGTCATCTGCTGATGCTCCAGATCTCTGTGAGTCCATTACCTTGTTGAGCTCCCTGTCTTGACATAGTTGATGTCTGCCCTGGGGTACACTGGCTTCACCAACTCAAGCAGTTTCTCCAAAGCTGCCTTCCTCAAGATTTTATTTGAGTAGTCTCGACTCTTGACCTTCCAGAGACAGGGCAGCTCCTGGTACAGGTCAATGAATTTGGGCAAAAAATCAGGCGCAGTAAATTTATCCATCATGATAAATGATATGATGCCTGCAAGACAGAACACAAGACAAAACATAATGTCTGGCTTAACTCATAAGCTGCTCCCAATCTAGGCCTTATTCTAAGCAGTATAGGCCACTAACCACCTATGCCCAAATTTCCAATGGTCCCTTCGTTTTCTGGCTCCTTTCGTGTGCTGGCAATGGCGATTGTTCGTCCTCCACTCCAAGATTGTCATACGGCCGTTCCATCAACCGTGCGTTATGGCTTTATATACACTGCACATGCGTAAAACTCCGCTCTCAGTGCGTCATGACGCTGGGGCGTGACCATCTCTCTTCTGCATGCGACACACATGGCGAAACATTCGGGAGGGACAACATAGTGGATTCGGCGGATTCCAGGCAGCCCCATGGTGGTGGAGCTCATAGGAGGCATAAAGCAACCCCATGAGTAAAGATGAGATGGTGGAGATGGTGCGCATCCTAGAGAAGCACGACTATGACTGCAAGCTGCGCAATTACGAAAGGCCCAACAGCAAAAAGGACAGCATTTTGGAGAAGGTCATCGCCGTTTTGCAGAGTGATTTTTCGGTGGAATGATCAATGGACCAAATCAGAAAACGATGGTCTGATCTCAAACACTGTGAGCAAGACCAGATGGACTACATACATCAGATCATAAAAAAAAAGGAAGCAAGATTTATATCTAACCAATATGCATATGTGTAAATTAGCTATCTGTATATGTTCTTTCTCCAAGTAGTTCTAGAGAATTATATATAAGGTTTTCTAAAATCTTTGTATTACTTGGTATTAGAAAGATGAAGGTAAATCTAAAGCAGATATGAACATTCTTATTTGGTCATGTTTTTGGACATTTCTTTATTTTTATAACAATTTTTTTTATCTTCTTTCAACAGGGAGGCACCAAAAAAGGAGGCACCAGCCAAGCCACCCCAACGCACGAAGGGAGGCTACTCTCACTCGGGCCTCAACAGGGGACCCAACAAGGGCATCTTCCCCCCAAAAACTTAAAGTGACAACTTAAAACACACTCATTTAGCCACTGACAGGAGTGCTTTTAGGTGGGCCAAAGGCCATGGGCTTAGGTCAGAACTTAAGGGGTAAAGAACACTTTTTGGTTGCTGCCTGCCTCATCAGTGCCCATTAATGCCACCATGTCAGTGTATACATGGGTAAAGGAGAGGCCCCAGGGATCACAGTCACACAGAGTCACGCCTGCTAGGATGATCTTCATATATCCCCTATCCCATAGGAGACAAGAGGGGTGGGGGGCAACTGCTGGACTTTTGAAATGTTGGCACTTGTTCAGTGTTTGACATCACCATCCCTTTTCTATGCATTTTTCACAGGAAAACAACCAGAGTGCAGCATGGTGGAGTCAACAAGTCAGGAGCAAACATTGACATCAGACCAAGTGCAAGGTTGGTCAACTAATGTAGCAAAATGGATGATAGAAACAGATGGGACTTAGGGTGGCTTAATGAATGATGTATTGTTTTTTTTTTAGTGGAAAGAGAATGTCGGGAGCTCACCCAGGATGTTGTCTTGGAGGCATGGGATCTGACTCCTGGACCCAGCACAGATGTACAATACCTTGACGCGAGTCACACTGAGGGCCAAAGCGACCCAGAAGAGGAAGAAAGTATTCGAGAGCCTCTTGTTTTTGCAAGTAAGTATTGTTGGACTCCTGTTTGGACATCGAAACACTCGACATGTATACATTTGAAGCCAAACACCCACTCCACATATTAGCAAAGTATGTAGTGCATTAACATTAGCATGGAGAAGGAAGAGGTGGAAGGAGCTGGCAATATTGCTAGGTACCCGAGTTTTGGAGACCCAGGCACCAGGGACAAGATTAAAGAGTAGTTGCAGTGTGTACATTCCTAGCAGTGCAGGTGTCTGAAGGGCAAGCAGGTTGCAAGCAACAATAGACTGGGTAGGTAAGTATTTATTGAATTTGACCATAACTCACTGTGTAGGGCCTCAGCCACTTGACCATTGTTACCTTAATACTTTTTACTCTTCTTACTAGGTCATGATCTTCCAGGATGCACCATTGGCGGAATGAGTGCAGATATGATGCATTGTTTGAACGATCTGGAGAAAATCAAGGAGGCTGCCACTGCTTTACAGCGAAGAATCAGAGATTTTGTGGACATGCTTACCAAATTCTAACAGGCCTTCTTGCCTGTTCTGAAGTTTTTTATTCCACTTGTTGGCTCCTGTTTGGCCTTTTCTGATTTCACATGTTTTTCGGACTTGGAAATGTGAAAGTTTAGGGACAGAACTCAGTGTTTCTCCACTCCACTCTTCTAGGTGCACCACCAGGTCGTGTTTTCTGTATTTTCCTCAGTCAAAAAACGACTGTGCGATTTACTAACAGTAAACATGACAACATCACCTGTGCTAAATTCTACAAGTATAGAAAACAGGACCTGGGTTTACATCTTGAGGAGGAGAGTTGGGAAACACTGCCCTAAATAAGGTAAATTGTCATTTTTCAGTATTTTTAAGAATATAAAACCCCAAATTTGAAGGTGCTCCCAAATTGTGCCTTTACATTCTTATTTCCCTCATGATCCCATGCCTAAAATGTGTATTTCCATACATCTAGTATGCCAAAAGCCACAAAACACACAGTGTGTCAACATGTGCTATCTACCATCGCTGGTTATCAATTGACGCATTTTGGGGGTGCAACCCCTTCCTCATAACTATAAAAGCTCAGAGGAAGGGGTTGCTCCCCAAAACACGTCCATTGAAACCCCGTGATGGGAGCTAGCACATGTTGACACACTGTGTGTTTTGTGGGTTTAGGAAAAAAGTTCTTTGTAACTACACACATTTGCGGCATGGGATCATAGGGGTAATTTAATTGTTATGCCTCTACGTGTATGTGGCTTCAAATTTTGGCTTTTAAAGGGGTGACATCACCCCATATGAGGAAGGCAACATCCACACAGTCTTGGGATACTAATGTCTCATTTGGCCTTCACTTTACCAAAATTGAACTTTGTAAGTTCCTGTGTTTGGGATGTGTATCTAATGTTTTTGAACATGCCTGTTAAGCCCCAAAAAAGGGGAAATAATGCAAAACATACATGTTATACACCAAGATGTTGGTTTGTTTTAAAACCTTAAAACGTACATGTGAATCTGCTTTGAGTAAATTGTTTATTACTAAACAATGTGTGGCTTATTATTTAAAAGCTCAATACCAGTGTATTTGTTAAGTAGCTGTAGTTACAGTGACAATGTGCTCTTAAAATGTGGCCAACTCCTGCAATTTTTAGTCCTCCAAAAAATTATAAGAGTTGAAAAGGCATAACGTTTTTGAACTTCATGCATTAGATCCATTAAGAACAAAAACATTGTGCGTCTGTAGCAGAGCACGGTCATTTTCAAGAGCCGTCAGCACGCCCACAGACTGCCTCAGCTGGGCCTGCCACTGCAGGGTCTACATCACGTGGCAGTGAGGCAAGGTAGCTAGTTGCATTCCTCCTTAAAAAATTATGTAAAATACAACAGCACAGAACCACATGGTTGATCTTGCAGAGTGCCATGTTGATTGGACTCAAAAACAGCCTGAAACAACTTGATAGGATGCCAAAGGCGTTTTTCACCACCATTCTGGCACGAGAGAGCCTGTAATTGAATATTCTCTGCTCTGGGGTGGGGTTCTTTATAGGAAACGGCTTCATCAGATGTTCCCCCAGAGCAAAGGCCTCATCTGCAACAAAAAGAAAATCGAGGCCCTCAACATTCTCCTCAGCAGGTGGCAAGTTTAAGGTGCCATTCTGGAGCCGCTTGTAGAACTCTTTCTGCATAATCACTCCTCCATCAGAGTTGTGGCCATTCTTTCCAACATCCAGATACAAAAAACTCATAGCTGGCAGACCCTACAGCTAGCATGACTATGCTGCAAAAGCCCTTATAATTCAAATAATATGAGCCAGAATTGGGCGGTGGGACATTTTGGACATGCTTGCCATCAATAGCACCACCACAGTTGGGAAAATCCCACTGATGGTGGAACTGGGCTGCAGCGTCCTGCCACTGCTATGGGTTGGAAGGAAACTGTGGATTAAAAAAAGAAACAAAGAATTACTACTTCTGCATATAACATTGCAAGCAGATTTGACAAAAACATGCTTAGCCAACATAAGGAGAAAACTTAAATGAGCATTTAAATACAAAAGGGTAAGGTCAACTTATCTTATTCATCTCCCCCTCTGGTGGCCCAATAGCAACATTTTAGGGTGGGGGAAGTAAATGGGTAGATGTTTTGGACAGGTAACTGTCTCCACTTCCATGAGAGCTGTTTGCATAAATAATCTGGGATACTTTAGCCAGCTCCTCCTTACTTACACTATTGGCAGCCCAGTGGACAGGTAAGAAGTGTCATATCTAAAAATATGGATCCACACTGTCCAAATTTCAGCACATTTAAACATTCTGAAAATACCTATCAATATAATAGGAGACAAAAACTGTCTACATTACAATTTGTAGGTAATCAGGCAGGCCCTTGCACTACATGGTTGGGTGAATTTATACAGAAATGTAAACACAAAATAGGGATAGTGTGTATGGGGTTGTCAAAATCAGCAGATAGAGTATTTATATCTGTTGACTTTGCATCTTTGGGGGGAGGGAGGGTTCCAAATGCGTTTGTGCCCCAAAAAATGGTCTCTTGCACTCTACCTGAATTTGAGGACAACAATAACATTTGTACACATTTTAGGGGTTGTTTAGGGTAAGCACCAAAATTTAGCTAACCAAAAACACTGTGAGGTTACTAGGCTAGGTGTGTATGGGCCCAGGATAGCATGCTGGGGAGGTAAGTTATGGAAAATATGCATGTAGGCCAACAAAGGAGCAGAAAAAGCTTACAGCGTGCATGAGGACAAAGGGGGCATTCACAGTATATTACAATAATCAACAAATGAAGACAATACTTTAGCAAACAATACATAGAATGTGATCTTAAAAGGAAAAACTTACCTGAATATAGTCCTTCTGCAGTACTTGAATAATGACTGAGCAGGTGTCTGGAAAAATGAGTCCCAGAGCCTGGGGGGAGATCCCAGTGGTAAACTTGAGGTCCTGGAAACCTCTCCCCGTCACCAAGTAACGCAAAGTGGTTATGAGCCTTTGCTTTGGAGTGATGGCAATCCTCATGCATGTGTCCTGCTTCTTAATATAGGGGGTCACCAATGCCAAGAGTTGGTGAAAGCAAGGGTGCATTATCCGGAGATAATTCCGAAAATCATCCGGATTATTCTCCTGAAGCTCCCGCAGCAAAGGCATATGACATAATTGGTCATGATTAAACAACCAATTTTTGGTCCAAGAACTCCTTCTCCTCCTGTTCCTGGACTGGACTTGGGTCAAAGCAATAACTCCAAGGCCAATAATAGCACATTCTCTCCTCCAATTCCGCAACATGGCTGGTTGACAAACAGCCATTTAGAAACAAACTGAAAAAACGCAAATCAACACTCACCAAACTTCTACTAACACGAAATTAGTAGAAGGAGCCCAAAGGTGTGGTGTATGACAATTGAACTTCCTCTTTATCGGCTCGTAGTACGTCTAGTATGTCACTACGTTTGTGTTTGTTGTCCGACAATTGTGCACCTTTTGTATGCAAGATAAGTTCCCGGCACACGCCCTTTGGACAAAAGTCTGATGCTCTGTTTGCCAACAATCAGATGGTGTGTACAAGGCTTAAGTTTTAACTTTGGGTAAGCACCATGTTGGATTGTGTCAGAGCTTATACAGGTCTGACAATATCATTCCCTTTTTCACATGTCCGTGACAAGGCCTGAGCCTCCTAGAAAGAAGACAATGCACCCCTATACCCGGAAGCACTGGTTTTCAGCAATGGCTCTGATAAAATAACACAGTGGAGGGAGAGCCCAGGGAAGGGGGATTACAGAGTTTCTTTAAAAGGCATTAAAGAGAAAGTAATCAAAGAAAAAGCTTAGGGCATTGTGATTACAGAATCAATGTCAAATAATCATTCTAATTATCAAAAATGTAAAAATAGTCTATATCACAAAATAGTTGTGATATAGATAATTGTTAACTTTTTTGGTATTTAGAATAATTATTTGGTATTGATTATGAACATGGCCCTAAGCTTTTCCTCTGGTTATTTTCTCTGTATTATACCTAATTTTAAAGTCTGGGCTATATTGTTTGGCATTTTTTCTATGTTTAAGGTGATGGAGTAACGTAAGTCATATATTTTCTTTCTATCTATATTTCTTTAAAGAAAAACTCATCCTTAATGAGTTCCTATTGACCATAGGTTATAGACTTTCAGAAACCTGCCACCTCCTTTTTTTTGAAAACATGGACAACTGCTCAGTAGGAACATTACACATGTCCTACTGAATGTGTAATATTACATTTTATTGATTACTAATCATAATTGAGCTCTGACAATATTTCTTCTTTTATACATGCATGTAATATTCCCCTGTTATAAAAGGAAAATGCTTTTCACCCCTTTTGTTATGCTATATAGAGTGACCTGAAGCAAAGGTTCTCTTTTGGGTTACAGTGGCAAATCCATCACGTCAGCTCTGCGACAAAATTCCAACCTTTTACAGTTAAAGTGCTTGTAAACCCTTACATATACCCAATGAATAAAGCAAACAAATTCTCCTGCGCTGGAAAGTGATGTGATGGCGGTAGATATTACCTAGGATCTCGATGGCTCTGGGTAAATGCAAAGACCTTGCTGCCCTCCAAGGGTCAAGGGACACCCAATGGAAACACTGTAGAAAAAGCGAGAAGAGGGCGCACCAACCTTGCTCATTACTCAAGTGGTGTTTATTGGTATAAAATGAAAAGAAACATACTCACAAACAAGTCAGTCATAAAAGCATTTCAAAGTTCACAATAGACACAAAGCGACAGGTAACCGGGACCGTGTTCAGCACACCAGAGGACCTTACAGATGGCTGATACATTTCGAGGGGAGATCCCCTTGTCCTCTGAGCCACTGTGAAGTGACTGGCCTGAGGTGATACATGGAGATTAAACAAATCCTCCTATGTAAGTTGTACCTGTTTATCTGCAGTGTTCTCTTATCTTCATCTTCATTTAAAGTGCTGAATTTATAAGCTTGTCTGAGAGTTCAGAAAAAAGCTAAAATTATACTCTGCAGAGCTCAGTGAGGAAATTCCATGATTACTGATTGGAGGGAAGAGACACACAGCTCACAAGAACAGAGCCCAGGTTGTGAGTCTGCTGGAGGTCCCTCCCCGTCACCATTTTTCTTTTGGTGTCAGGAAAACTTGTCAGGAGTGACACATGCTGATAGCAGAGGAATCAAGCAGCAGACAGAAATTACGCTTATTGCTCTGTATTAAGACAAGTACACAGTATAGAGGGAAATGCTTTGTTCATATTTCATGTCCGAGATTTACAATCACTTTAAAGGGAACCTGTTAAAAAAGAATTCTTCTTAAAGGTTCAGGCTCATTATCCCTTGTTTCACAGTTTACTCACTGGCTGCATACTTCTTCTGGGACATTGATTCATGAAAGAAAGAATATGGATAAGAGCCCTTGATTTGCGTTTTTAAAAAAGGGTAACCAATGAAAACTTCCATTTTTCCAACCAACTGTTTTTGCAAAGCTGGAAAATAAAACTCTCTAACAATCAACACCAAACTGAGCATATGCAGAGTGACTCCTAAGGCTCTGTTCTATCAGGAGATGGATTGGGGACTGTGGAAGAAGGGGAGGATCAGAGAAGACATGATCAAACTGTCTTTTTACACAATGTGGAGGATTAACTCCTTAGGTTCCACAGTAAGTATAACAAGCACGCTTTACTGGATATACACACTGATTTTACTGTTGTTGGGTTTAGTAACACTTTAACACTGTCTAATTTCTTTCTTTCTTTTTTTTTGCAGCAATGTATATTTTTTTATTGAAAAATTGAGTAAACGTGTGTTTTTTTCACTCTCATTGCAGCTTCCATGCCTTCTCCTCACATACACATTTCTACTGATCACCCTTGCAAGAAAAACATTTACCTAACTGTTTAAATTATAAGGTAATTTCTTAGAGCTAATTAGCCGAGTGCTTCTTTAATCTCAATTAGAAGATGCAGGAAAGCTGGTTGTGTTTTCTGCAACAGTGAGAAGCGATATAAATTAACCCTGACAGTGCTGAGGGGAGGAGGCCCAGACGCAGCCTGTGTGAAGGAGACAGCAGAATGATAGTGCTGAAGTCACCAGCTAGGCTGTACTTATTAAAAACTGTTTTTTTTTGTTTGTCTTTTTACAATATTACTCTTGCATGTATCTGTATGTTTGATTTTTATTCAGCCTTAGGCTACATTATATTACTGATAATTATAATTCATGCAACTAGTATAAGATATAATCAAAGGATACAACTATGCAAGCATAATATGACAGTAAAAAACACTGCGATACAACTAAAAATAAAGCCACCTATATACATCCACACATTTACTTTAAGCTTTGTTGATGTGTAACACGTCTATTTCAAAAACAAAACTACAACCAGACAGTCTGTGGCAAGGTGCAAGATGGCCTTAGAGATTCCAAAAAAAAACACCCCTGTGCCAGTGTAAAGCACAGAAAAGCCTGCTTAAAACAAAAGAAACTTGCTTCCATCACATAACCAAAAATAAGGTTTATTTCCCATTTTAGGATAGAGGGGGAGCCATGCAAATGTATTTATACCCCTGTGCCAACTATGCATTCCAAAGTTTATGCAGTTATTACATAGCTGGTGGCCATTGTAGATGCTCTGTGTGGGGACCATAGCTTCTATGAAGTAAGGCTTGGGGAGCAGCAAGAAAGTTTAATAAGACAGGCTGTGGTGCATAGAATAAGCTCAGGTTTTGGCCAGGTTTGGACCAAACCCATGTTTGGCCGGTTCCCAAGAGGAAGCTGTAAGTTATGAGCTGCCGGCAGGGAATTCCCTGTCCCGCAGCTACATGTACACAAAAGGGGAGGGAATGTTCCTGACATAATTGACTTAATAAAGCTACATGGCCATATTAAGTCAATATCCTTGACCTAGTATGGCCATGTGGTCATATTAGATCAGTGACGTCACAAACATCCCTGCCCCTTTGTGTACGTGCAACTGTGGGATAGGGAATGTCTTGGCTGCAGCTTAGTAGCTCAGGAATGACAATTTATGTTCGGGTTTGACCAAACCAAAGATCAGACCAAACCCAAGCTCATTACTAGTAATGAGGTGGGTTAAAAGGTACTATAAAATACTGAACCAATGTGAAGCACAATAGAATCGTCATTCGACAGAAGGTATCTACATGCCTCAGTTCTAGAGCCATGCAAATAATCCTTTTATGCTCCACAGCAAAACTGAACATCCAGAACCTCTAGGTTTCAATACAGATACAGCCCAATATGATAGATCTATTTCTTCCAAGCTGCAACTGTTTCAGTCAATAAATGTTGGCTATCATCAGTGCAGTGCATGGAAATCTTGGCTTAGCCCACCTTCCCAAACCCTGCCTGATTTTACTTTCTCTTAATTTTCTTTAAGCCTCACTACAATAAAGTCATGTTTTCCATGCACTGCATTCATGATAGCCAGCAGCTGTGTGATAGCGCTATACAATTTAGAATGCATAGTTGCCCCAGATACTGTATATTATGGAATGATTTACATGACTTACTATTCTAAAATGGGGAATTAACCCCTTATCATTTGGCTGCATGATTGAATGAGTCGGATTCATACCTTCTGTATTAAAAGCTTAAGTTTGGCAAAAATGTTTTTTACGCATATCTGTAGTGACCTAACTTACTTGTAATGAAGGATGTCCCACATCATGCAGGCTGCTGGATCCTATGAAAACCTTCCATGCAGGGTGCCCAGGTCTTCTTCTTGGTGCTGAATTCCAGTGCTGTGGGGGCTAACAAAGGTTCAGGTCTCAAGGCTGTACTCAATAGAAGAAGCTATGGATGGCCCCCTGCCTTCATCCATTGCAAAAAGCGCATACATAGGGTACACTACATGTAACACAATCTTTGAATGGGAGAGAGAAGGATGAATTACAAGAGTCCCTCCACCATTCATTATTATTATTGTTTTATTATACAGGATTTATATACTGTAGTGCCAACAGTTTGCACAGCTCTTTACAACATGAGGGCAGACAGTACAGTTACAATACAATTCAATGCAGGAGGAATCAGAGAACCCTGCTTGTTAGAGCTTACAATCTAGGAGAGAGTGATACAAAAGGTAATAACTGTGGGGGATGATCTGATGGAGAAAGTAAAAGTACAGTTGTAATGCCGCGTACACACGGTCGGACTTTCCCGCATATTTGGTCCGGCGGACCAGAGTCCGCCGAACAATCCGACCGTGTGTAGGCGCGGCAGACTTTTTCCCAAAAGCCCGCCGGACCTAGATTTGAAACAAGTTTTAAATCTTTCCGTCGGACTCAGTTTCTGGCGGAAAGTCTGCTCGTCTGTGTGCTGGTCCAACAGACCAGATACGACGCAAGGGCAGGGTGTTGCATTTCACGCTCGCTGCAATAGGAAAAACAAATTTTCCTATTGCGGCGAGCGCGGGGCATACCAGGCCCTTAGGTCTGCTATCGATTAAAAAGGGAAGCCCCTACGCCAAAAAAACAGCGTGGGGTCCCCCCTAAAATCCATACCAGACCCCGATCCGAGCACGCAGCCCGGCCGGTCAGGAAAAGGGGTGGGGATGAGCAAGCGCCCCCCCCGAACCATACCAGGCTGCATGCCCTCAACATGGGGGGGTGGGTGCTTTGGGGGAGGGGGGCCTTCCCACCCCAAAGCACCTTGTCCCCATGTTGATGAGGACAAGGGCCTCTTCCCGACAACCCTGGCTGTTGGTTGTCGGGGTTTGCGGGCGGGGGGCTTATCGGAATCCGGGAGCCCCCTATAATAAAAGGGCCCCCAGATCACGGCCCCCCACCCTATGTGAATGAGTATGGGGTACATGGTACCCCTACCCATTCACCTAGGGAAAAAAGTGTCAATAATAAAACACACTACACAGGTTTTAAAAATAATTTATGAAACAGCTCGGGGGGGGGGGTTCTTCCGGCTTCTGGGGTCCCTCCGGTTCCTCTTCTCCCGGTGTTCCAGTTCTTCGGCTCCTCCGCTGTCTTCAGGCCGCTCTCTTGCCAGCGGAGGTCCAGACTTCTGGGCTTCTGGGCTTCTTGTCTTCTTCCCTCTTCTCTTCTCCAGATGTTGACATGACACTCTCTCCAGCTGGACTGCTCTCTGAGGGCTCCGTTGTGACTTATATAGGCGGAGACCCCGCCCCCTTATGATGTCACAGTCCCAGGGCATGCTGGGACTGTGACGTTTTAGGGGGCATGGTCACCGGGTGATGTTGACCACACCCCCTAAAACGTCACAGTCCCAGCCCAGTCCCAGCCCAGTCCGATAAGCCCCCCGCCCGCAGACCCCGACAACCAACGGCCAGGGTTGTCGGGAAGAGGCCCTTGTCCTCATCAACATGGGGACAAGGTGCTTTGGGGTGGGGGGGCCCCACAGGGCCCCCCTCCCCCAAAGCACCCACCCCCCCATGTTGAGGGCATGCGGCCTGGTACGTTTCAGGAGGGGGAGGCGCTTGCTCGTCCCAACCCCCTTTCCTGACCGGCCGGGCTGCGTGCTTGGATCGGGGTCTGGTATGGATTTTCGGGGGGCCCCATGCCATTTTTTTGGCATAGGGGCTTCCCTTTATAATCCATACCAGACCCAAGGGCCCGGTATGCCCCGCGACGGGGCTCGCAAGGTGTCAGTAAAAGCGGCAAGATTGACTTCCTTTTCTAGCCCCGTCGTACCCGAGTCACGTTCAAAATAAACGGACTTGTCCATGTGTGGGCAAGTCCGTTCATTCTGAAAGTCCACCGTAACTCCGGCAAAAGTCGGAAAGACAGGCGGACGTGTCGTGTGTGGGCAAGTCCGTCCGTTTTAAAGTCCGACACACCTGGCGGACAAAGTCCGTCAGAAAGTGTGCCGGACCAAGTATGCCAGAAAGTCCGATCGTGTGTACGCGGCATTAGGTGCAGGCAGAATAGGCTTCTCTGAAGAGAATGGTTTTCAGGGATCGTCTAAAAGCAAGCAGAGTAGGAGATAGTTGGACAGATTGGGGTAGGGCGTTTCATAGGAAAGGAGAGGCTCTGGAAAAGTCCTGGAGGCAAACATGGGAGGAAGTGATGAGGGAACTAGAGAGCAGGAGGTGATGTAACATGCAATAGATCATGTAACATGCAATGTACACTATGCAAAGGCTTTTCTCAATTGTTAAGAGGGAGAAGGGGAACGTGTCTTCATTGGAAGTTTCTTCTACTGAGTTAAAACCAAACCTTTTAACCCCCACAGGGGCAGAAATTTAGTGCTAGGAGGAGGACCGGGCACCCTGCTCAGCAGATTTTAACAGGATCCAGCAGCAGTGGTGGTCCGTCCAATAGGGGCGCACAGGCGTCACCCACCCATCCATGCTTCCGGCCCCCTATAGGATGCCTAGGAGGAGGAGGAAGGAGACGCACGGGGGATGCTGCTGTGATGCAGAGGAGGAGGAGATGTCCACCCGCTGCCCGTAGGAGTGCTGAACACCCAGAACCTAGATGGGATAAGTGCTGGATGAACGACCGACCACAAGACCCCCGGGAGGGGGGTCTGGGGGTCACAGAGCAGGAGGGATGCCACAAGCCGACTGGGGTTGTTTGCCGCCCCCCCCCCCCAAAAAAGAAAACCACCAGCCGCCACTGCCCAGCAACCTGAATGGCATAGGACATACTTCATTACAGGTAAGTTAGGTCACGAATGCAATAGGGAAACAAATATTTTTTAGCTTCAGATTTAGGAACTCCGTAAAATTAAAATTTAGCTGTTATTTTTGTTGCATTCCAGATCTGTAAGTTGAAAACCTGCATTTAGTGTCCTCATCATGTCATATGACAAAAACTTCTAATCAAAGTGGAAACAAGAGGAAATGCTGCCATATAGAGGAATTCTCTGTCCTGTCACACCAGTGTGCATTTTACAAATAAAAAAAAATGTCTTTTCATCTTTATAGTTTATCTTAGCAATGCACTCATTTGTGTGGCAACGGGGAGGATGCTGACATTTTCAATTAAGAAGGCGAAGCCGCACTGTGCTAAATTGTGATGAAACGCTATTAATGTGCTTAAGCAGGTGATGATTGCTGGCAACAAGAGAATTTTAGGTGGGTGCAAGACAATTTTCGGGGAAGGACAATATGCTGATGCAAGAGATTATTTCAGCAAACATTTTTAAATTCACTTTGCTTAAAGATCACCTGAAAAAAAAAAACCTCCTCGTAGTCTGGTTTGCTAAGTGAACACAAATCTTACCACTTTGGGCTTTGCTAGAGTAAAAGCTCAACTACAACTAAAATTTGTTTTAAGGTTTTTACACATGGTGATTGGGTAAAACCTCTTAAATGTTTTGTTGTTATCTGCGTCCCCATAAATCTATACCATTTACCCTCAATTCCTCTCTCGCTGACAAGGTGTTACAATGACAGGAAGTGACGAGATATCTCTCCTATGAGGACAGAGACAACCACAAATGCACATTTATTTAGTAAAGTGGAAAAGGTTTAGAATATCTGTCAGGTGTTAATGCTCTCTGTACCTTACTTGTCCCAGTGACGCCCACATTCTCTCTTTTCTTGTCTTGGTATCACTAGGACAGGAAATCTCTCCAAGGAGGACACAGACAGCAAAAAACTTTTTGACTCTTGCCAATCAATCAAATCGAAATGCTAGAATTGTGCTTTAAAGAAAAGCTGTGATGAGAGAAATGCTCTGACTGACATTATTGACCACTGTGTAAAAATACTAGCTACCCGATTTTCTCTGGTTTCGATGTACTGACACTGAGTTAATGTGCAGCAAGTGAAGTCCCAATCTGAATATTTATTCCTCATTATCGAATTATCGAATTGATTTACTAAATGAGTAGAGACTCACCACTTAGCAGAATGAAAAGGGTAAAGCTGCTACAATCATCTAATCATGTGCAAGCAAAAATCCTGTTTTTATTCGTACATTATCCTTGTACACGATTGGTTAAGAAGTGGGCCCTGTTTCACAATCTAACTTATAGGTGTCACATCCCTAACTGTACATAAAAAATTAATACATAGAAGGAATAGGGTTTTTAAGGTACCAAAAGTAACAACAACATCCTAAATATTAAAATCCATAGTGTTTATTCCAAAAAAAATATTACAATTTGTATACAATCCAATAGAAACTTATCTTTTTTTTTTTAACCATAAGGAGTTGATCCCTATCTAACCAAGGGGCCACTCTACTATATAAACATACTGTACACCAGCTGTCTATATTATAAAAGGGACAGTTATAAATTAACCATTTACAGAGTGTTTGAATCCAGTAGATATTATGAATAACCCAACACGTTTCAATCAGTTTTTTTATATTCTTCAGGGGTAAATCATACGATACACTACTGTGTATAAAACGGTAATTAGAAAATTAGATATTTATATGGGAAAAAACATTATAAATTTTAGTACAAAACATTAATGCACAAACTGTGCATTGCTTACTTGAAATGGATTTGTGCCTATACAAAAGATTTCTAGACAGCTTGATCCAAAAACTTCTATAACAATTGGTAGTAACCATACACCATGTCATTAAAGGGGAAAAGATACACACTAGAGTCCAACCTGGCATCACAGAGATTTGTGACCTTAGTGAAAGGTGAGTGGTGTCCTAGATAATATTGTTTACTGTAGCATACATTTTTCATATATGTGCTTAAACAGGGAACAATTAGAAGTCATCTATAAACTGAACACGACTGTTGCAAGGCAAAAAATATATAGACTCACCTAAATAAAATACCATGTCATCATCAAAATAATCCTGCAAAAGAAATTTGATGCTGTGAAATGTTCTTCAGGCAGGAGCTTAGAACAGGGAGCAGAGATATAACGCCCAGCAGCTGTTATTGACTTTGGATCCTGTTCTGTGTGAGATCTGGATGGGTGAGTATCTTTACTCAGGGCCTCCACCTTCTCGAACTGGACAGGGAGGCCAATGATGAAGAATATCGTAATACGATTGCTTTGTTGATCTTTTTTTTTATGGCGAGGTGGCAACACCATCAGTAGAACCAAATATATCACGCCTGTGGTCATTGGGAGGTGGAATGATGCCCTATCATTGGTATCAGTGTGAGAATACTGCCCTTTGTTGGTGGTGGGATGAATAGTCCCTTATTGTTTGGCATCATTGGGAGGAAGAGCCGGATAATGGAAATCAAAGGACTGCATTGGGCCTATGGGCCACAGTTTAGTGAGACCTCTGACTTAAATCAACCAGTCTTTTGCTACCAAAAGTTATTTATTTCTCTTGCACATGATTGGGTATTCAAAGTCAACACAGGTTAATTTTATGTATTATTATTATTATTATATAGGATTTATATAGCACCAACAGTTTGCACAGTGCTTTACAACATGAGGGCAGACAATACAGTTACAATCCCATACAGAAGGACAGGGCTTTTTTCAGCGGGAACGCGGGGGAACACAGTTCCGTCACCTCCTGGACTGAATGTATGTAATGGTAAGATGTACTGGGGTCTGCTGCAGGGTATTTATGCTCACTGCTGGGGGATCTATTCTAGCTGGAGGATATATTTTTGCAGGGCAGGTCTATTGTTGCTAAGGAGGTCTATTGTTGCTGGTGGGGGACCTATTGTTGCTGGGGGTGGGTCTTATGTTGCTGGGAGGTCAGTTGTTGCTGAAAGAGATCTACTGTTGGGGGGAGGGATCTATTGTTGATGGCTGCCAGAGAGTCTATTAATGCTGGCTATGCGGGGATTTGTTGATGCTGCCGGGAGTCTATTGTTGCTGGGGGGGAAATTTTGTTGTGGGTTGCTCCATTGCTGTTAGGGGGATCTATTGTTGCTGGCTGCAGGGGATCTATTTTACTGCTTTTCTTGATATCATTACCAAATTCCATACAAATTACTTAGCAACACAAAATGATACTTGGTTCTGTATTGTCTTAAAGGGGCGGTACTGGGAGTTGAGTAGGGGATGGAACCAAGGGATGGTGCTCGGAGGTGGATAGGGACAGAGAAAGGGGGTGACTTGGAAAGGGGGAGTTCCTGCACCTATTGTCTGAGCAAAAAAGCCTTGCAGAAGGAATCAGAGGGCCCTGCTCGTTAGAGCTTACAATCTAGGAATTTACTAACATTTGTTTTTCAAGGTGAATGCTCACTTTGTAATGTGAACAGTCTATATTCCCTCAATAAACCAACCTCAGCAGTTGTTACAGTAAGCAAAAGCACTGTCCATTACTGTAATAAGTGATGATGATGATGATGGCAATATGGCATTGGGCCTGACAGAAAATGACGCTGAGCAAGGCAACATAAGGACAAGGTTAAGATGGCCAAATCTAGCCAAACCTTTTTTCGGCTTAGACAGAGTGGGTAAGGATAGAAACCCCATTGGGTTTTTACTTTTTACAGGGCCATGAGAGATTTCCCCTCATTTACTGTCCCAGTAACAATGGTTTCACCATTTGGTAAGTTAAACAAATTTCTCCTCAAAGCCTCAACACAACAAATGCTTTCTATTAGTATACAATGTAGAACAAGAAGGCCAGAATCCCTGTAACCTTTAATTTCGTGTTGATGTTGCAGATTTTTCCTGTCTGGTGAATCCGTTGTCACCACATGACAGTAAGCAAAGGGAAATCTCATTAATGAAGCTTCATGTAGCAGTACAAACCTGACAGAAGTTATAATCCTTCCCTGCTTTATTCAAAACCAAAGAAGATAAAAAAAAAAAAAAACAGGTTTTGTTGGACTTTTTAGGAAATGATCTGTGCTCCATCTGAATTGTGTTGCGATTGTCAATTTTGCCAAGTACAGTTGTAAATATCTCAATTGGATGAAGTCCTAAGAATACATGCGCACAGAGGGGCTGCTGCACGTGAGGCTTAAAGCAGGAAGTTCGCACAAAAGGTAAGTTGTGCTTGTTTGCCATCTCCTTGTCCCCTCCTCTGCCACATATGGTACTTTTTGGAGGTGAGGGGGGAACGGATAGCTGGTTTTGAAAGGTACTCTCTCCCACTTCTAGTCCAATGCGCCACATATACCTGAGCCGAAAATTGCCCCCCCTCCCCCATAGGTCCCAGAAGACTACAGGACCATTCACAAAGTGCAGTGCAACTCACACATGCGCAGTAGGAAACAGGCTGTGAAGGCTTCATGCTGGATGCCTGGACAGGTAAGTGTCCTTATATTAAAAGTCAGCAGCTACAGTATTTGTGGCTGCTGGCTTTTAATTTTTTAGGGGGAGCCTGGAGCTCCCCTTTATGGGCAAGTGCGATCCTAAAAGGGCATTACCCATGTTCACTAGAAACCAAAAATGGTGCAAATTCTTAGGTGCAAATCATCAGAGGTTCACAGAGTTTGTTTATCACTACCTGAAATATCTTGTCATGGTTTAATGTAGTGCTGGTACCATTTATAAACTATGGTGCTGATGTCTAGAATGAAAGTAAACTCATTCTGTAATGAGCACAACATGTACCATCTGATGGGTCCCTTTGAACATCACCATGGGCACAGGCATAAAACTATACTTTTTATCCTATTGACAGTAAACTCTCATTACCGGTATTGTAATTAAAATTCAGCACCCAAGTTCATTATATCATAGAGGCAGACATTCCAAGTGATAACCCAGGAGAGAAATTAAAGATCTAACAAAGCAGTATAAAAAAAAATACTTATTTTATCAAGATTCAATACCCGCAAACATACAGATACATAAAAGCAAGTAGCACAAACTAAAATAATGAAATCTTTTGCCAAACAAGAAGAAAAATTTCAAGGCGTTTTTGTGTGAATTTTTGCCAATAGCTTCTTTGTGTGCGCCTGATAAACAGCTCCCACAGCTTCAATCTTAAGGAGTGATATATTGTGACATGATGTATGGGGGCATATTCACAGCTTCTGTGATTGCAGTAATGAAGCTGTAAAGCACAGAGCATGAAACAAGCTAAGTCTTCCAATTTAATCAGCTCGTAAACAGAGGCACTGCATCAAACCAACGACATCATTACACATTGGACTTAAATCATGCTAATCTGAGGATATAACATCAGCATCATTAATGGTCACACGTTGTATGCATCAACACTAAAGCATCTTCTCTGACAGATAAATACTGAGCACGGTTCCCACAATAGATGTTGCTGAGAATAAGCAGCTCTTTTTAAGCTTCCCCCTCCTTTCCTGCCTTTTTATTATAACTCATTTGCATGCTTGAAAATGTGGATCAGCAGGAGCAACTGTAACCGTTTGGTCTCAGGTTTACATTAGAAAAAAAAACTCAAAACTTCTACAGTGTGTGCTTGAAGTACTCTCAGTTGTTCCCTTGACTGTCATTTTATTGAATGCCCACTGTTTGGCTTTGTTGGCAATTAGGGAGTCAGAACTGAAGAGAACAGAGTTTACAAAGATTATGCCAACATTGTTTGATGTATGACCTGTTCTTCCTTCTTAAGGAGAATTTGTCACTTAGCCCATTCATCCATTTGAATAGGCAAAGTGACAGGTTCTCTTAATAACCCCTTTCTCCCCTCCTGAATAACACCGAGCTTCCCTGCCACCCTGTTTGTCTGTTGGAGTCCTCAGAAATACCTTTTTTCTTTGCTTCCTGGATACAGTGCTTGGGCCTGAGCAGTCATTTGGAAGGCCCACTGAACACTGGAACACTGAGAAGGTCATTAATTCCTGTGTAAGTTCGGACACTGACCAACATGGAACTTGTGCAAGGATTTAACTCAAGGCACATGCAGAGAAATTGAGGAATGTGGGAGCATGGGAAAGTTATGTATAAGTGGGTAAAGGGTTACCTATCAAGGGAACTTTTTACTTGAAAAGGCCTATGGCCTTGCAAATGTTCTCTTGACGATTGGCTCCAGGCCTAAATCTGAGCAAAGGCAACATGGACTTCCCTTCAAGCTGAATTCCAGGTATGGCAATTTTTCATTGTTACACTGGTGCAGCTTGTGTGTGCTAAACCTGTGGGATCCCCCTGGAAGCTGGAAATCACTGTAGTAGGCACCGCTACCACTGGCTGGCTTATGGGTCCCTTGCTGAATGGCTGCACTTCTGCTTACTGAACGCAGGAGGTCGTCCGGTCAGCATGGGTGCTATTTAGAGAACATAACAAAAGATTATAGTGCACACATACAAAAATGTTTTTTAAATTCTACAAGGCTATTTAAAGCACCTGAACATAATAAGCAAATAATCAAATTTGGGGTTTTGGTCACACCATATGGCCATACAGTGCCTAAGCCCACGAATGCATCAAAGTACCTATGGTCCTACACTATTCATAGAATAAAAGACCCCACTACTCAACCATGGGAGAAATACACTCCTCTTTATGGGAGAACTAAAAGGACTCTTTAAAGCACTGAACATATATGGGGATTTGGTCATACAGTGCTTAAGCCCACTACTGCGTCAAAGTACCCATTTCATTTCATTCTATGAATAGTGTAGGACCCACTGAAAATGGGGTACTTTGATGTATCAGTGGGCTTAAGCACTGTATGGCCATATGGTGTGACCAAATCCCCATATTTGCTTATTTGCTTATTATGTTCAGGTGCTTTAAGTAGCCTTGTAGGATTTAAATGACATTTTTGTATGTGTGCGCTGTAATATTTTGTTCTGTTTGTATGGTCTTATAGCAGCACCATATTTAACGTGATGCATAGTTAGGGTGTGCCCCCCAAGTCTTTGTTTGTCTGTTATATGGGTCCTGACTAGACCCTTGGGATGGAGCACCCCATTACCCCACCAGTACTTCTAACCAGTGTCCACCTGAGTTATAGGAGGAGGAGCCCCCCCCCCCCCCCCCCAGGCACTATATAAAAATATATTTTTCATTTTTATGCTTTCAATTTAAGCATCAATAAATCACTGCTCATTTAACCACTTCCGCCCTGGAAGAGTCTACCCCCTTAATGACCAGAGCGTTTTTGTGATTCGGCACTGCGTCGCTTTAACTGACAATTGCGCGGTCATGCTACGTTGTACCCAAACAATATTGGTGTCCTTTCTATAGAGCTATTCTTTTGGTGGTATTTGATCACCTCTGTGGTTTTTATTTTATGTGCTATAAACAAAAAAATACTGACAATTTTAAAAAGAAAGCAATATTTTTTACTTTTTGCTATAATAAATATCCACAAAATCAGTACTTCTAATCAGTGTTCATCTGAGTTATAGGAGGAGTCCCTTTAGTTCTCTCATAAAGAGGAGTGTATTTCTCCTCCCATGGTTGAGAAGTGGGATCTTTCATTCTATGAATAGTGTAGGACCCACTGAAAATGGGGTACTTTGACGCATTAGTGGGCTTAAGCACTGTATGGCCATATGGTGTGACCAAATCCCCATATTTGCTTATTTGCTTATTATGTTCAGGTGCTTTAAATAGCTTTGGAGGATTTATATGACATTTTTGTATGTGTGCTATAATCTTTTGTTCTGTTTGTATGGTCTTATAGCAGCACCATCTTTTGTAATGCATAGTTAGGGTGTGCGCCCCATATCTCCACCTTGCCCAATCAGAGAACACTTTGCACTTTGTTGAGAAAATAAAAATTGTGTTCTCTGAATGGCAACTGTGGTGAGAAGATGACTTCCTGTGTATTGTAAGTAGGGTGTTGGGGGCAGAGGATAATGGCTGGCTGGACAGCTTTCGACACAAGGCAGACAGAAGGTCACAGAAAGGGGTGTGAGTACCTTGTGTTCTGCACATAGGTGGTGTGAAGGAAATTTGCTTTGTGCACAGGTCCAACTCATTTGGTGGAGGGTCGATTACGGTGTGGGGTTGTTTTTCAGAGGTTGGGTTTGGCTCCTTAGTTCCAGTATAGGTAACTCTTAGGGCGTCAGCATACCAAAACATTGTGAAAAATGTCATGCTCCCAACTTTGTGGGAACAGTTTGGGGATGGCCCCTTCCTGTTCCAACATGACTGTGCACCAGTGCACAAAGCAAGGTCCATAAAGACATGGATGAGCGAGTTTGGGAAGGAAAAACTTGACTGGCCTGCCCAGAGTCCTGACCTCAACTGGATATAACACCTTTGGGATGAATTAGAGTGGAGACTGCGAGCCAGGCCTTCTCATCCATTGTATTTGTGAGGTCAGTGCCTGACCTCACAAATGCCCTTCTGGAAGAATGGTTAAACATTCCCATAGACACACTCCTAAACCTTGTGGACAGCCTTCCCAGAATAGTTGAAGCTGTTATAGCTGCAAAGGGTGGGCCAACGCAATATTGAACCCTACGGACGAAGACTGGGATGCTATTAAAGTTTATGTGCGTGTAAAGGCAGGTGTCCCAATACTTTTGGTAATATAGTGTTTTCTAAATGAAAAATAATGTGTGCTGTTTAGATCTTTAGATACTCAAACACTATGTGAGATTACATTTCCCAATTAACTACAGTGCAAATATGCAACTATCTGACCATGTATGAACAGAAGACCATAGCAAAAGATAAGTAGGCATTTGAAAAGACTAAAAGCGTTTAATGCCAATTCTTTTGATGTTTGCATACTATTCTATCGGAAGCTTGCTGGACATATCCTTTATAAAAGCCAAGGGTCTGGAATGTCCTGCCAGAATGATCAAAAGCCAATGTGTATATTTACCTTTACAACTCTGTCTCCCAAGGTAGAGAGGAGCTCAAAACCAGCCAGGTTGTGGCAGAACAGTATAATGCTTAGTAGAAAAGATATATGACATTGATTTATACAGCATGTGTTTTATCTGCTCAAAGCAAACAAGTCTGCCACCAGAACAAAAACCTTGTCCTGTAATGGCCTCATTCATTAATGGCTGAAGCATTTTCCTGCACACTCATTAATATCATGTTTACTTAAGATGGATATTTACATTCGGTGTAATGAGACAGACAACAGATGATCTAAGTGCAAGAGAATGAAGAGAAATGCCTGCAACTGTCCCCTGCCAGATTGCAAAAGACAGCAAGCATTTTGTATTTTTCCCCTTACAGTTCTACAAAATGTCATTGTGTGGAAGTTTTCCTTATAAACAAATGTAGTTGATATTAATTTTTATTAAAGGTGCACTCCAGTCAATATAGAGAATTAAAATGACCCTTTACATTCCCCTTGCTCGCACATATAACAATATAATACAATAGTGAAGCTCTTAACGTGTATGTAAACCCCATTCATGAAATCTGACCTGAGCACATCTATCTATAATGTTTACTTATCGCTCTCCAAAGCTCTAAGTCCTGTGTCTTTCTGCTGATCCGTTCCTCTGTTATCAGTATGATAACTTCTGACAAGTTCTCCGACACACGAGATAAAAGCAGCTGGAAATTTGTTTCGGGAGAGGGAGCTTAGTGGTACATTATCAGAGAGCTGGTCTATTCACAGCACAGCTCTGCGATTGTCTTTGTTCCTCTGCCTATGTGGGGGGTGGGTGCCTTTCCTCCAATCAGCTCTTACACAGGGTATTCCCAGACCCCCCTCCCACTGATGAAAGAGGAATAAAAATTTACAACACGATCTGCACTTTCTAAAGAATGTAGAAAGCTGAAGACAGCAGATATACATGTAAAACTTATGTTGGGAAATTTGTTTCATCTGAGGCTATTCACTTCACTGGGTATATGAAAGGGTTTACATCCACTTTAAAACAAGTGAAAAAATAATAATCATTCAGATAATAGTCTACAATATCATCAGTGAGAAACTTCCACCAACGAGTTTATAATAAGACCTCATGCACACTGAGCGTTTTTACAATTGCTGTTTTTGGCACCAGGCGTTTTTTTCTACAGCCATGCACACATAGGCTTTTATCAACGTTTTTTGGCATGGGCAATTTCAGGCTAGAAACCCCCCCCCCCCAGAACGAATGCGTTTGAGGAGGAGTTTTTCAGCTGTAAAAACACTGTAAAGCTGAAAAACATGAAAAAACTTGGAAAAACGCTACTGCAAAAATGCTGCAAAACTCATTCTACAGCTACAGCTTTCTACAGATAACGCTACTGGCTTCTTTTTATAACGTCCAGCGTGCATGAGGCCTAAAATATGGCCAGAAAGTGTAATCTTCCTCTTCAAATCCAAAAAGTACCATGTGTGCCTCCCCAACCACTCTGAGTCTTACCAGAGGGATTGTGACCCTTATAAGAGAAGTCAGCAAACACTTGTTGTTCCATTAGCATAGAACACAGTAGGTCTTGGCAGCTCCCAGGACCGCTTTCCCCATCAACTCAATCAGGGTCAGAATATTAGACATAAAAGGCAAATAAACCACTTCCAATAGTGTTAATTAAGTATATATTTTAATTAAAACTAGTTAAAACACTTACATGGATGCTGCACATAAGAAAGCATGCAAAACTACAATCCTCAGAGGTTCACGCGCATGCGCACTGATGTTGCGGCTTCCGGCTATACCCAACGCGTTTTGTGATAAATGACGTAATCAGGATTGCATATAACTATACCTGTACACAGGGGCGTTGTTAGGTCTACAAAAGATCTGGGGCTAGAGCCCCTAGTAGCGTAGTTAAGAAAGTCATACGCTTGGGCGGGCATACAAATAGTATACAGTAATATATGTGTGTGTGTATATATAGATATATATATATATCTATATATCTATCCCCAGAGAGCCCCCCCTTACATCAGGGTCCCCAGAGAGCCCCCCCTTACATCAGGGTCCCCAGAGAACCCCCCCTTACATCAGGGTCCCCAGAGAGCCTCCTCTTTACATCAGAGTCCCCAGAGAGCCCCCCACTTACATCAGGGTCCACAGAGAGCCCCCCACTTACATCAGGGTCCACAGAGAGCCCCCCACTTACATCAGGGTCCCCAGAGAGCCCCCCACTTATATCAGCAGGGTCCCCAGAGAGCCCCCCTTACATCAGGGTCCCCAGAGAGCCTCCTCTTTGCATCAGAGACCCCAGAGAGCCTGCCCCTTGCATCAGGATCCCCAGAGAGCCCCCCACTTACATCAGGGTCCCCAGAGAGCCTTTCCTCCCCTTGTGGACCCCTGCAGAGGCTCGAGGCTATGGGCCCCAGATTGACACTTTGGGTGGATTAAATGCCTGTTACCCCCACCCTTCCCCTGCTGAACACTGTGGTTCCTCTCATGGACATATATAGCCTGTAGTGAGGTATGAGCCAAAAACAGCATGGATCACAGCGTGTGGTGGGAGAACAGGTATCTTACACACACAGAACTGTGAAATAACTGTGTGAAATGGAAACTGACTAAAACCTGACCTCAAATCTTCAATATTGCTCATTAAGGACTAATTACCCCACAGAAATTGCAGTTACAGAGGTCAGGGAGGATTTCTTTGTGTAGCACCCTCTAGTGTGCTAGAGTAGGTAGTGTTAGGATTTTTTTTCGTGTAGGTAAAATGTTTTGTCTTAGCTGGCAGCCAAGCCTGTATTTTATTCTGGGTTGGGTGAGTGATCCAGGGAGGCTGGTATGACTCATCAGGCAGCATCTCTGGTACCTCCCCCTACTTCTGGAACTTGCTGGAAACTTCCAGAAGAATGAGAGGGAGGTTAGGAGGAGTTGTCTCGAGGATTCATGAGGGCCCTGACCAATCCCCAACAGATGGGTTGGCAGGGGGCAGGCCCCCTCAAATACTCAAGGTCATCCCAGCTGGGCAGGAGAGTTTGGGTGGAAGTTGGAGTGCTAGGATACTGTCAGTAGGCCCTTGAGGGTAACCCCCTAGTCTGGGGGGAGGGGTGACCTTGGGTCTGGGAGCTCGGGTGCAGGAAGGATCCTCTGATATTCCAAGGAGGAATCCTGTCCTGTGGCACAGGAGCAGGTGTGAGGACATCAGAAGCCAGTGAGCACCTCCGGGAGATCTCCAAGGAGAAGGCACCCAGGTGGGCTGGTGAGTGAGACAATCGAGGAAACCTGAGAGGCAGCCTGAGAGGACAGGGTGAGAGCAGTCTGAGATAGATGCAGAGTCAGTCTGGGAGGACTGTGCAAGAGAAAGGGGCAGCTGCACCAGGTGGGATGGGAATGCCTGAAGAGGTGGTGCTGGGACTTTGCTACACAACCAATTGGCCTGCGGTCCCTGCCTGTAATGGGCATTTGCTACATCCGACTTATACCTATTGTGAGATCACCTAACAGTGTGCCAGCTTGTCGTGGGAATTTTGTCTTGCAAGTAAGTGTTGTGCTGGAGGAGCCAAGGAGTGTGTAAATAGACTATACAGAGGAAGTTGTCTCTTAAGAGTTTTGGTAAAGTAAAGTGGGCCTCCCATAATACCCCTATCCCCATCCAAGTTCAATACCCCTAATAAAAATACAAAAACAAAGCTGCGAGGACTAATTCTTGGCTGAAGAGTGCTGAGCAAAATTCTGTGTGTCTGGCTGTGCAGGGTTGGGGGGATCCCTTATTCACCAGTGGCTCCTATAGAGGTAGCGCTACATTTGAAAGAAACATTACTGCTTGCATATGTAAATACTTAATATCCATAATCTGGGAACATGTACACTTGAGAGTGTAACTCAGTGATAAAACGTTTTCTTTAGTTTTAGAGTGGAGAGGGATTAGAACACCTAAACCTAGGTTTTTATAGCTGTATCAATCTATTTTTGTATTTGTCCTGATGATCCTTATCACCAAAATTGAAAGAAAATTAACAGAAAGGGAACAGAGGGCAAAACTTCCATTGGGGGTACTGGTCCTGGTAACCCTGATTATGTTGGGTCAAAAAAGTGATATTGCCAGTTGGCCAGCACCATGGCACCTGGACTAAATCTTATCAAATTTGTTTGATGAAGCAGAATGCCTCCATTTCATACTGTATATATAGTGTTTTAGGTATTGAGCAGACTCTTTCTATATTTTGGAGAGTGTAACCAAAGTCTGAAGACAGGTATCAAGGATATATTTAAAAGAGTTTAGATATGTATCTTTAAAAAACAGGACATTTGAGACAAAATTGTGTTTGAGGGAGAGATATTTGTTAAAACATGTTACAAGTCTACTAGCTTGCAAGATTATATCACATACATGGCGGTAAGAGTACACCTATGCATTTAAGTGATATAATCAGTGGTAGGAGACTGGAAACATTCACAGGATTAACTGGTAATATAACAATATCAATCTTGTATACCAGCGCTCATAAACGTGGTCACAGCTGGTTTCAAATAGCTAACACATAATACTGCAGTGGGTGTTATTGCAGGCAATTATGATATATTCTACACTATCTTTTATCCATTTTTACCAGTACTTCCCACTGTGAAGCTCACATTGTTTTCACTAGATATAGAAAAAGACTACAGTCCATATTAGTCTTCAGCCAGTGTAAGGAAATTGGCCAGCAATTATTATTATGGGGGATACAGGAACCAGAATTATCCTGTGGGTTCACATTTTACATTGAAAACATGGAACGCAGCTAAATTTATCTGAATAGGAACTCATGTTCTTTATAATAAATACTCTATGATATTAACTGCTATAGGTCTGGTCCTGGAGGAAGAGCTCTTAAACGTATTTGTAAGGCATAAACCACTAGAAAAATAAACCAGAATCTGTATTAATATATTCCTTTAAAATGCAAATTAATTACATTGTGTTTTTTCTTCTCCTTTTTTTCACCAACATCTCTTTTCTCTTGTCTGTCAACAGTAATCGAAATTACTCTCTTGATTATGTGTATATCTCTATTTTACTATTGTATACTTACAAGTGATGCAAAAGGCTTTAAAGAACAGCATTCCATAAGACCAGTTCTTTCCTTCCTAAGCTTGAGAATGAAAGACATAATAAAGCCATGTTCTAGGGCATCGGAGGCTCAATGTCTCCCAGGCACTTTTGTACTATTGTCTTAACATTTTTAATTAGCTGCAATTAATTTCAAGTGACAGCGTCCTGAAATATCAAATTAATAGGCACAGATAAACTTGGGCTGTATGCTTCAAACTCGTTAAGAGATGCAATTAATTAATGATTTCATCTTGCATGAAGCATTTTATACTGTGCCTAATCATGGCACCCTTTCTACTCCCAGCTGTTTAACAGAAAGACATCTTGCGTCATAACATGATATATAAAAAAATAAAAAATAAAGATTCTAAATCGCAGACACTTTTTTCATTTATCAAGCAAATGTGTTAAATGTGTTAAAGCACACTATGACCTGTAAGAGACACGTTCGGTGTCACTGAAAGACATGGTAAAATGGTTTCAGAAATATTGTTACTGTAACACATATTAGTTGCTTATTATGTAAGAAAAAAAACACTGTAATATGAATATGTGTTATAAGAATGTGTATACAGAGAATACAATGCATTAAAATACATTTCTTGGCAACAGTAAATCTGAACTAAAAGTATATGAACCTGGCTTGACCCAAAATGTGTTTAATGTAACAATAGTAGTAAAGTGGAGGCACCTAGTGGTGCCTGCATGTGTATGTAAGACAGTCTTCACTTTAATCCTTGTGACTCTGTTTTTGTCCCGGTGTGCATAGGGATGGGGCGACTTCAAGTCAAGAACAACTGTCAAATGCCAGTGGGTAGAAGATGCTCTGGTATTTGAAAGGTGAATGACAAGGGTGGTTTCTAGCATTTGGTGGGGACAGGGCTTAGAATAAGTTCACTTTTTGGAAAAAAATAATAAATGCACTTTTTTTTTCAGGTAAAAAAATGTGCATTTATTTATTTTGGAGCCTGTAAAGCAGATCACTGGTGCCATGCAGGTCTTCAGGAAATCTGCCAGTGCATCTGCTTGCCCATACATACATGACAGGAAGCATGAATGTGGAGCGCCGTGGTAGTTCATTGAAAGCTACAAGCTGACAGCCGCAAAGGCTGCCAGACCTTGTAGTTTTCCATGCACAGAGCCCTGTCAATCAGTGACGTGGCCAGGCGGGTGAAGCCCTGCTCGGCCATGTTTTTTTAAAAATTGTGACAGCTAGTGGGGAGGGAGAAGGACCCCGCTAGCTGTCACAGTAGGGATTGAGGAGGTGTGGGGGGCAGTCCGTTCGTAACATGTTACGTGTTACACCCTGAATATGGGTGTAACATGTTATCAAAAGGTGAACTTATCCTTTGGTACAGAAATAATGACTATTTTGACTTTTGCAGTTAAATTTGAGAATGCCCCACTATATGTTTGTTATGTGTTCTCATTCACAAATCACACCAAAAAAAAAAATTAAAATAGATATATTTCTTACCTTTTGGATGCTTCTAAGGAGAAGGTGTTATGGCTGATTTGAAGAATTTCTGGACAGTCTCACAGTGGCTTTGTCCCCACACAGAGTAAGCTATTTCTCATTAACATAATATTCAGGATGGTGCTTTTTACCATTTTAACCCTTTGTTACGACAGATAATGTTCAAATCTGGGTCAATACATTGACTATTTTATACAACCAGCGGTCCAGCAGACTGAAGCATATCTAAAAGATACCAAGCATATACTACAACTCCTAAATACAGTGCCAGTACTAGAGGGTAGAACATTACTGGCCACTGCAGACGTCACATCACTGTATACCATAGTCCAACACCAGGATGCAATCTCAGCAACCAAATGGCTGCTAAGGAAACACAGCACCTTAATATGCAAACAGAGAAAATACCTGATCAAATGCCTAGACTTCTGCCTCAAATGTAATTATTTCTGGCATGATCAAACCTACTACAAACAACTAGTAGGAATAGCCATGGGTGCCAAATGCTTTTATGGCACAGTGGGAAGAAAAATCGGTATATACAGACACCCCCGCTGAATTAACAGTATACAAAAGATTTATTGATGACGTGGTAATTGTCTGGAATGGAGACAAAAATACTTTAGAAATGTTCCTTAATAAACTAAACAACAATGATAAAAATATCAATTTGGTATGGAAAATAGATACAAAAGAAATAGACTTCCTGGACTTGAACATCAGCCTAGAGGGACAGAAAATAGTAACCAAAACACACTTCAAGAAGGTAGATGCCAACAGCTACTTGTCAACAGACAGTTGCCATTTTAAACCTTGGCTATATAATATCCCGAAAGGCCAGCTTACAAGAATAAAAAGAAACTGTACCAAAGAAGAGGACTACCTAAACCAAGCAAGATTGATTGGAGACAGATTTAAAGCAAAGGGATATGACGATCAGTGGATTGACAACCAGATTGAACATGTAAATTTAATGGATAGAAAAACAATGATTGAAGAACATCCCAAGAAGAGACTACAACAAGAGGCACCCAGCATAATCCTTGACTTCAATACACAAGGGTAATCCAGAAACATTGGCACATTTTAAAGAATGATAAAGACTTAAAGGGAATATTACCAGAAAAGCCTAATATTGTCTACAAAAGAGCACCGACCATCAGAGACCTAATAGTGAAATCAGTAGTCGACCCCCCACCCGCACCCTCTTTTACGTTCTTTTCAGGGAAAGGCTTTTACCCCTGTCGTAATTGCTATGCGTGCCGACATGCGAGAAAATTTCAAGGAAAACGCAAAGAATTCACAGCAACTAATACAGGACAAACCTACGATATTAGAGACTATATAGGGTGCCACACAGAAGGGGTGGTCTATATATTACAATGTAGCTGTAATCTCCAATACGTAGGCCGTTCAAAAAGAGCACTGAAGACACGAATACAAGAGCATGTACAGAACATTAAATCTGGTTTCCCTAAACATAATGTGTCAAAACATTTTGCACTAGTACACAACAAAGACCCCGCACATCTCCAATTTTGGGGAATAGAAAAACACAAACCATCATGGAGGGGGAGCCATTTGATTAGAGATATTAGCCGCAAAGAATCCAAATGGACTCATACCTTGCGGACTCTTGTACCTGGGGGCTTAAATGTAGAGTTCGATCTGAACTGTTTTTTAAGCAATTTTTAATAATTTACCCATATGGGTAGATAATTATTTGTAGTATTTAACACATATATATCTACCCCTTGGATGCATCTATCCTAGTAACATAGGACCTATGGCCCTATTAATATACCATGACATCAGTGCATGGTATAAAACGCCTTTCAATATATGGGATATTTTAACAATTAATATTTAAGTTTTTGATGTACATGAGTAAACTATTTTATATACCTGTTCATATATTATATCTATTAGATATTATGGGTATTTATATTTCTACTTCTATTTTTATCGATATTTTTACTTATTTTTTGGATTTGATTGTTTTTAAACCAACAGTTATTTAATGATTGAACTGAATGTAAAAATTAGAAATAATCAATGTATGTATGAGGTAGTTCATCAGAGCACTCTCATGCCTGCTTCATTTGCATACTATGTATATAGCTTAATATAAAACAATACTCTATTTATTATGCGCTATGTGATTCAGGAACGCTGTAGTTAATTTTTATCAAACATTCATCATTTATATACAACAATTTCAATAATCAACATCCATAGAAATCAAATAATGTATGAATTAGTCTTAATTCAGGGTTATCTCGCACAATGTGACGTTTCTCTGTCCGATCGCAGTGTCTATGAGCCATGTCACTATAACAAGTATGCCACCAATAAAATGGCTGCGCGCATACATGAACCTGCGATAGAGGAACAATAGCAGGTACCTCCAACAAAATGGAGACCACAAAACTCCTCCTAGTCTCAAGAAAAATGGCACTAGACTAAAAGCATATGAACCATAAGTAAAATGGGGGCCCAAGAACTTCAAGTGTTGTGTGTGAACACCTCAATTTTGCTGCAATATTATTGGTAACCTTTTATGCGTTTTTTATTTGTGTCACTTTGCAACCAGTTTTTACTTTTACATCCGACTAGCGCGAGGGACACTATTACACTAAATGTTCAAATCTAGTTTGCAGCTGATAATGAAAACACAGTACAGACAAGGTTATTATGTTAAACAGTACTACACAGTCCCATCCTAAGCAATACAAAAAAAGGAGAGCATGTAAGGATTTGTAGTTACTTAAAAAGGCAATAAACAATTTTAAAATATTTTTTAGTTTATGTTATTATACTGTATGTTAATAGGAACATTTAACAAATATAAGGTATTAAATAGAAAATAAAATATTAATTTGAAAAAACATTTTAAGCAGAAGTTGAAACTTCATGTACAGCCTGTGCTTAAAAACCAAGGGAGAACACAAGGACACGGGGAGAGATTTATAGACTAACATAGGTACTTGGTGCTTGCACTTCAGCATTGCTGTTACCTTTTTAGGTCAGGTCAGGTTAACTTTAAAGCTGTTGTCAATGGAGAATTTCTGATTAAACATTAGGCAAGGGGTCTACTTTATTGTTGGGGCCTCCAGCTCCTAAATCATTAGGAAATGTTATATTCCACTTTAGTTTTTCCTCTGCATCAGGGTAAAAGCACACCTAATAAGAAAAAAAAGTGCAGATTGTGGTTGAAAAAATTTGCAATATTCAACATTATTCGTAACCATTAGAAAATGCTACCTGCTATGTTTTATAGCTGCAACATGTTGGGGAGATCGGTCACCCCAGCCTGCTAGCTGTGCACTGAAGGTCTCCTCAATGCCTCTCCCTAATTTACCACTACTGCAGACTCCCAATACTGTTGGAACATGAAGATCTTTAATCAGGGCACTGATGGACTTTGAAGAAGATATTTAAACTTTGCAGTCAAGGTATGTAAAAAAACAAAACAAAAACCAAAAAACCCAAAAAAAACAGGCATTCCCTAATGGGATGGGGTAAGGTCCAGGGCTAAAAAATGACTTGGGCTTTAAATCCACCAATTGTGTTTTCCACTTTCTGTCTTGTTGGACAGAATTTTATATTTCAGGAACCCAAGTGGGGAGGTGTTTCCATCTACCAGAGCGACTACTAAAGACTTTGGCTTTTCAGCTGACCTTTCAGAGTCACCTGCATAGGGGATCTCTACAAAAGTTCCTATGTAGAACATACTTGAGGTAGCAGGGCACAGAAGTTCTTGATGATGATATACAGTGCCTTGCAAAAGTGTTCACCCCCCTCGGCATTTTTCGTGTTTTGTTGACTCACAACCTGGAATTAACATGGATTGTTTGAGGATTTGCTTCATTTAATTTACAAAACATGGCCACAACTTTGAAGATTTTTTTTTTTATTGTGAAGCAAACAACAAATAGGACAAAATAACAGAAAAACTCAATGTGCATAACTATTCACCACTCTAAAGTCAATACTTTGTAGAGCCACCTTTTGCGGCTATCACAGCTCCAAGTCGCTTTGGATAAGTCTCTATGAGCTTGCCACATCTTACCACTGGGATTTTTGCCCATTCCTCCTTGCAAAACTGCTCCAGCTCCTTCAAGTTGGATGGTATGCTCTTGTGAACAGCAATCTTTAAGTCTGACCACAGGTTTCTATTGCATTGAGGTCTGGGCTTTGACTAGGCCATTCCAACACATTTACATGTTTCCCCTTAAACCACTCAAGTGTTGCTTTAGCAGTGTGTTTGGGGTCATTGTCCTGCTGGAAGGTGAACCTCCGTCCTAGCCTCAAATCACACACAGAGTGGTACAGGTTTTGCTTAAGAATATCCCTGTATTTAGCACTATCCATCTTTTCCTCATCTTTCCATCTTTCCCTCAATTCTGACCAGTTTCCCAGTTCCAACTGCTAAAAAACATCCCCACAGCATGATGCTGCCACCACCATGTTTCACTGTGGGGATGTGTTCTTTGTGTGATGTGATGTGTTGGGTTTGCATCAGACATAGCGTTTTCTTTCATGGCCAAAAAGTTACATTTTAGTCTCATTAGACCAGAGCCCAGAGCACCTTCCTCCATACATTTTGGGAGTCTCCCACATGCCTTTTTCGCAAACTCAAAACGTGCCATTTTGTTTTTTTGCTGAAAGTAATGGCTTTCTTCTGGCCACTCTGCCATAAAGCCCAAGTCTATGGAGCGTACGGCTTATTGTCGTCCTATGTACAGATAGTCCAATCTCTGCTGTGGAACTCTGCAGCTCCTCCAGGTTTACCTTAGGTCTCTGTGCGGCCTCTCTGATTAATGCCCTCCTTGCTCGGTCCCTGAGTTTTGGTGTGTGCCCATCTCTTGGCAGGTTTGCTGTTGTGCCATGTTCTTTCCATTAGGTTATGACAGATTTGATGGTGCTCCTAGGGATCATGAAAGATTTGGATATTTTTTTATAACCTAACCCTGACTTGTACTTCTCAACAACATTGTCCCTTACTTGTTTGGAGAGTTCCTTGGTCTTCATGGCAGTGTTTGGTTAGTGGTGCCTCTTGCTTAGGTGTTGCAGCCTCTGGGGCCTTTCATAAAGGTGTGTGTATATGTAATGACAGATCATGTGACACTTAGATTGCACACATGTGGACATCATTTCACTAATTATGTGACTTCTGAAGGTAATTGGTTGCACCAGAGCTTTTTATGGGCTTCATAACAAAGGGAGTGAATACATATGCACATGCCAATTATCAGTTTTTTATTTCTGAAAAATAGTTTTATGTATATATTTTTCTAATTTTACTTCACCAACTTAGACTATTGTGTTCTGATAAATCACATATAATTCAGATTAAAAAAACATTGAACTAAACCCTGTAATATAACAAACTAGGTAAAAAGCCAAGGGGGGTGAATACTTTTTCAAGGCACTGTATGGACTGATGACAAATGTGTCCTCTGGTGGATTCTTCACAGTATAATATGTAGATAATTATTTTAACCACTTGCCGCCCCCATATAGCAGAATGACGGTGGCAAAGTGGTTTCAATATCCTGACTGGGCCTCATATGACGTCCTCAGGATATTAAGCCGCTGCGCGCCCCCGGGGGTGCACATCGCGGCGATCGTTGTTGCGGTGTGTCAGTCTGATACACCACAACTCCGATCTAGGTAAAGAGTCTCTGACGGAGACTCTTTACCACGTGATCAGCTGTGTCCAATCACGGCTAATCATGATGTAAATAGGAAGAGCCGGTGATCGGCTTATCCTCACTCGCGTCTGACAGACATGAGTAGAGGAGAGCCAATCGGCTGCTCTCCTGACAGGGGGGGGTCTGTGCTGATTGTTTATCAGCACAGCCCCCCTCGGATCCCGCCCAGGACCACCATCATGCCGCCCAGGACCACCAGGATGGCCATCCACACTGGACCACCAGGTATGCCCCCCTAGACCCCCAGGGAAATACTAATCTGTGCCCAGGCAGCTGCCAATCAATGCCCAGGCAGCTGTAAATTTGTGCCCACTAACAATGCTTACCATTGCCAGTGCCACCAGGGATGCCTATCAGTGCCTCATATCAGTGCCGCGTATCAGTGCCCATCAGTGCCACGTATCAATGCCCATCAGTGCCGCCTATCAGTGCCCATCAGTGCCCAGAAGTGCCACCTATCAGTGCCCAGCAGTGCCCAGCAGTGCCGCCTATCAGTGCCACCCATAAGAACCCATCTTTGCAGCCTTTCAGTGCCCATCAGTGTCGCCTATCAGTGCCCATCAGTGCCACCCATGAGTGCCCATCATTACTGCCTATCAATGCCCATCAGTGCTGCATATCAGTGCCAACCATCAGTGCCGCCTACCAGTGCCCATCAGTGCCACATATCAGTGCCCATTGTCAGTGCCCATCAGTGCCCGCTGATTGGTGCCACCTCATCGGTGCCGCCTTATCAGTGCCTGTCAGTGCGGCTTTATCAGTGCCCATCAGTGAAACAGAAAACTTACTTATGTACAAAATTTTATAACAGAAACAAAAGCAAAACTTTTATTTTTTTCAAACTTTTCGGTCTTTTTTTACTTGTTTAGCAAGAAATAAAAACCGCAGAGGTGATCAAATACCACCAAAAGAAATCTCTTTTTGTGGGAACAAAATGATAAAAATTTAGTTTGGATGGCCGTGCAATTGTCATTCAAACTGCGACAGTACTGAAAGCTGAAAATTGGTCTGGGCAGGAAGGTGTATACCGTAAGTGCCCTGTATTGAAGTGGTTAATCACTGAGAAAAAAAAAGCTAAATTATAAAGCAAAACCTGGTCCATAAGAGCTGTCCACAGCGGTGGGGGCGGGTTGGTCTCTAAATCATCTTTGTGATATTTCTTAATCTCTCATACTAGTTTTGTTTGCACTGAATCTCTACACTGTGACTAAACAGTGGATCTCCCTATATGTGGAGAAGCTGTGAGAGCCCTATGTGTATGTATTTTTGAACACATTGACTCGTGTTGCATTGAATGTGCCCAGGGGCCCTCAATTAGCATCCAAGGTTGAAAATGTTGTCCTTTATTTCATGGATTATGGTGAATTTGTTTTGGCTTTGTATTGGAATGGCTTTAAAAATTAAAATTAGTGCCATGCACAAACTACCGGTATATGTTGCTTCATTGCAATCCAAAACGTGTGAACATGCACTCTTGAAGCAGTACTAAAGACAGTGAAACATGTGGGTACTAGTAATGACCAAATGAATCGTACAGTTCTATGTCTTTAGGAATTACGCAAACTTAACCAGAAATCCCCAAAAATTCACTGTTTATTGTGAAAACGTATTATTCCACAGTATGTGCCAAATTTCAGCTTCCCTTTTCAAGGCGGTATAGTGGTTACTATAGTTTGTAGATCCGGAGCATAGTAGGTCTGGTCATACATGTGTCACTGTTGCAACTTGTCATCCAACACCAGTGCCTCTCAAAGTTTTGCAAATCGCTCACCTGGAATGAACTCTACTGCAGTATATTGATGACCTTTCACTCTTCAATCACACAAACACAATTTCCTATGGCTGATCTCAGAATAAGGTCAAGTGGTGATTACTTCTCCACTCTAGTTCTCAGCTCTGCATCTAGTGTTTGTGTTTACATTACCCACTGTGGCCCCGTTGTCAGCACTTTACACCCAGGGCAGGCAAGAGATAAATCAAGGGTTGCAGCATCAATGCTGATATATGCTACAATCTATGAAATATTTTTGTAAGATGATCCTCAGACTGACAGGACTCAAGATCTTTCAATTGACTTGCGTATTGGGTTGAGCAGGTTTATTAGCCCTATACGGACTCTGTATGCTTAAATGCACAATAGAAATGTCCATCTGTCCTAATTCCTATGTTCTTTGCTTAAACTGGGTTGCAATAATTATTAAAACCAAAACAAATCTAAGCAGTGACTAAGCAGTGAAATTGCTAACCATAATACTGAGCCTGAATTGGTTGAGGCACTCATGGTCTCATGCTTAACACAGCTTGGTTTATGGCACGCATGGTCATGAGAAGACAGTTGTCCAATCTGTGTGGATTATATGACAATCTTTTGTCTTCCCAAAGTACTAGAAGCCCTGTCTTATAGATCTAGGGGAAATAGCAGCTACCTTCTAGATGGGTCACTGTTGTTTGTTCCTTTTATCCAGGTGCTGGAAGTTTCAATCTCTGTAATATAAAGTTTGAAGCCACCCAAACTCCTTGCAGCTTTGTAAAGATCTAGAGGTGGTTTTGAGCTCAAAACTTTGAGGAAGGTGCAGATACCCTGAAACATATGTAAGAGGGGGTTACTACGTTTTTTTTAAATCTTTGTTTTTTAATCTTTTAATCTTTACTCAACTGCACTATATAAAGGCCCATACTCTATCCTCACCAGGTATACAGGTAAACCCAGTTTGGGTTGAAGTTGACTTATGCCGCGTACACACGGTCGGACTTTTCGTCTACAAAAGTCCAACGGACGCTGACGGACTAAAGCTGGCTGGTAATCCGATCGTGTGTGGGCTTCTCCGGACTTTCAACTGACTTTTTTAGCCTCAAATCCGACGTACTTTAGATTTGAAACATGCTTCAAATCTTTCCGACGGACTCGAGTCCGGTCGAAAAATCCGCTCGTCTGTATGCTAGTCCGACGGACAAAAACCCACGCTAGGGCAGCTATTGGCTACTGGCTATGAACTTCCTTATTTTAGTCCGGTGTACGTCATCACGTAAGAATTCGACGGACTTTTGTGTGATCGTGTGTAGGCAAGTCTGTTCGTTAGAAAGTCCGCCGCAAGTCCGTCGAAAGTCCGCCAAAAGTCCGTCGAAAGTCTGTCGGACAGGCTGTCGGACTTTTGTAGCTGAAAAGTCCGACCGTGTGTACGCGGCATTAGTGTACCAAAAAAAGAAAAGATGTAGACTGTGTGGTGGATAGTGTGTACTTCCTTGGAGGGACACACCTGCTAGGACCTATTGCCCTATGAAATCATAGACACTGCAGCAACATCCCCTCTTTTAACACTCATTACCAGAAGTAAAATTTGAACTGTAAGTTTTCAAGTATATATGGACAATTACCCTTTTTGGGCATTGCATTTTACCCAGAGTTTGGGAAAGAAGTATCTGTATGAAATGTATCGCTGAGTTCTGCAGTGTGTTATTGTATTCAGAATCCTTGCTTCTGTATAATGCTGAATGTAAGTAGCTTAATGTAAAGTGGGTGCAATTGCTTAAAGGCTGCAGGATGTAGGGCACAGAAGTACTATAACTGGGGATTAACTTCAGGGATAAAGCGATAATTCTCCCGCTCTACAAGATTTTGGTCTGGCCTCACCTGGAGTATGCTGTCCAGTTCTGGGCACCAGTCCTCAGGAGGGATGTACTGGAAATGGAGCAAGTACAAAGAAGGGAAACAAAGCTAATAAATGGTCTGGAGGATATTAGTTATGAAGAAAGGTTGTGAGCACTGAACTTATTATCTCTGGAGAAGAGACGCTTGAGAGGGGATATGATTTCAATTTCCAAATACCATACTAGTGACCCCACAATAGGGATAAAACTTTTTTGCGGAAGGGAGTTTAATAAGACACGTGGCCACTCACTAAAATTAGAAGAAAAGAGGTTTAACCTTAAAATGCGTAGAGGGTTCTGTAAGAGCGGCAAGGATGTGGAATTCCCTTCCACAGGCAGGGGTCTCAGCCGGGGTGGGGCATTGATAGTTTCAAAAAACTATTAGATAAGCACCCGAACGACCGGAACATACAGGGATTTACAATGTAATACTGACATATAATCACACACATAGGTTGGACTTGATGGACTTGTGTCTTTTTTCAACATTACCTACTATGTAACTATGTAACTGGGGAGATCTCTGAAGCAGTGGGTTTGGAATAGGAGTGGTGGTGGTAATTTTTAGGGTAGGAAACAGTGACCAGAAAGATTCCTTTGTTGCAATGGTCAAGATGTCTGGGCACCAGCCCCAGCTGTGGATGTGATCACCTGTAAATTGTACCTGGTACATGATAGCGATGGAGGCATCTGAAGTGTGTAGTACTGTTATGTAGGTCTAGATAATTGTATTGTATTGTGGGACTGCTGGGATGTGGTTTGGCTCACCATCCCTGAAAATCTGCTGAATAAGATACCCTTTCAAGTCCAGGAACTGGCTTAACAACTTGCACACTGGGGACCCACCAACACACTTAAGTGGCAGTAGGGACTTCATTCTTGGCCAGGGTCCAAGCTGTGTCATCACCCTTTCTGAGAATCCTTCTAACCAGCTGGCCACAGATGAGATTTCTAGCTGAATTGATCAAACAGTTTTATGAGTACTGCAATAAGCCTGTCATTCATACCTGATTGTCATTCTTACCAACTGAAACAATTGGGCATGGCTTACCTATAGTATGTGTGCCACATCCCACTTTGTGCGATATACTCAAGAACCAAAGAGACAACAGGTTTTTACAGGTGTCATTAAAAAAGCTGCAACACACAAATCCAATTATTTTACTAAAACATTCGTTTTAGTATCTCAGTAGAATCAACTAGTAAAAAATTATTTATGTGGTTACAAACGAGCTCAGCGTGAGTCTTAAGCCCATGTCACAGATAATTATAGAAGATTTCACATCAGGTGACAAATATTAGTCCACAAACACTGCCCATTCATTATCCCTGTGTATAATCAAACAGGTTCTTAACAACAAAGGGGATATTATTCCTTCTCACAAAAAAATTATGGTGTCCGATTCTGGAGTAGGGGGTGTGTTCAGCTTCAACGTGTTTCACACTCTTTCCACCTGCTTCATCAGGAAACTGGAACATCTTAAGTACATTTCTACAATATCAAAGTATTCTGAAATTAAGTGATAAATCCACTTGCATATTAATTTAACAGCAGCATACCATAACTAGATGTAAACATACATTTATTTAAACAAGCAGATCTGTGTCCCAGAGGTAGGAACCCCTGCAACCAACACCTATTGTTTGGGAGGGACAGTGGCGACTGGTGCTCAAACTTTTTGGGGGGCGCAAACAAACTGAAAAATACTGAACCCCCCCCTTAAATTTCAGTCTCACTGTGCCCATCAAATGCAGCCATTGTGCCCATGAAATCCAGCCACTGTGCCATCAGTTGCAGCCATTGTGCCATTCAAATGCAGCCACTTGTGCCCCATCAAATGCAGCCACTGTGCCATCAATTGCAGCCATTGTGCCCATCAAATGCAACCACTTCTCCCCCATCAAATGCCGCCACTGTGCCCAACATATGCAGCCACTGTGCCCATCATATGCAGCCACTGTGCCCATCATATGCAGCCACTGTGCCCATCATATGCAGCCACTTGGGTCCATCATATGCAGCCACTTGTGCCCATCAAATAAAGCCACTGTGCCATCAATTGCAGCCATTGTGCCCATCAAATGCAGCCACTGTGCCCATCATATACAGCCACTGTGCCCATCATATGCAGCCATTGTGCCAATCATATGCAGCCACTTGTGCCCATCATATGCAGTCACTTGTGCCCCATCAAATGCAGCCACTGTGCCCATCATATGCAGCCTCTGTGCCCATCATATGCATCCATTTTTGCCCATCATATGCAGCCACTTGTGCCCATCAAATACAGCCACTTGTGCCCATCATTTACAGCCACTTGTGCCCATAGAATGCAGCCACTTGTACCCGTCAAATGCAGCCACTTGAGCCCATCAAATGCAGCCACTGTGCCCATCATATGCAGCCACTTGTGCCTGTCAAATGAAGCCACTTGTGCCTGTCATATGCAGCCACTTGTGCCCATCATATGCAGCCACTTGTGCCCATCAAATGCAGCCAATTGTGCCCATCATATGCAGCCATGTGTGCCCCATAAAATGCAGCCACTTGTGCCCATCAAATGCCGCCACTCGGGCCCATCATATGCAGCCACTTGTGTCCATCAAATGCCGCCACTTGTGCCCATCAAATGCTGCCACTGTGACCCCCGCCCACCCGCTATCTGCCCGGCACTTACCCCATCTTAGTGGCGGGTCAGGCAGCAGGTGATGGCGTTGAGCTGTGGGGTGGCTCCTGTGTCCTCCATGCTTCCCCCTCCTCTCTTCTTCAGTCTGCTAGGTATCCAATCGGGGTGCCTGTGCCTTCAGCCAATCAGGTGACAGGTATTAGACCCACGCTACCTGATTAGCGGAGAGACGGTTCAGAGTTAGATAAGCAAATATTAATTTGATTTTCTAACACATATGGGTGGACTGCGAGCGCAATGCTCTGCCCTCCAAGTCTACCTTTTTTAAAGCCTGTTAAAGCCTATGGCTCTAATCAGGTGCTTCAAAAAACACTCCCACCACTGGAATTCAGGCACCTGTTGTCCAAAAAGGGGCACTTGAATAGGGGGTGCTTAGCATGAATCTATCCATTAGTCATAGAGGGGGTGGCATGAGAGAGGGGGAGGTGCCCGTGCGCCCTTATTGGACGGTCCGCCCCTGGTAAGGGACATAGACGCCCAGTGTGGGAAGAGGAGGGGAATCGGGGTTATAGTAGAATCCTATTGTCCTCAACCCACAGCTGACAATATAGAAAGGTAACATGTTATATAGTGGTATGATTTGATATCTAAATATTACCTGATTGTAAGTGCAATAGATCTTATGCATGTGTTTTAAATTGATGGTCTGCACTATTGCACTGTTTTCTATGTTTTTAAACACATAAGCTGGTCTGAGCTGAGTATGCATGTTTGTGGACAAGCTGGCCAAGAAAAAAACCTAGAGGAAGGTCAAATCATGTCTGCTCATCTGATTGTCCTTGAATGTCTACTTCCAATTTTAGTCATACATATGTCTAACCAAATTATATCTTTTTAATTGCCTGGAAGGCAATAGAACTGACCATATGATTGTAGCTTACAAAAGCAGATTAGATCTTTGTCCTACTAGGTTTTTCATGCTGCGACTTCTAAAACCAGCAGATCTGAATAATTAGTCAGTTTGTCGATTGCCCACCCAAAATCAGATTATTCCCAAGTTAGGTTGAAAACTGGCTAATGCAACCAAACAATTTGGACCATAAAGAGGCTGCTTAAAGGGGTTGTAAACCCTTGTGTTTTTTCACCTTAATGCATCTTGTGCATTAAGGTAAAAAAACACCTGGCAATGACCGGCCCCCCAGCCCCCCGGTTTTACTTACCTGAGCCCCGTATTTCCCTCCAGGGAGACACACTGTCCCTCTCTGCACAGGGTCCCGGCTCTTGATTGGATAGATTGATAGCAGCGCAGCCATTGGCTCCTGTCGCTGTTAGTCAAATGCAATGAGGCGGGCACCGGGGGGAGGGGCCGAGTCCGGCATTCATGTCTATGGACGCCGAATGCTGGACTCGGGAGCGCTTCTACTAGGGGGTTATCTGATGCAGGGAGGAGCTACCAGCGCCACCGGTGAGACCCCAGGAGAGGATGATCAGGGCAACTCTGTGCAAAACAAGTTGCACAGTGGAGGTAAGTATGACATGTTTGTTATTTTAAATAAAAAAAAAAATGGGTTTACAATCACTTTAACACCACATTGTGTAGCTATCTAGGAAAATACCTAAAGTTTAATCTATAAAACTATAAGCCATTCTAGGATCGATGATCGATGAAATTCTATTGTTCACTGAATGTTTAGGTGGATGGAAGATTTTTCACCTTGAGTCAATTTTTCATGGCTAATAGAATCTCAGAAGTTATAATGATGATAGTTTTAGTAGATAAAACATACAGTATGTATTAAGGTGTCATTAAACCCCATTATTAAAAACTGTCAGTACATGCTGTTCATATTCCTGATTGATTTTGCTGTTAACTATCACTCCCTTCTTGTCTTTATTCCCGCTGCAGCCTGAGCTTGTGTAGACAAGCCATTGCCACATCTACTGAGCATGCTCCAGTTTCAGTTCTCGTCTAAGATTTTAATTTCCACTTTTTCCTTATATGTGCTGCCCATGTGACTATAGAGTCACACATGTGGGCGTATACACAGGGATAAATGACAGCCCACTCCCTTCTTCCTCCCCACTAAACTGCTAAACCCAATGGGGGCGGGATGATGGCAGTATCACCTCTCCGTTATTCTATGTACATACAAACAATAGACACAGGCTGGAGGGGTGTGAAACAGGCTGTGAATGGCAGAACCCCCCTCAAGATAGCTACACCATGTTTTTGCACACAACTAATAAAGATTTGAGTTTAAATACATATTTGTATGATGATTTAAAACATCTATTTGATATGAATTATGTATTTTTCCTCTGTATTGTGAAGGCTGCAGAGGACTAGAAGCTCCTCCTGCTGATGTTTCCCCGCTGACAGGTGGGAAAAGAGCTGGGTCACATGACAGTTGTATATTGATTATGAAAAAAGGTACTGACTTTTTAATTAAAATAAATACAGTGCAATCATTTACCGTATTTATCGGCGTATAACACGCACCGGCGTATAACACGCACCCCAATTTAGGAGGGAATTTTAAGGAAAAAAAACTTTTAGGAGGGAAGTTGAAGGGAAAAAAACTTACATTTAAATGCTCTTCATTGCAGCCTTCTCAGTGCAGCCTTGTCAGTGCAGCCTTCCCCAGTGCAGCCTTGTCAGTGCAGCCTTCCCCAGTGCAGCCTTGTCAGTGCAGCCTTGTCAGTGCAGCCTTCCCTAGTGCAGCCTTTCCCAGTGCAGCCTTCCCCTGTGCAGCCTTTCCCAGTGCAGCCTTTCCCAGTGCAGCCTTTCCCAGTGCAGCCTTCCCCTGTGCAGCCTTCCCCTGTGCAGCCTTGCCCCAGTGCAGCCTTGCCCCAGTGCAGCCTTGCCCCAGTGCAGCCTGGGATCCCCTGTCCCTGCTTCCAGGGCTTCAAGGCCGATCCCGAGCTGTCCAAATGTCAAAATCGCGGTCCGCGATTTGAAAATGGCGCCGCCGGCGCCGAAGTACACAGAGCCGGTCCTCGGCTCTTTCCGGCGGCTCTCGTTTACTTTCGGCTCCACTCGTAGTCCCGAGCGGAGCTATCCGAGTAGGTTCAGGTAGCTCCGCTCGGGACTACGAGTGGAGCCGAAAGTAAACGAGAGCCGCCGGAAAGAGCCGAGGACCGGCTCTGTGTACTTCGGCGCCGGCGGCGCCATTTTCAAATCGCGGTCCGCGATTTTGACATTTTGACAGCTCGGCATCTGCGGGGATCGGCGTATAACACGCACCTGCGACTTTCCCCTGATTTTAAGGGGAAAAAAGTGCGTGTTATACGCCGATAAATACGGTATATATAGATAAAGAGAATATAAGATGTAAAATAAACAGTGTGTGTTTAGCATCACTTTAATCACTGATGTTTGATTTGCATTGTGTTTTTGGCTTGTTTTATACAGTACATGTTACACTCTCACTATGAAAGAACTGTTTTATTCAATATGCTTTGAACAAGTTCTAATTTTTTTCTAATTTTTATTGATTTAAATAACTAAAATCCCATTACTAACCTATACTTTAGGTTCCTTATACTATTTTAGAGAAGACCACCCAAGAGCCTATCAGTTGTGTTTCTAATGTGAGTGATGTATGTTAATTATTAAAAAAAATATCACTTTTGTGAGAATGTTAAAGCTCTTTTGTCTTTTTGTACATGCAACATCTTGTATGAGCTTTAATGAAGACCCTGCAATGTAATATATGTATATTCAACCAAAGAAATAGCAGTTAAAAAAAGACCTTATTTGAAGAGTAACCTGCAGGTCTGACTTCCACAAGCTGTAGGCTGTATTTTGCAGCTTTTCAAACATCACAGAGGACCGTGTGTGTGCAGTTATAATGTCTTTTGATGGGACAAATTGGCAAGCAGCATTATTTGCTGGGTTACATCAAAGCGCATTAATCTTTTGTTCCATTGCAAGTCCAAGTCCACATTAGTGCTTTCACCCAGTCATTATTAAGACTCTAGCCCAAGGGTGTAATAAATGTTTTATGACATGCAAACCTAGGTAATGGAATGCAAATTCCAAAATATATAACCATACATTTATTTTCTCACACAGGAAATCAGAATGGATTTTACCAAGGGAAATCTACAGCAAATTGGTGGAAAACTATACAAGAAAAGTCAAGAAGTTTAAGAAGTACAGCTCTATGTTAAAGCAAAAATGAGAATGAAAAAGAACAATATTTAAAGGTGTATGGACTCTAACAATGAAAATTATGCAATTAAATTGTACATTTTAATCTAAATATTACTCACTGAAATGATCTCTTTTACGTTTAAACTTGACTTACACCACCACATGTTAAAGTGTTACTAAACCCCAAAAACCTACCAATAAATGGTGTATTACATGCTGTTCATACTCACTCAGTCATTATAAGATTCCTTTTTTGTATTCTGCAAAAAAACTGGTTGATCCTGCTGCTCTCTATCTCCATGTCCCCAATTCTGCTAGGGATTTTGCAGCTGTGGTGGCAACTCTGCACATGCTCCCTATCACATCTGAGCAGCCCATGTGACTATAGAGTCACACATGTGGATGTATACACAGTGGTAAATGACAGTCCACTCCCTCCATGCCCACTAACCAGCTAAACACAAAGGGGGCGGGATATTACATGTAGATTAATGGCGGAATCACCTCCCTCTTATTCTAAGACGCAGGCTGGAGGGGCATGACACACTTGTATGACTTAACTTGTATATTTGTATGACAATTTAAAACAGTTTATTGATATCCATTATTTATTTCTACTCTGTATTCCAAAGGCTATTTTTTTTTTTTTGCACAAGTGACCAGCAGCAGAGGCCTAGAAGAGCTGGGTCATGTGACATCCATATATCGATTAGGAAAAAGGTACTTACATTTTTTTTTATTAAAAGAATTTCAGTGCCATCATCCACATACAGAAATAGAAGGGACAATGTAAATTAAACAGCGTATGTTTAGTATCACTTTAAGACTTAAACATATTATTTTTAAAAATATATATGAGATTAATTTACTAACACTAAAGAGTGCAAAATCTGGTGTAGCTGTACGTGGTAGCCAACCAGCTTTTAATTTCAGCTTGTTCAATTAAGCTTTGACAAAACAAAAAAAACTGGAAGCGGATTGTAGAGCTACACTCAACAGTTTTAGTAAATCAACCCCATGGCAATCTTGAGGATTCTTGAAGCTCTGGTTAGGACTTTGGGTTAGGACCCCAAATTGGCTCTTATAATAATGTGTCATGGATCAATTTTCTTTTTTAAACAGATCATGGTGAGGTAGGCCAAACAAAACCAAAGTGATTTCAATTAAACCAGAGAGAAACACAGTGAAGCCAGTAACAGAAATGATCCACAAGTCTGTTTAAGAAGGCTCTGCCATACCTCACAAACAAATGGCCCTTGCCCCCACCTATAACTGGCCTTCACAGCAAGGAGCACATGGAAGAACAAATGCATGAAAGACAAAAACAGAACATTCCATAGCTCAACTCACCAACCAGTCTGCCAACCCACCAAATTAACCTGCCCAACAGTCTGCGATAAAAACAGGGGTTTAGTTAGCATGCATTTGCAAGCGCATGCGTAAGCTGCAAGGCCTCTTCACGGCACCGTGTGTATTGCTTGCAGTCCTAACGCTACTGAATTTATAAGCATCTCCACAATGGAAGCACATGCATTAAATGGATAGATGAGGGGCAGGGGGACCTGGAGGCAGCCCAATTCCCCTTAAAGGAACAGGAGCACACTGGACACCCAGCATGTAGCACAGTGGCAGCAAAGGTGCCCAGTGTGTCCCCGGACCATATTTACACCAGTAACAAACAATTGGCCCCTGCCCCCACCTTTAACTGGCCTTTACAGCAAGGAGCACATGGAAGGGCAAACACATGAAAGACAAAAACAGAACATTCCAAAGCTCAACTCACCAAAGGTCTGCCAACCGACCAAATTAGCCTGTCCAACAGTCTGCATTAAAAACAGGGGTTTCGTTAGCACGCATTTGTAAATGCATGCGTAAGCTGCAAGGCCTCTTCACGGCACCCTGTGTATTGCTTACAGTCCTAATGCTACTGAATTTATAAGCATCTCCACAATGGAAGCACGTGCATTAAATGAATAGATGAGTATGGGGGCAGGGCCATTTGTTTGTTACTGGTGTAAATATGGTCCGGGGACACATTGGGTACCTTCGCTGCCACTGTGCTATTGCTGGGTGTCCAGTGTGCTCCTGTTCCTTTAAGGGGGATTGGGCTGCCTCCAGACCCACCTGTCCCTCATCTATCCATTTAATGCATGTGCTTCCATTGTGGAGACGCTTATAAATTCAGTAGTGTTAGGACTGCAAGCAATACACAGGGTGCCGTGAAGAGGCCTTGCAGCTTACGCATGCGTTTGCAAATGCCTGCTAACTAAACCCCTGTTTTTAGCATAGACTGTTGGACAGATTAATTCGGTCAGTTGGCAGACTGGTTGGTGAGTTGAGCTATGGAATGCTCTGTTTTTGTCTTTCTGCTATACCTCACGCAGTTCAACAGAGGGAATTTTGGTTCCATTAAGTACACGTCACCATAACCAATTTTACTTTACGTACTCGTTGCTACCTAAGCCCTATCCTAAAAACTATGGTTTCCATACACTTTACTGTTGATGACCAACAAGCCTGAAAGCTGTATGCAATTTGATTTATTGTCCCTATAATACTGTCTGTGTGCTATAAACCAGCAGTACTGGATGCACAAGTGGCCACTTGGGGATAAAGAAATAATTGTATGATTTCACTCACCAACTAAAATGATGGAAGCGAGACCTGCTGATACATTCTGGCTCAACTGTGCTCTAAAGTAGATCAATTATTTATTCTGATTTAGTTTTAAAATGAATTAATTCCTTGCATAGATTATGATGCATTCAGGCACCACTGTTTTAATTAGGACAAGAAATATGATGACATGGTGGCTCGCATCTCTGCCCCCAAGGGCACTAACTGCCAGAAATTTGTACATTTTCTGTGTATGTGTGTGTGAGTGTGTGTGTGTGTTAACAGAAGTACCCGGAGTTAACCCACAAAGGGGTTACTTTTTGGTGCTCCTGTTACTTTTGAGAACCCGAACGACATACTGATGGGTTAATTGGCACCCAAAGCTGGTACATCATTATGTGACAGTTGTCACCAAAACATCGGTACCAATTGGAAGATTTTCCCTCAACCCACGTCATTGCAATTCTAATGTTTAGAATTTCTCCTTACTTTCTGTTTCTGTGACAATGGTCACCCTTTCATTTCACTTTGTAAAAGCCACAGCTTGCTGATTCCAGGTGTCACAATACCTCTCTTTGTGAGGCAAAGTGGCAGAATGAACTGGTGGGTTTGATTGGTTCCTGGTTGCAAGGGGAGCGGTCATGTGACCTGTGCCCATTCTTAGTTCTCACCTGGGATGTTAATTAACATTCCTATGGTATGGCGTATCATCCCTGAATACTTTATTAACTTTATTAACCAGATTTCAGACACTATCTTTTTTAAGAAGGTAATGTGCTAATGTTATTGTTAAGGCCCCATTCACATGGGCTTTCCGCCATCCATCAGTTTTTTTGGGGGACCTGTTTAGAAGCTCCATGCAGCTTTATGGTCAGGCAGATGTAAACAGATCTGTGTCCAGGGCTTTTTTTTTTCAGAGAATAGGTGCAGTTGCTGCCTCCTTCCGAGTCAACCCTTATCTTTGCCTCTCTATATTTTATATATACATTATATATTATTTATATATATATATATATATATATATATATATATATATATATATATATATTTCTTATTGATATGTATATACCTTTTTTTCTAGTGACTGGGACGACACGGGGACCACTTGCTATGAAATGGTCCTGCTCTACTCCTTCACGGAGTGACAACAAGTGCTAATGGGGACGCCCTTTGTGGAGCTGTTCTGACGTTTGGGGACCCCCGGCAGCTCCAGGGATGGTATCCACTCAGTGGTACCTCTCCCCACTGCTCCCTTTCACTGCAGGTTTCTGGATCTGCAGCTGACTAGTCCCCCTTGGATACTTTGGATGTCTGTATCAGCACATACGGTTAGTACCTATACTATTATCCAATATATGTTTGGCTAACCAATTACTATATGTATGACTATCCAGGACTAATATTTGAAGTGCAGCACATGGTTTAATGCATTGTACATGCTCTTAACCACTTGAGCCCCGGACCATTATGCTGCCTAAGGACCAGAGGTCTTTTTCCAATTTGGCACTGCGTCGCTTTAACTGCTAATTGCGCGGTCATGCAATACTGTACCCAAACGAAATTTGCGTCCTTTTCTTCCCACAAATAGAGCTTTCTTTTGATGGTATTTGATCACCTCTGCGGTTTTTATTTTTTGCGCTATAAACGGAAAAAGACCGAAAATTTTGAAAAAAAATGATATTTTCTACTTTTTGTTATAAAAAAAATCCAATAAACTAAATTTTAGTCATACATTTAGGCCAAAATGTATTCGGCCACATGTCTTTGGTAAAAAAAATGTCAATAAGTGTATATTTATTGGTTTGCGCAAAAGTTATAGCGTCTACAAACTAGGGTACATTTTCTGGAATTTACACAGCTTTTAGTTTATGACTGCCTATGTCATTTCTTGAGGTGCTAAAATGGCAGGGCAGTACAAAACCCCCCCAAATGACCCCATTTTGGAAAGTAGACACCCCAAGGAAATTGCTGAGAGGCATGTTGAACCCATTGAATATTTATTTTTTTTGTCCCAAGTGATTGAAAAATGACAAAAAAAAAAAAAAAAAAAAATATTTACAAAAAGTCGTCACTAAATGATATATTGCTCACACAGGCCATGGGCCTATGTGGAATTGCACCCCAAAATACATTTAGCTGCTTCTCCTGAGTATGGGGATACCACATGTGTGGGACTTTTTGGGAGCCTAGCCGCGTACGGGGCCCCGAAAACCAATCACCGCCTTCAGGATTTCTAAGGGTGTAAATTTTTGCTTTCACTCTTCACTGCCTATCACAGTTTCGGAGGCCATGGAATGCCCAGGTGGCACAAAACCCCCCAAAATGACCCCATTTTGGAAAGTAGACACCCCAAGCTATTTGCTGAGAGGCATATTGAGTCCATGGAATATTTTATATTTTGACACAAGTTGCGGGAAAGTGACACTTTTTTTTTTTTTTTTTTTTTTTTTTTTTTCATAAAGTTGTCACTAAATGATATATTGCTCACACAGGCCATGGGCATATGTGGAATTGCACCCCAAAATACATTTAGCTGCTTCTCCTGAGTATGGGGATACCACATGTGTGGGACTTTTTGGGAGCCTAGCCGCGTACTGGACCCCAAAAACCAATCACTGCCTTCAGGATTTCTAAGGGTGAAAATTTTTGATTTCACTCTTTACTGCCTATCACAGTTTCGGAGGCCATGGAATGCCCAGGTGGCACAAAACCCCCCCAAATGACCCCATTTTGGAAAGTAGACACCCCAAGCTATTTGCTGAAAGGCATGGTGAGTATTTTGCAGCTCTCATTTGTTTTTGAAAATGAAGAAAGACAAGAAAAAACATTTTTTTTTTTCTTTTTTCAATTTTCAAAACTTTGTGACAAAAAGTGAGGTCTGCAAAATACTCACTATACCTCTCAGCAAATAGCTTGGGGTGTCTACTTTCCAAAATGGGGTCATTTGGTGGGGTTTTGTGCCACCTGGGCATTCCATGGCCTCCGAAACTGTGATAGGCAGTGAAGAGTGAAATCAAAAATTCACGCCCTTAGAAAGCCTGAAGGCGGTGCTTGGTTTTCGGGGTCCCGTACGCGGCTAGGCTCCCAAAAAGTCTCACACATGTGGTATCCCCGTACTCAGGAGAAGCAGCAGAATGTATTTTGGGGTGTAATTTCATATATTTCCATGGCATGTTTGAGCAATATATCATTTAGTGACAACTTTGTGCAAAAAAAAAAAAAAAAAAAAAAAATTTGTCTCTTTCCCGCAACTTGTGTCGCAATATAAAATATTCCATGGACTCGACATGCCTCTCAGCAAATAGCTTGGGGTGTCTACTTTCCAAAATGGGGTCATTTGGGGGGGTTTTGAACTGTCCTGGCATTTTATGCACAACATTTAGAAGCTTATGTCACACATCACCCACTCTTCTAACCACTTGAAGACAAAGCCCTTTCTGACACTTATTGTTTACATGAAAAAGTTTTTTTTTTTTGCAAAAAAATTACTTTGAACCCCCAAACATTATATATTTTTTTAAAGCAAATGCCCTACAGATTAAAATGGTGGGTGTTTCATTTTTTTTTTTCACACAGTAATTGCGCAGCGATTTTTCAAACGCATTTTTTGGGGAAAAAACACACTTTTTTAAATTTTAATGCACTAAAACACGCTATATTGCCCAAATGTTTGATGAAATAAAAAAGATGATCTCAGGCCGAGTACATGGATACCAAACATGACATGCTTTAAAATTGCGCACAAACGTGCAAGGGCAACAAAATAAATACATGTTTAAAAGCCTTCAAAAGCCTTTACAGGTTACCACTTTAGATTTACAGAGGAGGTCTACTGGAAAAATTACTGCACTCGATCTGGCCTTCGCGGTGATACCTCACATGCATGGTGCAATTGCTGTTTACGTTTGACGACAGACCGCCGCTTGCGTTCGCCTTAGCGCGAGAGCAGGGGGCGACAGGGGTGTTTTTTTTTTTGTTTTTTTTTTTCTTTATTATTTTTTTGCTTTTTTAATCTTACTTTTAAACTGTTCCTTTCATATTTTTTTTTTTAATCATTTTTATTGTTATCTCGGGGAATGTAAATATCCCCTATGATAGCAATAGGTAGTGACAGGTACTCTTTTTTGAAAAAATTGTGGTCTATTAGACCCTAGATCTCTCCTCTGCCCTCAAAGCAAATGACCACACCAAGATCGGTGTGATAAAATGCTTCCCCAATTTCCCAATGGCGCTATTTACATCCGGCGAAATCTAAGTCATGAAATACTCGTAGCTTCCGGTTTCTTAGGCCATAGAGATGTTTGGAGCCACTCTGGTCTCTGATCAGCTCTATGGTCAGCTGGCCGAATCACCGGCTGCATTCTCAGGTTCCCTGTTGAGACAGGAGAGCCAGAGAAAAACACGGAAGACGGTGGGGGGGGGGGGGCATTCCCTCCCACGGCTTGTAAAAGCAGTCTAGAGGCTAATTAGCCGCTAGGATTGCTTTTACATGAAAGCCGACCGCTGGCTGAAAAGAATGATACCAAGATGATACCTAAACCTGCAGGCATCATTCTGGTATAACCACTCAAAGTCGTGAATGGCGTACCTGAAGACAAAAAAATGGTTAACAATGGTTAACAATAAAGCACAGTAAAGTGTAAATAATTACACACCTGAAAAACAAACATGATAAAACATAATAACAATAACAATAACAATAACAATCAATAACAATAACAATAACAATAAAACATTGCAGAATAGAATACAGTAAAAAAGAGCAGAACAATAGAGAGAGAGAATAGAGAGAGAGAGAACAATAAAACAACAACTATTTTTTTTTATTTCATATTTTTTTTTTTTTTACACTTTTTTTGTAACTAACTTTTATAACGGTAACCGGTTCCAGGTTCGGGTCTCTCAAAATGCGATGGCATCTTGGGAGACCCTGTGAAAGTGTGCCTAGTCTGTGCAATGCTGTACCCTACGCTAATACTCAACTAGTGAATGGTAGCGTTCAAAACATTCACCAATGCAAAGACCAGGATTGTCAGGACAGGAGGGACAATAATAGCGGGTGTCACGCCTATATCCTCGCTTGCTGCAGACACGACATCTTTTTTGGGGGGTTCGTTGGGTAGGGGTACTCGGGAGGACATAAAAATGCCTCTCATGCAGCCGCCTGCATTTGGTTGGGGATGTGAATGGGGGAAGTACGGGCGCTGCAGAAGCGGTGGGTTCCCAATTAGGATTGGCGAATGCAGCAGGAAGGGCATTATGGGCACGACGGGCCTGTGTTTGTCTTTTTGGTGGCAGCGGGACACTACTTGTGCTTGCCACCTCACCAGCTTGAACTGCACTTATGGGACTCGCCACGTCACCAAGTGTTACTGCAGTGCTGGTTTGACTACGACCGGGGTGTACTAGGCCGCTGGTGCTTGCCAGTTCACCAAAACGCTACCAAAAAACTGTTAGCGATCGCAGGGATCAGGCCTGACTCTGCGAACGCTGCAGTTATGCGTTTAGTGTTTTGAAGTGACAGTGATCGATCGATACCGCACTTGGGTGGGCTGGGCTGGGCCGGGCGGAGGGGCAAAACGCAGGTGCTAGCAGGTATCTGGGCTGATCCCGCTAACACTGCGTTTTTGGGAACCCTAAACTGCTGGTGACGCTAGTATAGATCTGATCGGATCAGATATTGATGCGATCAGATACTATACCACTAAGGGAGGTGTACAGTGCGTGCGTGGGTGTTAGCGGTACTGGCGCTAATCTGACGCTGCCTGGGGCTGGTGCTTGCCAGTTCACCAAAACGCTACAAAAAAAACTGTTAGCGATCGCAGGGATCAGGCCTGATTCTGCGAACGCTGCAGTTATGCGTTTAGTGTTTTGTAAGTGTCAGTGATCGATCGATACTGCACTTGGGTGGGCTGGGCTGGGCCGGGCGGAGGGGCAAAACGCAGGTGCTAGCAGGTATCTGGGCTGATTCCGCTAACACTGCGTTTTTGGGAACCCTAAACTGCTGGGGACGCTAGTATAGATCTGATCGGATCAGATATTGATCCGTTCAGATACTATACCACTAAGGGAGGTGTATGGTGCGTGCGTGGGTGTTAGCGGTACTGGCGCTAACCTGACGCTGCCTGGGGCTGGTGCTTGCCAGTTCACCAAAATGCTACCAAAAAAACTGTTAGCGATCGCAGGGATCAGGCCTGACTCTGCGAACGCTGCAGTTATGCGTTTAGTGCCTTGTAAGTGACAGTGATCGATCGATACTGCACTTGGGTGGGCCGGGCGGAGGGACAAAACGCAGGTGCTAGCGGGTATCTGGGCTGATCCCGCTAACACTGCGTTTTTGGGAACCCTAAACTGCTGGGGACGCTAGTATAGATCTGATCGGATCAGATATTGATCCGATCAGATACTATACCACTAAGGGAGGCGTATGCTGCGTGCGTGGGTGTTAGCGGTACTGGCGCTAATTTGACGCTGCCTGGGGCGACGCATATCACCGCCGGGCGATCGGGGGGCTAAACCTTTATTCGGTAATAAACGGCGGGTGCCCTGACACTATAAAAAATAAACGAACTAACCAGCGTCAACCGTAACGGTTATACGGTGATCAGTGGTGAAAGGGTTAACTAGGGGGCAATCAAGGGGTTAAAACATTTATTAGGTAGTATATGGGGGTCCCTGACGCTATAAAACGCTGACGGCGAACCTAAATATTTACCTCACTAACTAGCGTCACCAGCGACACTAATACAGCGATCAGAAAAATGATCGCTTAGCGACACTGGTGAGGGGGGGTGATCAAGGGGTTAAAACTTTATTAGGGGGGGTTAGGGGGGTACCCTAGACCTAAAGGGGGGTAATATACACTGTCCCAACACAGTAACTGTCACAAACTGACACTATGCAGTAATCAGAAAAAAAAAAAAAAAAAAAAAACTGCTGGTGTCAGTTTGTGACAGGGGGGGGGGGGGTGATTGGGGGGGGATCGGGGGGCGATCGGGGGGGGGATCGGGGTGATTTGTGTGCCTGGCATGTTCTACTGTGTGTGTAGTGTTTGTGCACTCACATACTTGTCGTCTCTCCTCGGGCCGGAACAGAAAAGACCGACCCGAGGGGAGATGACATCACTTCCTTTGCTGCTGTTTAGCATACAGCAGCAAAGGAGTGTTCTCATTGGCCGGCGGCGATCGCGAGGGGGGGGCCACGAACGGATGGTCTCCCCCTCATCACCGATCGCCGCTGGACAAACGACGACCGCCTCGGGCACCGGGGGGGGGGTCCGATCGGACCCCCCACCCGCGGAAGGCAAATCACGTACCCTGTACGTGATTTTGCCTGTCCGTGCCACTTTGCCGACGTACATCGGCGTGAGGCGGTCGCCAAGTGGTTAAACGTTGTCCTTTTTCTCATTTGACCATAGATGTACATTATTGTCGAGACCAAATTCATTACCCCCCAAGAAGAGGTTGATCCCCTTATTACCTTGAAACGTCTGGTTTTGTCTATTTGTTATTATACAATAGAATTGGTCAATGTTATTTCTCTTGATCTCCATGTATATGCATCCATTTTATTGCTTATGTTGTTATGTCATAGTTATTATGTTTTTATCTTTTTTCCATAAATAAATATTGTCTTTTTTTAATTACTACTTTTCTACTTTATATATTAATACCTACCTACCTACCTACCTACCTACCTACCTGTCAGTGACCCAAATTAAAGTCTCATTAGAGGACATATACTCTCGTTTGAGTTAAAAAACGTTTTCTTCATTTTACTAGAGATGTGGGTTCACTGACATTACAGCTTTCCTCAGAGGTGACACCATCTCTCCATATTTATCTAACGGGTAGTAAATACCCACCTCCTCGTCCGGTGTCCCTCTTGGTTATTAGACTGTATAAGTATCTATTCTCACAATCTATATTGTCTATAATTTACTATGACTAACTATGTTGGAAAGAATTGGGATAACACCATGTCTGGTCTTTACAAGATTTTTTCTCAAAAAGAGCAAAAGGACTCTAAACTCTCTTCTATTTTTTCAAATCTTAGAAAACTTCTAGAAAAAAAAATCATTAAATTACTGGCACATACATTTATTTGAACATTACCATAGAAACCACATTACCCTTTGGACTACGGATCCAGATTTTCCCCATCATGGAACATATAGATTCATCTTTCAAAGAAGCATGGGGAAAAAACCTATCAGCATGCTTAGAGGGCATGATGTCCGTCTTAATAGATGAATATAAGAAAACTATTAAAAAAATTGACAGGGAACTGGAGCCCCTATATACACAACTTTGGCCCTTTAAAACACATGCATTGTTTGCTCAATTAGACAATGATCTTAACAAATTTAACAGAAGTACCTTGGTCAAAATGGAAAACAAATTCCTGAGGGAATGATTTTCTTGAGCATAAAGCATACAATTGGAAAAACAATCAAACCATAACCAAATTTAAACCAAGATTGCATCATAACGACCCCGGGCTGTCAGATGCCTCATCAGTAAATTCTTATTTTTCTTACAGGGGACAGTCTGGCTCAAGGAGATTGAGAAAGTCCAAACGAGGACCAAATGAAAGTGGTTCTAATGGCAAACACCCCAAGAAACGTATCACCGAATCGCACAATCCTCCAGCACAAAATCTTGGCACACAAGCGACGCAAGGTAATATCCTATCCAATATGAGCACTTTATCCACACTACCACACTCGAACACTTACGCACTTTTCCCCAGGCTGTCCACTGTGGGCAACAAGGCATCGTCAAACAAAGTGGTACATGATGACAGTGCGACCAGGGAACCTATTGACTTAGAATCACAATGAAATAGAGATCGGGCCGACAAATTCCAAACTGCTTCAGACATGCCCACCTTTGATTTAAATGTGGTCAGCTTATCTAAGTACAAACTCTCGGAACTAGAATCCCAGGTCCTCGTACGAGGCCTTAGTTTTTGCCCCAGCCAGGACATCAATAAATTTGAGGCGATTAAAGACCTCCAGTTATTTGCCCGCAAATTAATTTTGAAGCAACTATACTCTAAAGAAATCCCCACTCAGCCTAGCTTCGAGTCCCAGGAACTAAAGGCCTTGGATGCCCTAGTTAGTTTGCTAGAGGAAAACGAGGTCCCAGATTTGATCGATCAGATCGATCTGGAATACCTCTTAGGGCACTTTGATAAAACAGAACTACCCACAATGCCCACATTCAAAAAGAAATCGGACACATTTCCTTTACTAAATACCAACTCCAATGTCCTGGCCTTTGTCAAGTTGGTGGGCAATGAGATATGTAAAATAAGAACCAATAGTTCCGATCAGGGCAATTTGTCTAAAGATGAAAGATCGACCCTGAAAACACTGAAAGAGCACCCGGGCATAACAATAAAACCCTCCGATAAGGGTGGCAACATTGTAATTATGGACAATGACAAATATGTCGACATGTGCATGAAAATTCTTGACAATAAAAAATGGTATGTTAAGATTATTGCCGGAGAAATGTTGACGGGAGATGGGGTGGAGCGTCACTACGTAGGAGCGCTCCGAGGACGCCCTGGAGCCACTGTCATCCCCGCACACTCGCTCAGCTCGCAGCAGTGAGGAAGAGATGCCAGGGACGCTGGCGCCATGAGGCGATGCTTGCACTGCCCGGGGAGAAGCCGCTCATCTCTAGCTGGCTGAGGGGGCCTGCCCGCACCCCTCCTGCGGGTGACAGGAGCTCGGAAGTGACCGATGGCGAAGTAGGATAGAGTGGATCCATACGGCGCAGGTTGGTGTAATCTGACAAGGTAAAGCAGCAGCTGGAGGGGGATGAGCCACTTCAAGACCACACTGAAACATGAAGCAGGAAGAGGTGAGAGGAGGTGAGAGTATCTGTGTATACCTCTGTTCTCCCCTGAAATGGGAGTAATAGAATAAAGGATAAAGACGGTGACCCACCCCTGTATAACCCTACACCTGGGAAAAAGAGACTGTCGGTAAGAAAAGCCTGCTGTGTATACTCTGTGTAGACTCAACGCTCAGGGTCTTTGGGAGGAGGAGGTGTGGGGGAAGTGGAGGAGACGGATGTTAATGCTGGCACAGAAACATTGATCTAAGGTGTATTTTTTTTTTGTTTGTGTGTCTGTATATGAACTGTTCACATTTGGTCCCATAATAAGCGGTTCCACAGAAGGTTTCTTTTGACACCCAAGGTTTAAAAAGGTTTAAAAGTCCCAATTAACAGTTCTCTTGGACTCTTAGACTGTATATTGACTGTATATCGCTGGGATAGAGGGGTAGATAGGCAGCCGAGAGACAAGCTTATGAAGAGCCGCGCACCCTAAGCTTGGGTTTGGATGCCAATGCTGGCTCAGAAATAATTATTGGAGAGGTATCCTCCTTCTAACACATGAACTGTTAATATTTGGACTCATAAAGGCTCACCCATTACTGGGATATTCAAGGATTAAAGATTCAGGTAATGGTACTGCACAGAGAGGGACTGATATCGGGTAAAACCCCTATCCATGTCCTCTCCTTGGACCTCCCTGGGTTCTTGGAGAGACTCAGTGGAATCGATATAGGGGCCCGAGCTGAGGCTGATCTAAGCTGCTCAATCAGCTGTGTAAGATTAAAAGGGGAGGTCCTGAAGGTGTTGGCCCTCGTTCCCCCTGTGTATAATTATTGTAAGAATCGCAGGACACCTCCCGGGGTTTGAATCAACACACTTGGTCAGGTTGGAGAGTCTTGAGTGTTGGAGAGATGAGGGGAAAGACAACTAAAGGTAATAAGGGCACCACGGCCGCGTTGAGCCCAGGTGGGATTCAACGTTACATGTCGAGTCCAGTATACTGGAAGAATCACAAGGAAGCCCTAGATTAGGAGCCTCCACACGCCCAGTTATCAATAGACAGAAGGGGGCAGTAGAGGAGAACAAAGGTAAAACTGTAAGACCAAGGAACAGTGGAAGTTACCAGCAGAGCGGTTCTGAGGCCCAGGAGGGTCCACACGGGAGAAATGGTGATGAAGAACACTCAGCAGGAAAAAGACTCCCACAGCAGCCAGCACAGGAGGAAGTCCCACACATCAAAGAAATGCTCGCCGAGATGCTGCTAAAAATGGAGATCTCACTGAAAAAGATATCGCGGCTGTTAGAACGGATATTGGGCAAGTACTTAGAAGGGTGGAGGAGATGGAGGATAAATTAGAAGACCACGAGCAGAGTACTAGCAAGCAATTAAGAGACCTACAAAAGGCAAACAGAAGTCTCCTATGTAAATTAGAAGACCAGGAGAATCGCAGCCGACGTAAAAATTTGCGAATCAAAGGCCTTCCACAGAAATACGGGAAGGAAGACCTGGTGTCAGTATTACAGCAGTTGTTAAACTTATTATTGGATAAAGAAACAACAGACCCCCTAAAGCTAGATAGAGCCCATAGGATCGCACGATATCCCCGAAACGCATCAGAGAGTCCGAGAGATGTGATAATAAAGTTCCATTATGAGGAAGAAAAAGATAAAATCATGGGAAAACTGCGACAGCGGCCAGGTTTAAGCTTTGAAGGGGCAGAATTACAGGTATATGCAGACCTGTCAGCAGAGACTCTGTCCTGAGAGGGTTTACCCGTTGGTGGCACTATCGGTCTCTTGGATCGCAGTACCAGTGTCCACCAGCGGGTGTCTTCCAACACCTGGGACCTGTAGTAAGAGGTCTCTCCTGCTGGTGGCACTGTTACATCCTTGGGCCGTAGTACTGGTGTCCACCAGCGGGTGCACTCCGGCAGTGTGGAGCAAACAGCACACTCTGCGCTCAGCTGTAACATGAGGTCAATTACCACAGCCTTATAAATACCCGGCAAACCCTCATAGGCTTGCCTTGGTATCTTTCTTCCTTGTGCCCTGACCTGTTATCCTGTAAACCTGTATCTCCTGTATCTGAACCTGAGCCTGCTCCTGAGCCTGTATCCGATCCCATCCTGATCCTGTCCTTCCTGTGTTCCTATTCACTTGTATCCATATCCCATCCATTATCTCCCACTCCTATCCTGCCCTTGTTCAGTTGCTGATCCCCCTGTGTATGACCCTGGCCTGGCTTACGTGTTTGATTTTGGTACTTCCCTTTGGCTGTATATATTATCTGTTGTCTGTGGGTTTCTGTTGGTTGGTTGAGCACTATTTGTATTTGGGGTGTTTGTTTATTTATATCACTTATCTTAAATAAACATTATTCTTATTTCACTTTACATGCGTTTTGGTTTCTTCTTTGCAGACCACACAATCTGTTCATGACAGACTCTCGCAAGAAGGAGGCTGTTAAAACCTCTGACCTATTGAAATCAACTGAGATATTTTATCAATGGGGGTTCCCAGCCTGTTTGATTGGAAAAAGAATTGAGCGAACGGCAGTGCTAGGATTCCCAGAGGACCTAGAGGACTTTTGTCGCAAGCTGGATATTGTCCCCCCACCTATTCCTGGTTGGGGAGTTGAAGAGAGTGTATTATCAATATGTACAATAGGGTGGAGGGATGGAGGGGGTCGAGTGGGCAATTCAAGCTAGTAATAATGAAATACAACCGGGAGAAGTAGTATAGTTCTAACACGAGCTGGGTGGGGTGCGGGGGGGAGGGGGGTATCAGGGTGGACTGGGGGGCACCTGTGACATGAGCCCAATAGGGAATATGGATTCAGGGTGGCAACAGATAGAGGGAGACCACCCGGCCCATATAATGAACAGAGGGGTCTGCCCAGCCATCACAGGCGATTTGTTCCGGACTTGGGGGAAGGGGGTGGGAGGGATGGGGGGCAGGGAGGGAGGGATCGAGGGTTGGGAATGGGGTTTTTTTTTTTTTTTCCTTCCTCTCTCTCTCTCACCTGGCGTGCCTTATGGGATCGGCCAGACGCTCCTATTTTAGGTGAAATATAGGAGTAGTAAATTTTGTTACGTATAATGTAAGGGGATTGAATACGGAAAAAGAAAAGGTATAAAATTAACCAGGAGCTGCAGCTCTTGGGAGCAAATGTGGTGTTTTCGCAGGAAACTTATATTACGCACTCAGGAAGGGGACTGGCATCGCATTTGTTCCTAAAGTGGTTCTATGGGGACGCAGGATCAACACACTCAAGGGGAGTGGCTATTGGGTTTGACAGAACAATGATGTTCGTAGAAGACGAGCGACTGGCCGACCCAGGGGGCAGGTTTCTTTTCGTGAAGGGGAAGCTGTTCGGTACTTGGGTCACAGTTGCGAATATTTACTCTCCTAACAGGAACCCGGAGAATTTCTTAAGGAAAGTTTTGATGAAGCTTGAGACCTTTAGGCAAACTAATATTAGCAGGGGACTTAAACTGGAGCATGGACCCCGAGATGGATACCTCAAGGGGCGGGATAAAGCCTGGTATACAAGGAGAGACACCAAAAAAATGCTAATGCGCCTTCAGTTACTGGATGCGTGGAGGATATGCCACCCAAAGGAACGTGACTACACTTTTTATTCCTTTGCGCATAGATCAATTTCGAGGATAGATTATATTTTAATAGAACATCAGTTGGTTCCTTATTTGAAGGCAGCAGAAATCAAAGCAATCACCCTGTCCGATCACGCACCGGTAAAAATCCAGGTAGAGATCGCTGGCGCGGTTTGGACTAGGATGAATTGGAAACTTAACGAATCCCTAATTCAAGACCCAGACTCAGCCGAGAAAATAGAGCAGGAATTGAAGAGCTACTTTGAGATAAATGATACAGAGGACATATTCAGGGCTACCCTTTGGGAAGCGCATAAAATTTATATAAGAGGGATTTTGATTACCATTGGAGCAGGAAAAAAAAAAGAAAGGGGGGAAAAGATGACACGCTTATATAGGGAGATCCAGGAATTAGAACAGAGTACAAGACCTAGGGGGATCCCAGAAAAGCAAGAGCTAATAGGGAAAAGAAGAGAACTGGACGAGTTATTGGACAAGGAAAGGAAGTGTGCTTTCTACACGATAAATAGAGATATGTACCAAGAGGGTAATAAATCAGGAAAGTGGATGGCAAGAAGGATCAAAGAAAAAAAAGAATAGGACCTTTATACCTAAAATGAGAGATGAGGAGGGGAATCTAGAATTCTCTTCCCCTAAGATTGCCAAAATATTTCATTCCTACTATAGTGCCCTATATAAAGTAGGACGGAAAGAGGAGACGAGTAAAAATAAGAAGGAAAAGATAAGGGGGTTCCTGCGAGGACTAGACCTTCCCAGGGCAGAAAGGGAGGAGGTTGAACGCCTCGAGACCCCTATATCACAGGAGGAAGTAGAAAAAGCAATAAGGAACAAAGCCTTGGGAAAGAGCCCAGGCCCCGACGGATACTCCATAGCATACTATAAAAAAATGTCTAAAATCTTGGCACCCAAACTGTGCAATTATCTGAATGCCCTGGGCGAGAGTGAAGTGTCCCGAGAAGAGTCCCTGCTAGCTTATATTACCCTTATCTTAAAGGAAGGAAAGGACCCAGCATCCCCGGGAAGCTACAGGCCAATCTCGTTATTAAAGGTAGACACAAAAATCTTTGCTAAAATACTCGCAGATAGGTTGAAAGTCCGTTTGAAGCAGTGGATACATAATGATCAGGTGGGATTTGTACCTGGAAGGGAGGGGAGGGATAATTCTCTGAAAACAATTTTCTTAATGCAGGAAGCGGTTAAGAGCAATATCCCAGCGGCCTTATTGTCAATCGATGCCGAAAAGGCATTCGATAGAGTGGATTGGGGATTTATGGTTGAAACTTTGAAGCATCTAGGAATCGGGGAGAGGATGATGAAATGGATTCTGTCGCTATACAGGCATCCCAAGGCCAGAATTAGAGTAAATGGAACCCTGTCTTCTCCCCTTGAGTTATTTAATGGGACAAGACAGGGTTGCCCCCTTTCCCTGATCTTGTTTGTTATAACTTTGGAGCCACTCTTAACGGCGTTCCGTAAGAACGTAGACATTAAGGGAATAAGGGCTGGAGCAGGGGAGCATAAAGTAGCAGCATTCGCCGATGACTTACTGTGCTATATTACTTGCCCTAGAACAACAATCCCCATGGAGCTCAAGGAGTTTGAGCGCTATGGAAGATTGACAAACTTTAAAATAAATAAAAGTCGGAGCTCCTAAATATATCAATCCCTAAGTGGGAGCAGAAAGCAATTCAATCTGGATTCCCATTTGCATAGTGTGAGAGAGAATTAGGGTATCTAGGTATAAAATCAACACCAACACCGGGGAATTTGTTTGCCACTAACTATGTTCCCTTACTCAATAAAATCAAAGATCTATTAGGAAGGATGAGATATAGAGCTCTGTCATGGATTGGTAGGGTAAACGCAATAAAAATGTTTGTGCTGCCTATGTTAATATATACCTTCCAAATGATCCCAATAGTTCTCCCCTCTACTTTTTTTTGATAAATTACAGTCTATAATTTTAAGGTTTATTTGGGCACGTAGGCGCCCTAGGATAGCATATGACACTTTGGTGAAGGATAAAAAACAGGGTGGGTTGGGAGCACCGGATTTTAAAAAGTACTAACAAGCTATTGTTATTTCTAGGATCACTGATTGGTTATATAGTAAACAAGAGAAAAGCTGGGTGAATATAGAAATATCACAGAGTGGGGTGGACATAGAAAAACTGAAATGGATTCCTCCACAATTTAGGGAGTTGGGATAGAGAGCTAATTTCTTGACTAGGAATACACTTAAAATTTGGGATGGGGTAAGTAAGAGGTTTCACTGGGAATATAACTGGCCACTGATATCACTATTGGACACTGATTATTTTCTACCAGGGAAGGAGGAGCACTTATATTTCATGAGATGGGCAAAAAAAGATGTGATACAATTACAGGGTGTGATGAGGGGAAACAGATTGTACACTTACACAGAAATTACATGGGTATGGGGGAACAAACCACTGGATAAATGGAGGTATGCTCAGATACAGCACTTTGCACAGTCACTACCACAACCACTGAGAGGAAGAGACCAATTAAGAGCCATAGAAAAGTTATTAAGTACCCCCACTAGTGTGAAAGGTAGCATATCTAAATTGTATAGAGTACTAAGGGAGGAAGCGAGCAAAGGGCACCCTACTTTTCTGGAGAAGTGGGAAAGAGAAATAGGATACCTAAAAGATGAGACACACAGATGTAAGATATTAAGGATGGTATATCTAACGGCAAGAGATTCTCGGACATATGAAATGGCTTACAAGGTGATAACGAGGTGGCATAGGATGCCTCAGAGGGTGCACGAGTATGACGCTGAGACCCCCCAACCTGCTGGAGGGGGTGTGGAGCAGTTGGTACTTTTGCGCATCTTTGGTGGGATTGCCCCAAAATACAGGTGTATTGGGAGGAAATTTTGGGCGAAATACAGCAAATAACCGGGGAGCAGGTTAATAAAAACCCATGGACGTGTCTGTTTCATGATACGGAGAAAGAGATACCCCAATATAGCAAGTCAGTAGTCCCATACCTCTTAAACGCTGCTAAAGCACTGACCCGCGCTGCTGGAAGGGGTTGGAAGCCCCAAGGTTAAGGGAGTGGATAAAAAGGGTGGAATGGGCAAGAGGAATGGAAGAATCAATTCATTCGATGGAGGGTCTACGAGAAAAATACCATAGGACTTGGGCGCAATGGCTAGAGTATAGGAATACGGAGAGATATACGATAATTATGGATGGGTGGAGGGAGAGAGAGTGGGGATGGTGGAGAGGGCGGGAGGGGACTTGTCTTTTTTTTTTCTGGGGGGGGGGAGGGAGAAAATAAATATATATTTATATCTTTGGCAGATAAAAAAAAAGTAAAAAATTCTTGAAAGTTTTATTAATAAGAATAATGGAAAATATGAAAACAAATTTTTTTTTATGCCACAATGATGTGAAAATGAGAGGGGACACATATAAATGACTCAGCTGAGTTAAAATCTCTCTAAAGTCCTGCTGATGTGGTTAAAAAAAAAGAAAAACACAAGAAAAAAAAAAGGGAAGAAAGGAAGGGAAAAAAAAAAAAAAAAGGAAGATTAATGCCAATAAAATTGAAAAATTTAACCAAGACTTTTATTCTTTGGTGGACTCGGCACATGTTGGAAATATTATTACCAATTTCGAATGGGAATTTATTAGGACTAAATTCCCTAGGATCCCAACGTTCTACTCTTTGCCCAAATTACATAAATCTATGCAACGCCCATCCGGCAGACCTATTGTATCAGGCAATGGGGCATTGACAGAAAATCTCAGTATCTTTGTTCATGGCTACCTGCGCCCATATGTGACCAATCTCCCTAGTCATCTTCATGATACCTTGCATTTATTTCAAATTCTGGATGGCCTATGCATTGGCCCCTTGTCGATATTGATTGCTATTGACGTGGAGGCACTGTACAGCTCCATACCTCACGACAGGGGCCTAGCATGCATGAGACATATTACCTCTAAGGATAGCCAGCTCGCTGGCCCAGTGGGCGAATTTCTGTTGGACTCCTTGGATCTCATCCTCCACCACAATCATTTTACTTTCAATGGTTACCACTTCCTCCAGGTGCAGGGCGTTGTGATGGGGACCTCTTGTGCCCCATCGTACGCCAACCTGTACCTGGGAGAGTGGGAACACATGATTGGAGAATCTGAATCCATGGGCCCTTCATGAGGAATGTCGGTCTTTGGCTTAGATTCATCGACGACATTTTCCTCATATGGGATGGCCCACCTGACCAACTGGAATCTTTTTTGAAATAACTAAACGCTAATAACTTTAATCTTACATTCACAATGACATGGAATAGATCCTCCCTAACATTTTTGGATGACAACATCCACAAAGAAGAAATAGACCGTATTAGCAGCAGTCTCTTTAGAAAACCAACATCTGGCAATACTATCTTACACGCCAGTAGCTTCCATCCCAAAGCACTTATAGCATCCATCCCCTACAGTCAGTATTTAAGGATACGCAGGAACTGTACTGACGACACTATTTTCAAAAATGAGGCCGATCTGCTGCGTGAGAGACTGCTCCAACGCAGGTACTCCAAATCCTGTCTCAAAAAGGCTTACAATTGAGCTCTATTGAGAACAAGGAATGATCCTTTATACAACCCATCGTCAAAAAATAAGAAAACCAATCTAATCTCTATAATAACTAGGTTTTCCAATCAACATGAAACGTTCAAAAGGATTACCAGCAAGTACTGGCATGTCCTCACTATGGATCCCAAAATTGGTCCATTTGTCAGCAAAAATCCTGCATTTACTTACAAATGGGCCAGATCTCTTAAAGATCACCTGGTCTCCAGTGAGTTTAACAACTTGGGTCGAAAAGATCCGTGCAAATACCCAGGTACTTTTACCTGCGGGGGGTTGCAACTATTGTCGCTATATGAATACCTCCAAAAATGTAATAATACCCAATGGAGAGCACTATGTACCCAAACACCACGCCAATTGCCAGACAACAGGCGTGGTTTATCTCCTTTTATGCGACTGTTCCTGCTCTTATGTAGGAAAGACGATCCAGCAATTCTGGCGCCGTGCCTACCGACACATTGTGTCAATGCAAACCTGCAATCCCAGTCTTCCACTGGGGAGGCATGTCACAGAAGTGCATGATGGTGTCACACCTAAAATATCTTTTCTCATCTTGGATAGGATGCATCCCGGAATACGGCGGGGTGGTGATACCAACAAACTACTCCTACAGTCTGAACAGAGGTGGCTATTTTGCTTAAATGCGACCAAACTACCTGGCCTAAATGGAACAAAATCATTTAGACCTTTCCTGGAGGGGTTATCTTCGGGAGGATCTGAGTGGGAACCCCCCCCGATTAAACAGAGGCTCCGACTAACCGACTGCACACTCTATGTAGCATTGTGGTTATGATCGGACCCCCTGCTTATGATTTATGTGTGCAGTATTTGTTCTTTTCTTTTCTTTCTTTTTCTTTTGTTCTAATGTTTCTCTCTTTGCATTTACTATGTATGTACTTTCATATTTTGTTGATCACTGTATTATTAATATTAATATATTATTATATATAACTTATACATAACTTATCCATCCAGGCATTCGGGTAATTGGTCGGTTGTGACCCGAGAGAGGCCCTCTTTCTTTTGGGTGGGTGGGACTAATTCGGTCTGTATCCTCTCTTTCGTCCTTATAGCCTCCATTCAGCGCAGGGGGGCCGTTGCATGCCTGTTTTGACATGCCCGGCCTTCCTTATTCCCGGCAGTCTGTTGTCCTGGTCTCCGTGGCAGCAGACATGCCGGATACTGTGCCGCAAGACTTTGATGCGGAGTGACACCGCCGTTAAGCCGCACTGGCCCCGCCCTTTTGGGAACCAGCATCATGCAATCACGCCAAGCCGCACCCCCTTCTGGACGCTGCTCCTCCTCTTCCATCAGGTGGCGTGCAGGAGATGCCGCCGCTGCACTCGGGGGACGTCTCATCAATGCCTACACCCTTTGTCAGGTACCTCCTCCCCCAGTCCAACCAGTCTATCACACGGCTACTTTCCAATGAACTTCACCTATTCAAGGATCAGCTGTTATCTTTCAGCTTCCTGCTTGCAGAATACCACAGACACTCTGGGGCAGCTGATTCATTTAGGTAAGCTACTCTCTGACCAGCTGACACTATTACTAGGTCTATTTATAGGAGCTCACTTAGAGTATCCCAACCAATACCTTACATCCTTTTGTACCTTATTAATTTTTTCTAGATCTTTTTGTCCTCCCTAAAATATCCTAATAATAGGAGGCTTGGTTCTAGTCTGTCTTACATCTCAAAAGGACTCTGCAATCTACCCCCTTCCTCTTGGTTCTGTGGTTATACAGTTAAGAGCTGGAAAGTTGGGTAGGTATTATCTTACCCTTAAGATCTCGTCCTTAAGATCTCGTCCTTCATTAGTGGTGGTTGTATGACAATTTAACCACCACAGACCCATCTATATATATTTTATATATATATATATATATATATATATATATATATATATATATATATATATATATATATTTCTTATTGATATGTATATACCTTTTTTTTCTAGTGACTGGGACGACACGGGGACCACTTCCTGTGAATTGGTCCTGTTCTACTCCTTCACGGAGTAATAACAAGTGCTAATGGAGACGCCCTTTGTGGAGCTGTTCTGTCGTTTGGGGACCCCCGCAGCTCCAGGGACGGTATCCACTCAGTGGTACCTCTCCCCACTGCTCCCTTTCACTGCAGGTTCCTTCATGTCCCTGCTCTTTTTCTTGTCCCAGTTGCCTGCCTTTGTCCTTTTTCTGGTCTCTCTGGATCTGCAGCTGACTAGTCCCCCTTGGATGCTTTGGATGTCTATATCAGCACATACGGTTAGTACCTATATTATTATCCAATATATGTTTGGCTAACCAATTACTATATATATGACTATCCAGGACTAACAGTTGAAGTGCAGCAAATGATTTAATGCATTGTACATGCTCTTAAATTTTGCCCTTTTTCTCGTTTGACCATAGATGTACATTATTGTCGTGACCAAATTCATTACCCCCATTATGTTTTTATCTTTTTTCCATAAATAAATATTTTCTTTTTTTAATGACTACTTTTCTATTTTATATATTAATACCTACCTACCTACCTGTCAGTGACCCAAATCAAAGTCCCATTAGAGGACATATACTCTCGTTTGAGTTAAAAAACTTTTTTTTTCCTTATCTTTGCCCCCTACCCACCTCCGAGCATTTTCCCTTGGTTCCACCCCCTATCCACCTCCCAGTACATTCATATGAATGGAATGCATGATTGCACAGGATAATGATAAATCTATAAAATTATGAAATGTGTGGATGTTTTGGTGAGTGTTTACCAACACGCTTAAATTTAAACAATATATCGCCTAAGTTTTATCTTCCCATGAGACCACATTACACTGGGTTCCTAAGACAAAACTATGTGTCTAATCTGGGCCTTCCCTTTGTACCCCCCTCCCCCCTTTTTTTCTTCTTCTTTCTTTTGCTTCTTTCTCTTTCCCTTACCTCTTTTTCCTTTATTTTTGGATAAAAATCTGCTGTCTGTGGGCCGAATGTGGCCCTTTGCTTGCCTTTATCCGACCCTTGTGGCACTATTCCCTTCACCAACAAGGGGCACCATTCCTTCCACTGCCATGAACAGTGGGGAACCATTCCTCTCACTGACACCAATAGTGGGGAATTTTTCCTTCCACCGACACCGGTGATGGGACACTATTTGGACCACTGACACCAGCAATGGGGCATAATTCCTCCCACTGATTTAAACTATTAGGCACTATTTCTCCCAATAATACGAATAACGGGACACTATTCTTCCTTCTACAGACTATAGGCGACACTTTCAAAATTTTCTATAGGTCACCAGTTTAGAATTATAGAGGAGGTCTAGCGCTAGAATTATTGTTCTTGCTATGTTTGTGGTGCAAACACCGCTTACATATGCATGCGCAACCTATGTATGCGTTTGCCTATCCATGCGAGCACGGGGGGAGCTTTAAAAAATGTTTTTATTATTACTTATTTTATTAATTATTTTTTATTTTTTATTTTTTCAAATAACATTTTATTGATCCAAAAGTCAGGTAAGTTACAAAGACAATGATATCTTGTTGTATAAAATTTGCCATGCCAGAGGCAAAACTGGCAAGTAGCCGGTATCAAAAGAAAAACATTCAGATGTATAAAGCTTAGATTAGTTACCATATGCTGTGCAATAGTCAACATATGCATATAGACATGGACCCTGACATCATCTAGTAAACATAAGAAATGAGAGAAAGAGTAGAGAAGAAAAAGAAGGAGAGGGGAGGAGAGGGAGGGAGAGGATGGGGGAGGCTCCATCAGTGGCTCAAGGAGGATCTTCTCGTCTATGCCAGTCTTCCCAGACCTTATCATGTGTTTCCAATCTGTCTTGCAATCTAGCAGTCATTTTTTCCATTAGCTCTATATCCTTGATTCTGGCATACAGATCTGTTGGGGTAGGCGGGTCCCTTCTTTTCCAGTAGAGGGCTATGAGACACCTCACGGCTGTCAGGATGTGCCGAAGCAGTTTCTTGGAGTGCTTAGGTATCTGTAAACCAGATACTCCTAAGAGGAATAATTTAGGGGTTCTAGGAACCTGTACTCCCAGCAAGCGGGTTAGTAAGGATTGCGCCTCCGTCCAGAAGGGCTCTATCTTGGGGCAGGACCAGTAAATGTGGTATAGTGTTCCCCTGTCTCTCTGACATCTCCAACATCTATCTGAGCTAGAGGGGTAGATGGCTCGGAGGACATCAGGTGTCATATACCAAAAGAAAATGATTTTATAGGCGTTCTCCTTATAGAGTGTACAGAGAGAGCTTTTAGCTGCTTGAGACCAAATTGTTTGCCAGGTTGCTTCTGGTATCTCTTCTCCCAGTGCTCTTTCCCATCGTAGCATATATGCATGTTTACCCTGGGTGGCAATACAATATGAATTTAGCACCTTGTATATATCTGAGATTAGTCCTCGACGTGCGGAGCCTTCTAACATCAGGTTCTCAAATACGGTTGGAGTTGAGAATTGTAAATTCGGGGCTATCGACTGAGCATAGTGCCTGATCTGTAGGTACCCATAAAATACCTGACGGGGGAGGTTAAATTTCCGTTGGAGATCGATGAATGAGAGCAATTTGCGCGTGCAAGGGTGCACTAGATGACCAAAATGGAATAAATTTCTGATTGCCCATGGTGAGGACATTTGATGTGTAAGGCCTGCAGGCAGTCTGGGGTTATAAAGAAAGGATGTGAGGAGAGATCTCTCCGAGCCCAATCTATGAGTTCTGGAAAGTTTACGCCAGAGAGAGCGAAGAAGAGACATAGGGCCCAGGAGCCGGGCCGATTCCACCTCCACATTTGCATTCCAGAGTAAGCTATTTGGGTGTATGGGTGCCAGCCAGATTTTTTCAATTTCAGTCCATCTATTGTAAGACCGTTGGGGGAACCAAGACGCCAGGGCCCGCAGTTGGGCTGCTTGGTAATACTTGTTCAAGTCGGGAAACGCCAGTCCACCCTCTGAGCACGCCGCCATTAATACTGATTGAGGTATTCTGTGCCTCCTATAGTTCCAGACAAACCTCACCAGATCCGTCTGAAGTTTCTTCAGATCTGACCGAGGGATTGGAACGGGAAGCGTCTGGAAGAGGTACAGAAGTTTGGGAAGGATGGTCATCTTTACAGAGGCCATCCTCCCCAGGATGGTTATATGGTGGACCTTCCATTTTTGTAGCGACTCCCTTATAGATCTATAGAGGGGAAGGAAGTTGGCTCTATAGAGGGTGGTGTACGACGGGGTGATCTGCACTCCTAAGTATTTAAGGGCTGTAGTTTTCCAGTGGTAGGGGAAGCATTGTTGTAGATGTTGAACCTCTACTGGGGGGATATTTACGGGAAGGGCCTCTGACTTAGACGCATTTATTTTGTAACCAGATAGAGAACGATATAAATCTAGCTCAGCATGTAAATTAGGGAGTGATATCCTAGGCTGAGTCAGGGTAAGTATAATGTCGTCCGCGAATAGTGCTAGTTTAAAATCCCTGCCCCGTACCGGAACCCCGTGTATATTTGGATTTTTACGCACCGCCGCTGCCAGAGGCTCTACACATCGTGCAAATAACAACGGCGAGAGAGGGCATCCCTGGCGCGTTCCGTTAGCTATCGAAAAAGCTGATGATAAGGCAAAGGGCATCTTAACCTGAGAGGAGGGGTTTGTATATAAGTGTTGTATGGCCCGCAAAAAGGGGCCCTGGAACCCCATGTGTTTCAGTGTGGCAAACAGGAATGGCCATCCAAGGCAATCAAAGGCCTTTTCAGCGTCCAGCCCTAGGACCAATGTTTCTAGGCCGTCCCTGTTTGCCACATCTATGAGATCAATAATCCGTCTCGTATTGTCCCCCGCTTGACGGAGGGGGACAAAGCCCACTTGATCCTTATGTATTAAGGAGGGAAGTATTAGGTTCAGTCGCATCGAAAGGAGCTTGGTAAAAATTTTTAAATCAGAGTTTAGTAGTGCGATTGGCCTATAACTTGCACATAATGAAGGATCTTTTTCAGGCTTGGGGATCAACGTGAGGAATGATCTCTGCATATCTGAAGGAATAGGGGTTTGCTGAAGGAAGGCATTATACAATCTGCACATATGGAGCAAGAGGACCGGGAGAAATGTCTTATAATATTCATAAGGGAGGCCATCGGGGCCGGGGGACTTTCGTGACGGTAAGCTTTTAATGGTGGCTGTCAGTTCTTCTACCGATATCGGGGCGTTGAGGGAAAGTAGATCAGATGCCTGAAGTTTAGGAATATTACTGTCTATTAAATATTGTTGCATACGCTCAGCTAAATCACGGGAAAGTGGGTCATGTGGAATTTCAGGGTCATTATATAGGGCTGTGTAGAATTCTCCGAAAGCCTGAGCTATATCCTGGGGGTGTGAGAGAAGTGTATCTCTTCTATTTTTTATTTGATGAGGGGTGGTCATATGTGATCTCTCTGATAGTTTACGTGCTAATAATGAGTGGGCTTTATTGCCTTTGTCGTAGTACGTTTGTTTTAGTCTAAGGAGAGCTTTCTCTACCTGGCCTAACGCTAGATCCCGAAGTGTAGTACGCAAGCAAACAATTTTTTTAAGAAGGGTTAGGGATGGCGAAGTCTGTAGTTGGAGTTCTAAAGTTTTAAGATCCTTCTCTGCCTGAAGTTTGGATGCCTTTGCATCTTTCTTCATGGCCGAGGATAGTGCTATACACCGCCCCCTGAAGACCGCCTTGTGGGCCTCCCAGAGAGTGGCGAGAGTAACATCTGATGTGTCATTTTCAAGAAAATAGTTTTGTAAGGCTGACTCAAGTTTTAGTTTAGATGGAGTGTGTTGTAGAAGAAAGTTGTTTAATTGCCAGTGACATGGTTTACGTGTATAGGTACCCATCTTCAAGGACATAGTCACAGGGGCGTGGTCAGACCAGGAGATGGGTAGAATCTGAGTGTCCATAGTGGCGCGAAGGGTGGCATTGTTAACAAATAGGTAGTCTATACGAGAGTGCATGCGGTGAGGAGAAGAGTAAAATGTATATTGTCTGTCACCTGGGTGTAGTGCCCGCCATATATCAAAAAGAGCATAGCGCCTAGTGAGTTGGCGAAATAATTGTGCTTCCCGAGCCACTCGGGCTTGGGGTTCTGTGGGGTTCATTACATGGTGATCTAGACCCACCGACTGACATAGATTAAAGTCTCCTCCAATGATCAAGTAGTCGTTGGGGGATTTAAATATGCGCGCTAGTACTCTAGTTAAAAAGTGTATTTGGTGGGTATTAGGGGCATATAGTACACAGATAGTGACCCCTTGATCTTGCCATTGGCCCCGTAAAATAATGTAGTGTCCATGTGGGTCTATAAGAGATTCAGTGCATTTGAAGGGGGAGCCCTTTTTGAACAAGATCGCCACTCCGGCTTTTTTGCGGGGACTAAACGCCTGGTAGACCTGAGGATAGTATCTGGATGCAAATGTGAAGTCGCCTCCTTTATTAAAATGTGTTTCTTGCAGCAGGGCAACATCCGCCCCAGACTGCCTGAGTTCCCTCGTAACTAGATGCCTTTTTTTATTTGAATTTAGGCCGTGAACGTTAAGTGATATTATTTTAATTATAATTGAGCGTATGTGTGAGCTCAGCGTTACTTAGCTTATCCAGCCGTGAGGGTGTCCCAGCATCCAAGGAAGCGAGGGATCCATACGTAGGACGTGTCCGGTCAGCCCTCCCGAGCCGATGATGTGCCAGGGGAAGGGAGAGAAAGGGGGAGAGAAAAAAGAAGAGGAGAGAGGAAAAAAGGAAAGAGATATTAATTATCAACACAATCAAAAGAAGCAAACATTGCAAAAAGACCCCAAGCAATCCAGATCGCCCGGGATCCATTAAGTTCCAATAAGTCTCCCCGGGCGGGCTCCCCATAAAGAGTCCAGTCCGGGGGGACATAGAGAACCCAACAGTCAAATACAGCAGTATTCAGAAAACCTCCTATAACAATAGGAAATAAAAGGGGGAACTTTGGTTAGGTAAACCTAAAGGGGGCCTAGTGACCAGAGAAACTACTACTGTCAAGTCTCCAACTGAAAGTGCCTGACGTGAAGCAGGAATTAACAGGCTTTGGGCCTAAGAAGGGGGGGGGGTGCAAATATAGCTGATGGGTGGGCCAGGGGGACCCAATATGGCAGTCATCCATTCCTATGCTTAGTAGACCCTCTAGGAGAGTCTCTGTCCCTGGGACATTTTGTTGGAGGTATCTTCTGCCAGATCACCGGCGGGGGCGTTGGTGTTTCTACCAAGTCCCATTCTTGAAGACGGGGGACAGGAATTTCTAGGGTGTTGCAAAAGTTATCCAGGTCCTCCGGGAAGCGCAAGATGGCGGATTTTCCTTGATGGCGGGCTGTTAAACTGAAGGGAAAGCCCCATCGATAAGTTATGCGGTTCTCCTGTAGTGAGGCTAGTAGAGGCTGGAGAATTCTATGCTTTTGTAGGGTGATCCAGGAAAGATCGGGGTATAGCTGTATTGGCGCATTTCCATGAACCACCTTCCTGGCGTCTCGGGCTTTTCGCATGATGTCTTCCTTTAAGGGGAAGGAGTGGACTCTGCATATGACGTCGCGTGGTCTGGAGGCAGGTCCTTTGGGTCGTAGGGCACGGTGGGCTCTGTCCATCTCTATGGGTTTATTCGGGGGGTCCCCCAATAAGTTGTTGAATAAAGATTGCAGGGTTTCGTGGAGATCCTCCGGGCCCTCCGATTCTGGTAGTCCTTTAATCCGAATGTTGTTCCTACGACAATATGGCGTTGCATATTTCTGAGCATTAGGTGGTGATCAGCTCCTTGCATTTGAGTGCGATGTATAGCAAGTTTGGTCTCCTGAATCTCCTCTTCAGCCATCTCCACTCTCTCAGATAGGTGTTTGAGGTTGGCATGAATTGTTTGGATTTCCGCCCTGCATGCAGATTTAACTTCTTCAATAAGGAGTTTAAAGTCCTCTTTAGTGGGTATGGCTTGGAGACATGCTTGCCATGTAGTGGTTTGCTGGATTTGTGGGTCATCACCCATATGTTGTTGGGGACAATGCAAGAAAGGGGGCTCCCCTCGTGGAGCAAGGGGGGGCTCAGTTCCTGGTGCTCCACAAGGCTGAGTGTGGGTGCCCTGCAGGTTACCCCCTCTTAAGAAAGGGGGATGAGAAGCCGTTATTAAGCCATCCCTGTGGGTCAGATTTGGAGAGTTAGTCACTTGTGCATAAGACAATGCCTGATCCATGCCTCTTTCTGTCGTGGTGGAGGTATTATGCCGCGCTTGTCTTTGTGGCTGAGGTAGGCCCGAGACATAGTGGCGTTCCTGCAGGGGGGTGCTTTCTCCTGTTTGTTTTGTGAGCGGGGGTCCCAAGGCGTACTCCGGCTCCGGTAGTGGGGGAAAGTCTCCCGAAGTCAGTGAGGGTGAGGGGGACACCGCCCCTCCCGCTGAAAGAGCCGGGTCTGAGGCCGTTCGTAACAGCCGCGGGTAGGCCTCAGAGCACTGGGTGTAGCTGGCTGCTGTGAGGCCTTGTGTAATGTCTCGGGGGTCATGCTGTATCCCGTTATGGGGCATATAAGGTTGTGATGGACTCACCCCTCCTGGGTCTCGAGTGCACGAACCGCTCCTCTCCTGATCCAGCATCAGCGTGTTCTGTGGGTACAGCAGCGGAGGAGAGTTCGGCGGCTGCTGCGGCATCGTGGAGAGAGAGCATGGCGGCGGCGCCATCTTGTCCAACCCGCCGTCGGAGCCGGAGGGAGGTTTAAAGTACTCCCGGAGGGTCGCTGAGGATCCGGAGGGTGGCGCGGATGGTCCCCTGGGATTAGAGGAGCGGGTTCTCCGATTTCCACCCATATACAGGTGCTTAAAATCCCCCTAATAGGCCGTTAGGCTGCAGGTCGGTGGAGAGCTACAGGATCAAGCGTCCATACAGGGCAGCTTCCGGTCACGCCCCCTATTTTTTATTTTTACACTGTCCATTAATTTAATTTTTTTTGGATCACTTATTGCTATCACAAAAAACGTAAACAAAGCATGACAGGCCCTCTTTATGGAAACATCTAGGATCTATAAGATCTCTCCTCTACCCTTGAAAGCAAGAGATAAAAAACCCCATTGATCTCATGCTTTTTAGAAAAAAAAATTACAGTATTTACATCTGTCCTAACTGGAAGTGACAGAAATGCTCGTCGCCTCTATTGTAAGTCGGCGCAACTGCCAGATCAGATACCAGGCTCCTAGCTAGGAAAGGAGAGTCCAGAGCAGGGACGTGCAGTCAGGGGAGGCAGGTGAGGCATCGTAGCTCGCCGACCTAGGGTCATAGAGACCCCAAATGTGGGGGGTATGTAGCCTAAGTGCTACCCCACCACAAACTGTCAGAAACTAAATACAGAGCCGCCACTTTAAATACAAGCTGGCACACTCTGTTTGCAGCAGACTGAGAGATTGAGCTCACAGTGCCTCTCACTTCTTGTGAGAGGCACTGAGCTCAATAAACAAATTGGAGTCTTGGACCAAGGGTAAAGTACCCTTGGTCCCAGCTGTCCAATAAAAATGCTGCAGTGGAGGCACACCCCTCACCACAGTGTCATAGAAGGGGAAAATGTGTCTAAAAGACAAATGCTCCCTTCCAGCCCAGCTTTCTTAACTAGAAAGAAAAAACATGTGTTTATGTGTATAAGATTTACCCACAATCCCATCTTTTTCTGGGAGTAGGTATTTGAGCTTAAAACTTGGATTAGATAAAGAAGAAGGAAAGACAGTGGAAAGGCATTATAAGATTAACATCTATAAAACAATATGTTCATGTCCGTAAACAAAACCATCCTATGACTGTACATAACCTCACTGTCTATCTAGCTGAAAATCCTAACAGCTTGATAGAGGATCAAATGGTTCCTGAAAAGGAAAGCATATTAACACACATATATCCTGTACAACTTCAGGAGCAAAGCCTCATTTAAAAATGAGACTCTCTTCCCATAATCTATATCAAAATAATCTTTAGGAGTCCATCCCTGTATAAAAAATTTTTTCTCCCTTCAAATGAAAGAAATCCGGCTAGCAAAAAAGAAGTCCTTGGATTTGAAACACTGAGGTGAATATCCAGATCTTGACCACGAAGATCTCTTTATACTGACACTAACTAACTCCAAAGTTCCTTTGTCCATAATCACCAATAAAATCGGGGATCTGGCAAGGTCAGTGTCTTTCCCAGTTTATCCACTGTAGTAATGAAATATACAACGTCCTCTTTTCCGGGCCTGCAGATAACTACTTTGTCAGCATAGATGTGCCGACCGAAGTTCCAGTGCATAAAACATCCACTAAAACCTTCATCCATTTTAACAGAACATCCAGTCTTTCGGAAAGGCTTAGGCACAGACAAATAGTCCCAAACAGCTTCACTGTACCAAAGTTCCCGGTTAACTTCACATACTTGCATTATGTCCTGAGGGACATAAGGGAACTCCAAGCCATATTCTGTAGCTACACGCTTGTTCAACATTCTCTGCAAACTTGCAAGTTTGGGCAAGGATCTGTTTTTCCCCATGCCACGAGGCACACATGAATCCAATGATTTGCTCACCATAGACCCAGCCGGTGTCAGAAGTGAACTAACAACTTTTGACAATGTCTCATTTACAGTGCTGTGTGGCTCCACACAAGGTGACGTCTTCCCAGAACTCAGGGCTGTCCTTTCAGGGAAAGTCATAGCAGAGGCGACATCCTCGCCTTGTGCTCATAACACCTCTTGTGACATAGTCTCAAATAGGTCATCATCACCGGAAAGATCTGACAAGGATTCTATTTCCGAATATCCCAGTTCTTCTGCTGGCAGATATTTATTTACAGTCCCAGATACATTCCCCATCAGCTGCTTACCCGTTCCCGTCGTGGACTTTGTTGGATCCCGTTCGAGTAGTCACTGGGTTAGGCCTCGGCCACGGCCGCGGGAAGCCTTCACATATCCCACCTTCCTCTGGACAGGTACAACAGAGACAGGCGTGGTGGACACAGAATTCAAAGAAATGTCTGCTGATGAGACGGCAACAGCAGTGTCTCTCTCCGGAACATTCTCGGCAACAACAGGCGAAGTGGTGGCCTGCCGTTCTCTCTCCATAGTAGTAGCAGCTTCTACTGTGGCGATACCTGTTGCCCAATCCATTCGATAAGCACGGGGAGACATGGTAGGTTGCTCCACCACAAACAGATACTCTCCACATTGCGGACATCGGCCAAATGGACGGAGATGTACGGCCAGTCCTTCACATCGGTGGCAGATCATGCCCAGTCCCTCAATATCTCCTGAGGTATACAGAACAAACCTCCCCTGCGGCTTCAGATGAACGCCAGTGTCTGTAAGCAGGGTTCCGGTCAGTACAATACTCGACACAGTGCTTGCAGGGAACATTCTTGGTCCCATAATTGGCTGCATCGCTGAAAAAGACATGGCCACACTCTGATCTTCTCAGCACGATCACGAGGCCTCTTTTCTTCTCTGGCGCCAAACACATACACGTGTCCCACGCGATATCAAGTAGGGTAGGCTCCTCCCACTTGTTCTTCTGATCACGTAGCTCCCGGACTTTTACTAGCGCCCGCCGCCTACGCATTCAGAAATAAAGTCCTGCAACTTTTAACCTCTTCTCTTCCTGAAAAATTGACAAAGTCCAGCTCTCACCGTAAACGCCCGGTGAAACACCTCTCTGGTTTACGAGAATTGATGGTCAACAAAACCCGGACGACGCCCCCACATGTAGCACTAACTCTCGGTGGAGCTGCTGGTTTAAGCGGGCTGTTACTTTCACTCTCGATACCTCTGTTTCACTGGCACCGGGTCTAGGGTTCCGTTGAGTTTACCTCTGGACGATATAAGCACCAACACTTGAGTACATTTTCAATGCTTTATTGAACCAAGTAACGAAGGAAGTAGCAGAAAAGAGGCAGGAGGAAAACTTCAGGGAAGCTTAAATACCTTTCTTTAGGTTTCTTTAGAACATCCTTTAAAGTTGAATACTGTAATTGAATGCAATCCCCTTTTTTGGGACACGATCTTTGCTCGCCTGGATAGGCCTCTCTCACTTGCCTAGCAGCCAGTACGTAGCAGGAACAAAAGTCTCTGCCACAGACTTGCTTGAAATAAACCCGTACGATCCTCTGCCACAGGATGTATTGGTTCGTGATGAATGTCAGACACAGTACTTGGACCTCTAAGCCAACCTGACAGTACCATGCAATAAGACTACTTCAGGATATGTCCTCCAACCGAGTCACCAGGCCCCTCTCCAGACCAGCACTCTGCATGATCCTTCCATGAAGGGTCCTCCCCTAGGATCTTCTCGGTTGTCCAGCTTCTTCACTCTGGATAGACAGCTCAGGACCATTCCTCGGCTGCTGTGGTAGGCCCCAAACAGGCTTCTGGGCCCACCCACGCGCCGCAGCGACGCGGGCCTCCGGAACGGAGGACCACGAGGTGGTACTCTAACACATACCTGTCGGCCAGGAGGGCCAGCAGGTGGCTGAAAACGAAGCCCTAAACATGGCGTCTGTCCCATAAATACCCTCTCCCAGAATGCAACTCGGAGGACCACCTCCACCGAGTTGTCTCCGGGACAGAGGAGCACTCATCCGCTTTAACACGTTGCTTTTCCAACACCCGCCGATGGTGACAACGACACCCACCGGCACAATGTGGAACCACACGCAACGTCAGCCAAGCTGGAACAGAGGCAAATCTAAATTCCTATAATGAGCAATTCACTAAATTTACCTATCAGATGGTAGATCATAAATCTACCAGCGCTACATGTAAAAATCATAATTTTTTTGCTAGAAAATTACTCAAAACCCCCAAACATTTTAAATATTGTTTTAGCAGACACCCTATAGAATAAAATGGTGGTCGTTGCAACTTTTTATGTCACGCAGTATTTGCACACCAATTTTTTTAAACACTTTTTTTTTTTTTGAAAAAAACTGTTTCATGAATAAAAAAACAACCCTTACGTTAGCCCGATTTTTTTGTATAATGTGAAAGATGATGTTACGCCAAGTAAATAGATACTTAACATGTCACACTTTAAAATTGCGCATACTTGTGGAATGGCGCCAAACTTCAGTACTTATAAATCTCCATAGGAGACGCTTTAAAATGTTTTACAGGTTTCATGTTTAGAGTTACAGAGGAGGTGTAGTGCTAGAATTATCTAATCACTCTAATGATCGTGGCGTATGTAACCTGTGTGTATCTGGCTCTAATACTAGCCAGTGCCTCCCCAGCCACTGACCTCACCGCACGTCCCTGGTCCAGAGAGACACCGGAGTGTCACTGCCTGTAAAAGCAATCCAGCGGCTAGTCACTGATTGCTTTTACTTGTTATAAAGAGGAGCTGTCACCTGGCCCATGCTGTCACAAGGGATGTTGTTCATCTCTTGTGACAGCAATAAAGTTAATACAAAAAACAATTAAAGAGACAGTGTAAAAATTTTTTGGGGATAAAATAAATAATAAAAATGAAAAAAGATTTAAAACGCCCCCGCCCCTCCGTGCTTACACGCAAATGCATACGTCCGCATATGCAAATGGTCATAACACCACACTTGTTAGATATAGTCGCGAACTTCCAGTGCCGGACCTCCTGTGTTCCTCAAAACTGCTAACCTGTAAAAGCGTTTAATGAGTCGCCTATGAAGAACTTTATGTACCGTAGTTTGGCGCCATTCCACGGCGGATGCAATTTTAAGTGTGACATGTTAGGCATCTATTTACTCGGTGTAACATCATCTTTTATATTTTACACAAAAATTGGGTATTATATTGTGTTTGTGTGCAATAAAATTTGCTAAAGTATTTTTTTCCCAAAGAATAGTGTTTGAAAAACCGCTGCACAAATACCATGTGACATAAAAAATTGCACCACCCATCAATTTATTTAAAAGGGCCTCTGCTAAATAATATATATATATATATATATATATATATATATATATATATATATATATATATATAATGATTGGGGATTTTAAGTAATTTTTTAGCAAAACAAAAAGTAGATTTTTACATATGAGAAGCGTCAGTAAGTGGATATACTGTATGAACTTTAAACATTTGATTTAAGACTACTATCAAGAGCAGGGGCAGGTAATGATTGGGAATTTTTTTTTTTTTGGGGGGGGGGGGGTTGAGTGCTAAAAAAAATGTTAAAGTTGAATTAAACCTAAAAAGTAAAAAAAAAGCTGACAGGTAGGATTTTTATGACAGAAGGGACCCAATCGACCTCTTCTATGCTAAATCCTTCTCCCTGACTGTCGAAATCTGTGTACGCTCAGCTATGCATGGGCATCTCAGCATACATTTGCAGCACTTTTCTACAACAATGTAACTCCCATGTGCATGTGCTGGAGTGACATCATCATGCTCGGCCAAGCAAGTCGAAAGGAGTCTGAGCCCAGAATAAAGACCAGAAGAAGATGGAACCACATAGAATGGAACGTTGACACCGCAGTACTGGAGGGGGTCACTTGACAGGTAAGTCTGCCATAATGTGCTAATATGTGGTGCATACTAGCACATTATAGCTAAAAGCTCCTGGTGCCTGTTTTTTTTATTTACTTATTTATTAAGCGATGGTCAGGAGAGGTAGCTGTGGTATCATGTGAGGTGTGGGGCACCACAAGGAGATGGGGGGAGGGTATTTGTGTTGAGAAGGAGAATTTGGGAGGCAAGGGGAAAGAATTATTCTAGGATGGAAAATATAGGGAGGTGCGCTAGGAGTGGTGATTTGGGGGGGGGGGTTGTGTGGGAGGGGGGATGGGGGGAGAGGATTTGTAATAGGAGGGGGGATTTGGGTGGCTTGTGCTATAATTGTAAAACTTTTTTTGGGGGGGGGGATTTGTGCTAGTGGGGATGATTGGGGGGGGAGTATTTGTGCTAGGAGGGAAAATGGGGGGGGATATCTGCTAAGATGGGGAATTTACGTTTAGGGGGTGAGCATGCAGATTAGTGCTCGTTTTTTGTTTTTTTGGGTGGGGGGAGATTTTTGCTAACACATATTGGGGGGGGGCACAATTTGGCATGTTCGTCCTGGGCTCTGGATGACCTTGTCCAGACATTGGCTGTATTATACTGCAGCTACAGGTCTGCACTGTGAAGGAAGCGGTGCCTAAGTGTTATAATGACACATCATTGCTTTTTTTACATTTTCTTTCTTTTCAACATTATTGAAATGTCACAAATTACATTTCAGTCATCTTTGCATGTTGCAATGCAGTGTATATATTACTTTTTAACAGCACACACCACTGCAGTGCAAAGCTTTAACTGTTCATAGGACTCAAAGTAAATTGCCTTAATTATGCAAAGAAACTGTGTTGGGCAAGGCAGGCAAGCACAGCCCAATGCATAAGGTGTAATGATAAGAATAACTGTAAGTGCAAAATACAGTGTAATTAAAGGGGATAATAGTAATAAAAATCACTATTACTCAGTCTATATCAATTCACAAGGGGATCATCAGTCCATAGGCAGATCATTTGTCCAAATGTTAGAAGTACAATGATAGGATGGCAATGGTGGCTGCTGTCCTCAGAGAGCTGACTCTGTACACAGAAAGATAAAAAGGGGAGAACACCGGAAGCACCACCTAAGTGCACATCCTGTGGCCACCAGGAAAGAGACTGGAACCAGCGTGGAGCGCACAGAAGTGACGTCATGGACCGCCAGATCACATCTGTGGGAGCTGTTACGAAGAGAGAGGATAGGCTTTGCAGGCAATGCCCATCCTCTCTCCTTGTAGCAGCTCCCCCAGATGTGATCCGGCAGTCCGTGACGTCACTTCCGTGCTAGTTCAGGTCTTCTTTCTTGTGGCCAGAAGACGTACTGTGGACCAACCATCAACACAGCCACACACTGGAACCTTTTCCGGATACGAGGAGCCCCCGTGACCACCAATACAGATGAGCTAATATCCTTCTTGTTTCTTGTGAGTGTGTATTTGTACCTTGCCATTAAAGCCCCGATTTTAATACTGCACTTAGATGGTGCTTCCTGTGTTCTCCCCTTTTTATTTTTCAATGCATAAGGTGTGAATGGGCGCTAATGTTAGAATCTTTGCTGTATGCTAGGTACAGTTAGTAGAGCTTCAGTTAGAAGCAGAAGCCCCACACCAAACACAAGCAGCTAAGGGCATCCAAATAACATATTGGTGTAAACTGTGGCAGAAAAAGTAAAATAATTAATCAATCTGATACAGCAGTGTCCAATTCATTATTTACAAAAAGCAAAACAAAATATAAAATAAAAATAAATAATAATAATTCAGTATTTTAACAAGTTTCATTTTTGATCCTAGAATTTTTGATTCTAGAATAGTGTGCTGTACATTGCACTCTGAGCTTAACTGTCCCAAGAAAAAATAAAGCAGCAGTTCATATCTTAGTTTTATTATTGCAGTGGCAAATGGTATAATGTATTCTCCTTGCTAGGCATCACTGGGGAGGGATTTTGTATTTACCGCCCAAGAAATTGAATGGCATGTCAAGGCATTAACATCCTCATGCATTTTTATGACGGGCTCTGATGAATCAGGCAGATTCAGACCATTGCTTCTCCAAACGAAACAAGTGTTCGGGGTTTGTAAGCAATACTTTAAGTGCTGTCACCACATATTTGTCAGTAGTGCAGCGTTCAGGAAACGTTAATATGAAAAACTGCATATACATAGGCTCATAATATGGGATTTGGGTTATGCACGATGTGGCAGTGTGCATGTCTATGCATTTACATGTGCCCGACATAGGAACATCTACATTTGTAATTTCATAGTAAAGGCTGGTTATCAATTACATCTGAACATCAGGCAAATATAAAAGTCCAAAATTTAATCTAGGTACGTTTCCAAAAAAAATATGTCTGCCTTTAGTTTGTAGAAATACCTGAACATTGATTTATATTATTTTCCTCAAATTCCATGCATGGCAGGATTTAAAGAACAACTATAAGCAGATGCGTTGCTAGGTCTACAAAAGATCTGGGGCTAGAGCCCATAGCAGCGTAGTAAAGAAAGTAAAGAAAGTCATACGCTTGGGCAAGCATACACATGTATATACAGTAATATACGTGTGTATGTACATATATCCCCAGAGAGCCCCCACTTACATCAGGGTCCCCAGAGAGCCCCCTTATATCAGGTTCCCCAGAGAGCCTCCTCCTTACATCAGAGTCCTCAGAGAGCCTCCTTCTTTCATCAGGGTATCCAGAGGGCCCCCCACTTACATTAGGGTCCCCAGAGAGCCTCTCCCTTGCATCAGGGTCCCCAGAGAGCCCCCCACTTACATAAGGGTCCCCAGAGAGCCTCCCCTCCCCTTGGGGACCCCTGCAGAGACTCGGGGCTATTGGCCCAGATTCGGGGCTATAGCCCCAAAAGCCACCCCCTAGTGACACCCCTGACTATAACAAAAGTTTTTAAATCTTTGTTGTATCCCCCATGGTAACAAGTGCATGGAGCACTTTCTTCCATTGTGAACAATGGCTTCATTATGCTGTTAATGTATGACTTTTTTCTATTTGCACTGTGCTGTAGCTCCACCCCAGGGTGAAGCCCAATTTATGGGTGTTGCCATGAGGGAGGTACAGCACAGCATTAGCCTCCACCCCATCTTCATTGTCACTGATCTTGTATCTGAAATGTGGATACCGCACCAAAGCCCTCATAGCAGTCCACCCCATTATGTAGTTGCAAAAGGGTCACTGCTGCAACAGAGCACTAGCTGGAAGCTTGTTTGTGAATGACAGCACACTGGATACAAGCACCTTCAGTCACAGAAATACAAGCCAACAACACAAGCCAACAGCTAGTATTCATAGGCAATTTTTTTTTAAGGGTATCGTTATGGCTCTACAATTTGTATGGTTTTGTACTGGGCTACTTATTAGAAGTTAACATGACTAGATGTACTATGTTTTGTCCCTAGCACCTGCCAGTATTGGTGGTGCTTCAAAGTGAATCACATCTATATGAGTGCTATATATTTGTGCAATCTAGTGTGCTTCTGTTAGAATATCAATGTGCCTTATTATTTTTATATTTGTGCGTATATAATATTTAATGTACCATTTGTATTTTATTGTGGTTGTTTCAAGGATTTTCCTATCCGAAGAGGGCTGCAAAGTCTGTTCATCACCTGTCTTTTGATGAAGCATTGATTTGGAGATCATATCAGAAGATTCCCTATGTTCTGCTCTATCACAAGCATGCAGGACTAGTGGACTTGTTTCTCCTTAGTGCTGATGGTTTTTTCTTCCTTTGTTTGCTTTTGCAGTAACATCACAAGAGAGGTCGTTTTCTACCACTGACTAACTAATAGCAGCACATAAACAAAGGTACAGATAATAGTCCAATACAATGTTTCTTGAAGTGCAGATTGTTGCTCCACCTGCAGAAACATAGAAAAAAAAAAAACAAGCAGTGGACATTACTTGGATTTTGAAGCCTCAATCCCTCAGGAATGCCACCACAGCTGCACTACTAGAAGTGTCTTGAATCTCGGTTAATCTGCAATGATGAGGCAGGTGTAACCCTGCTCTTTTCAGCACAAATTATGCTAGTTGCAAGATTGCTTAGCAAAGACTAGAAGTCCTTGCAGTTATTGCAGTGGCTTCAGACCCATATGGTTGCTGATAGCAGATTATCCCCACAGTTTGAACCCAAGTACAGTACAAAGCCCAAGGTTCCCTCTGGGTTCATTCTCACACCAGGGTATGTAAGGTATTTGCTCCAAGCATCGTCCATCTAGTCTGTTGACTGTTGACTGTGCTGTTGACTATTGGTAGAGCCTGAGATGGCTAAGCAATCGAAGAATCTACAGTGCTCCACTCAACTCATGGGTTGTCTTTTCTCTGCAGACTGCTCACATGTGACAAGGCCACATACTCTACCTTCATCTTTGTAGTTCTAGTACTAAGACTTTCCACTAGAAAGTCGCTAGGCCAACCTTCTGTAGCATTTAACCCTCAGATCAGGGTCCAAGTAATAAAATGGCAGCAATCCTCTCTCTCCAGCAAAAATCCACTCCCCCATAATAAAGTATGACAAAATTGTGACAGTCCTTTCTTGTACTTTCTCAGAAACCGAAGACCATAGTGCTGCTGGGCGAAAGTGCTAACTACTTAGCCACCGTGCTTCCCATAAACTAGGCATATAGCTAAGAATTAATATAATACAGAGCAACAGTTATGAATGCATAAGTGACCCCTGTGGATAGTTAAAAAAAAATCCTGACTACTAAAGAGAATTGGAAAAGAAGGTTAGAATTTGGGGATAACTAAGAATTCAAACTTTTTAAAGTTATGACTTTATTTTTTGGTTATTTCTAAAGCATTTCAACTAGGTGCAATCAATGCATATCCTAATTCAGTATTCTAATCCATGTCTGAACATATTGTAAGTGTTTGTGAATGTATACATGCAAACCATAATTCAGTATCCTAATCTGTGTTGCAAGTGTTCCTGGACTGTTATGATGGAAAAGCCTACCACTCTTCTTCACACAGCAAACGATTCTCAGATCACGAGTACAACACAAATTAAGACTTGTTACTGTGAGGATGTTATTCCCAGTACTCATAAGTTATGGTCATAAAACCAAAGCATATTTGAACATGAGGAGATTTAAATAGAAGGTGGACATGTGTGGATATTACCCCTGTGGACTAGCAAGGTTCTTTTTGCTCAGATCCTGCTTAGCTGTTAAACTAACACCATTGAGCAGCACAGTGTGTGTTTCGGCAGTCAATTCATTTCAATAGGCTGCACTTCAAGGGACAAATGCACCAAAAGAAGCTTATAACTCCTTTCTAGCTTTAAGCTTTGTGTGTACGTTAAATACATGTTTTTGCTTCTTGCTTGGCACAATTGAGGTGCCATTACTAATAAACGCACCACAAGTGCAAAATATTCACATTTGTATGCTGCATGAATGCCCGGGATTTGTGTCCATTCAGGTAGTGCTGTAAGTGTGAATGGGAACTAATGGGTTTATCAGGCCCTCAAGCCAAACAGCACTGGGCTGAAAAGAAAAACAAGCAGCTTCAAGTGGGGTTCAATGTGGTCAGTGGAGCTACAGATACAACTGATTATCAGGAGATCCAAGTGTCCAAAAGCATTCCAACACTCAAGGGAATAACTATAACCATCGCAGGCTATATTACTGCTATGGAATTTAAAACTACAGAGGGTCCAGAGCTGTCTGGCTACACTATAATCTATGCAGGTTTCAATAAAATTTGGCAAATTCATTTGGATGAAATGAATACATTTTGGGAAGTCTACAAAATTTCTGTGAAATAATTTAGGTGTCTATTTAAAAATAATTTATGACCTTATCATGGCAATACTATTGCTTAAAACACACACATTTATAAAGCACACTGATGTGCTTTACTAATATGCTTAACGTTGAAAATTCTGGAGGAGAGGCTGGTTACGTGGCGCGACGGACCTAGAAATGAAACATGTTTCAAATCTTTCCGACGGACTTGAGTCCGGTCGAAAAGTCCGCTTGTCTGTATGCTAGTCCGACGGACAAAAACTGACGCTAGGGCAGCTATTGGCTACTGGCTATGAACTTCCTTGTTTTAGTCCGGTCATACGTCATCACGTACGAATCCGTCGGACTTTGGTAGATCATTTGTAGGCAAGTCCATTCATTCGGAAAGTCCTTCGGAAAGTCCGTTGAAAAGTTCGCCGGACCAAGTCTGCCTTAAAGTCCGCTCGTGTGTACGCGGCATAATGCATCATTTCTATACGAAGGGTGTGTATATGTGTGGCTGTGCCTCAGACATATATAATTGGCAGTACAGATGATCCCCATGACTAAGCTCCGGGGGGCAGAGAGAAACGCATTTGGGGGCATGGCCTGGCGGGAGCCCAGGCTTAGGTTGTCTCTTTCAACTTAAGACTACTTGCACGGATGTGTGGCACTGGGATCCCTTCTCTCTTTTCCTCACAGATGATAGCTTCCTAGCCAGATTGTTCAGGTGGGTTTAGACTAAGATTCAAACATGCCTGAGCTCATCCCTCTTCATGAGTTAAAGTGATATTATATTCAAAAATGTTTTTGCTTCAAAATAAAAAAAAGAGGTTATAATTACCTGCTTTGTGCAATGGTATTGCACAGAGTGGACTTTTACCTCCTTTTCTGGAGTTCCCTGCCAGTGCTCTTCACTCTTCTGCTCCTGTGTGTGTCCCCATAGCAAGACGTTCTATGGGGGCAACCGTGCGGGCATACTCTTGAGCCAGGCTGTCCATAGTCACATACAGCATGGCTCACTCACCCCCTCCTCCTCACAGGGTTTGACTGACAGCAGCAGGAGCCTATAGCTCCTGCTGCTTGGGTGTCCTGTGAGAAGAGGAAGAGTGGAGAGCGTGGGCTGCCGGCAGAGACAGCGCTGGAGATAGAGAGTTGACAGGTATAGAAAGTGTTTGAAAGAGAAGGGAGATGCAACAGGTGGTGAAATGTTTTTACCATAATGCAGAGAATGCATTTAGGTAAACAATTAATTAATTAATTTTTTAACCACTTTAAAGCGGAGTTGCACCCAAAAATGGAACTTCCGCTTTAAGTAACGGTGACCCCCTGACATGCCACATTTGGCATGGCATTTTTTTGGTCGAGGAGTGGGTACCCTGTTTTTAGAGGCACCCAGCTCCCACTTCCTCCCCTGGCTCCGCAGCGCCGGAAGGAAGATCACCTCTCCCCCTCCCTACCTGCAATCTTCTGGGACACGTCACAGGTCCTAGAAGATTGACCGGCCATTAGCAGAGCATCTTGCGCATGTGCAGTGTGCGCCCGACTGTGCAGCCACAGCCGGGCGCCCACAGTTAGAATGCTTGCATCACTGGACCGTGGGACAGGTGAGTGTCTGATTATGAAAAGTCAGTAGCTACACTTTTTGTAGCTGCTGACTTTTAAATGGGCGGAACTCCGCTTTAAGCTGCCTGTGGATGATGCCAGGTCAGCAGGTGACCATACTATCAAGACAGACTTGGTCTATGGAGGCACGTCAATTCATAAAGTGGCATTTGTAACAGAACATTTTTAGTATTTTGCATGTCCGGACAGGTTGTCTTAGAGATGGAGGTTAAAAAGATAGGGTGCCCCATCATACATAGTTAGGATCCTGCCAAAAGCTTTTTTTTCTTATTTAAATAACAAACAAATAAAAAAGCTTTTATGTAAAAAATAAGATGTTAATAATTCCTAATTTGTGCAATAATGAAAAATATGTTTTTTTTTTAAATCTTTTGTTCTTCCTATATAAAGGACATTGTATAAATGCTGAATAGTATTGTATAAATTCTGAATAATATTATTACATCTAAAATAAGTGTAAGAGCATTGCATAATCTGCCAAATGTTTTATTATCAGATAGTAGATATCAGGCACTGCCTTTGGAAAGTTTATAATCTGAAAGCAACCTATTGCAGCGAAGCATACCAGTTCAATGATCAAACATCTCCATGCACTCAGGTCTCTTGTGATGAAGTTCTATGAAGCCATTTATCAATAGGAATTGAGGTCTCATTCACAGGCTCTGTATACTTTTTGCATGGCACATTATTATATTAATATAAGAAACTAACTCAAATTCCTTGCAATACATGATAATCATTTCACAGGCGTATCACTCTGATGTCTTTTATTCTCTTTTAGCTTGTGCAGTCTCCAGATTAGTCTGAATCTGGCATCCATCAACTATAATATTGGTTCTGGAGCAACCCTCTATAAATACAAATTGCCTGCTTGGTCTTTGTACAGTAATAGTTAAATGTTCAATTTTCCAGCTGTATCCACAAAACTTTACTGTCTGGTAGAGGAATTTGTAGTGTGGGTGTGGGAGATGACTAGGCCTGTGAACTGCCTCAATGTACATACACCACTCATTTACGCCTCAAAGCCGATGCTCCAAGCTGATAGACAGCAGATTAATGAGGTGTATTTTCTCCATGCAATAAACCAGTTGAGATAGGGCATCTCTTTCCAATCTCCTGTGAATGGTGATAGTTTGATTAGTCACACAAACCTTATGAATAGACGTTCATTGCCTCTGTTGGAGAATTATAGCCTTCTGTAGAGTGAGAAAAAAAAAGTCTGCTTTTATGGCTCCAACTGAAGTGGCAATTTGCATGCATATGTCAGTATGGACATGCATATAGTCTGTAATAATGCCATATAATTTGAGCTGTTCAAAGGTAAATTCAGATGATTATTTTATTTCCGGCCCCCATAAATGCCACTCATAGGTGGGGATGTACATGTGAGGTTTAACAATACTAAAGTTTTGAGTATACAAAGTAGTTGCTTACTCTTACCCAGTGTTGCTAAACACCCAACAGAGCCAAGAGAATCATGCCAGGAGATGAGCCTTAAATAACCTTGCCCATATATCACCTCCTGGCCCTTAATTAGGTTTTTTTTGAAGGGATGGCCATGTGCAGACCACTCTGACTGGCAACTTAATCACTCGGTTCTTGAGTCCTCGCTACGGATAGCTTCGGGGGGGACTCACTCACTCTGAGACTTATGGTTGCGATCAACACGAGGAAATTAACTCTGGACATAAACGTTTTTTTTTTTTTTTTTACTCTTAACTTCAGCTTTTTCTCGTTACACATGAAAATATTTATCAAACAGTGACAATGATAGAAAGCAGTGGGGCATTACAATGTTCCCCATTAGTCTAAAACATGAAAAATGCAGCAAGACCTCATAGAAGCACAACATGTGTTATAGTGTCTGGCAGTCTATTAACAGCTGATAGACATTTCACTTACCTAAGTCAAATATAACAGTCTAGTATTCATTAATATAAGAATGGGGATGTAGAATCAGGGTTGCCATCTGGTTAGAACGACAGAATAATCTACAACTCATGATTAGGTCTAAGGAGTGGAATTTCACTTTAATCTTTTTCATTGCTCGAAATTTCCATCTGCAGAGTACGACACATCGTTCATCTTCAAGACAAATGTGCTGGTTTTCATGTTCCAAAATTAGATCACAAGCTGACGATTAATCATGTCAGTGCCCTGGGAGAGGAAACAAAGCCAGCAGATATTGCTCTCTCTCCTAAGGAGAAAGAAAGTGCCAGTCTCTTTCATACGAAAATACATGGTGCCAGAGAGCCGGACCTCAAATGGACAGAAACTGGATCCTTTTCCCTCACCTGGTCAAAAAAAAAAAGGTGAACTCAGCTTTACAGGAATGCTAAGAACCTTTAATATCTATACAAAGACTGAGCCTTAAAGCTGAACTCCATCTAAATAGCTGAATACGCAGAGAAAATACAAATATTTTACCAGCCAAAAGGACTTGTGTTTTTTTCTGTCCAGTCCTGAGATTTAGGCCGGCCATACACGCTTCGAATCTCGCCCGGTTTAGCAGGAACGGGCAAAGCTTTGAACCATTAATGGGCAGGCTGAATGTATCAAGTTGATCGATCAACCAGCCTGCTGGATTTGCTTGCGATTATCGCAAGTGGCTGCTATAGCCGTTAGCTATAATCACTGTCTTTCCTCTCCCAGCGGGTACGGCTTCCCCTGCCAGACACCCATTCGCCCCCCCCCCCAATTGCTCGACAGGAGGGATTCGCCTGTCTTGCAACTTGCACCTTCTATGGCCGGCCTTATACAGCTCTACAGCACCCCCCCCCTGTCTGGCAGGGCAAAAGACCTGATTTTTCACTGTTGTTAAAGTGTTACTAAACCCACAACAGTAAAATCAGTGTGTATATGCAGTAAAGGATGCTTGTTATACTCACTGTGGAACCTAAGTGGTTAATTCTCCACATTGTGTAAAAAGGCTGTTTGATCCAGTATTCTCTGATCCTCCCCTTCTTCCACTGTACCCAAACCATCTCCTGATAATACAGAGCCTTTGGAGTCACTCTGCACATGCTTAGTTTGGTGTGTATTGCTAGAGAGTTTCTTTTTTTCTTTGGAGGGTAAATGTGATCAGCACAATACCAATCAGCATTGTCCAGACAGAGAGTCAGGGGTCCTGCAGCCTCACAGGATAGTCAGAGTAGAATGAAAACTCCACCTACAAGCTTTAACCAGACACTGATAAAAGTCAAAAGACTGCTATATACTACTGATGTGAAAAGGTATTTAGCTGTTTATATTTACTAAAATAATTGCTTTTCCATGTTCTGTGTACTGTGGGAGACCAGATATAGTAAATACAGGGTTCTGGGTTTAGTAACACTTTAAGTTACACTAAGGTTAAATCCAGCCAGAAAAACTTTCAGTAAAATACAGTATATTCCTGAATAGTCACAAAGGATATAAATCCACTATGTGTGTACCAAATGTCTTTGCCAGCACAGGTGTTAAATATACCAGTGATATCATCATAGTGCTGTACATAGCCTATGCAGGGAGAAGAGCTGTGGGAGGGACCCAGCAGGCTCCACCCAACACAGGCTGCATGTGGAAAATTACAGGAAGGGGTGGAGACAAGAGAGAGAGCTGCAGTGACCGGTGTTTATTACAGGAAGCTCCTGCACAGAGGTAAAGTTTCACACTGAATTACTGCACAGATCTGGAAGAAATACACAAAGCATTTCCATAGTTGCCAACAGTCCCGATTTTCCCGGGACAATCCCGATTTTGGGACCCTTGTCCCGATTTAATTTTGTCCCGGGTGTTTTCCCGAATTTTTGGGGTTTGTCCCGAGAAAATCGTGAGTGTTTTTGTAAAAAACGGCAACGGCTCCACAAAAATGGCCGCCGTTGCCTCCACGAGTCAGTCACAATGTTCCCCTTGTGTTCAGTGCAGGGGAGAGGGGCAGCCAATCCGCTTCTCTCTTCAGTGTACAAATAGAAAATTCTATTGTACACTGAAGCCTATTGGTTGGAGGGATTGGCAACCCCTCCCCGCTCTACACTGCACACAAGGAAGACGTGATCAGCCTCCACTGCCATCACCCTCCCCCCCCCCGTGTGTCCAACGGAGCTCAGGGAATAGTGGGAGTGACGGGGGAAGAAGGGAGGCTTTCCTCTGGCTGTTCAGGAGTTGTCTGACACTGTGAGTAGTGGCCTGTCAGTGTAGTGGGGGAGAGGAGAGATAGGGGGAGGGGTGTACTCAGTATATGGGAGGCTTGGAGCTTTCCCTGCAGTACACTTCTCAAAGGCTGAGGTCCAGCATGGATGGACTGGGGCTCTGCTGGCTGGGGACATTGATGGTCCTGGCTCCCCTCTTGCACACCATGTCACCACCATACCTGCACCCCCTCCCCCCATGTTACCACCATACCTGATTCCCCCCTCCCCCCTCTGTGTCACCACCATACCTGATTCCCCCCTCCCCCCCTGTGTCACCAACATACCTGCACCCCCCTCTCCCCCCCGTGTCACCACCATACCTGCACCCCCCTCTCCCCCCCTGTGTCACCACCATACCTGCACCCCCCTCTCCCCCCCTGTGTCACCAACATACCTGCACCCCCCTCTCCCCCCTGTGTCACCAACATACCTGCACCCCCCTCTCCCCCCTGTGTTACCACCATACCTGATTCCCCCCTCCCCCCTGTGTCACCAACATACCTGCACCCCCCCTCTCCCCCCTGTGTCACCACCATACCTGCACCCCCCTCTCCCCTGTGTCACCACCATACCTGCACCCCCCTCTCCCCCCCTGTGTCACCAACATACCTGCACCCCCCTCTCCCCCCCTGTGTCACCACCATACCTGCACCCCCCTCTCCCCCCCGTGTCACCACCATACCTGATTCCCCCCTCTCCCCTGTGTCACCAACATACCTGCACCCCCCTCTCCCCCCCTGTGTCACCACCATACCTGCACCCCCCTCTCCCCCCCGTGTCACCACCATACCTGATTCCCCCCTCTCCCCTGTGTCACCACCATACCTGCACCCCCCTCTCCCCCCCTGTGTCACCAACATACCTGCACCCCCCTCTCCCCCCCTGTGTCACCACCATACCTGCACCCCCCTCTCCCCCCCGTGTCACCACCATACCTGATTCCCCCCTCTCCCCTGTGTCACCAACATACCTGCACCCCCCTCTCCCCCCCTGTGTCACCAACATACCTGCACCCCCCTCTCCCCTCCTGTGTCACCAACATACCTGCACCCCCCTCTCCCTCCTGTGTCACCACCATACCTGCACCCCCCTCTCCCCCCCTGTGTCACCACCATACCTGATTCCCCCCTCTCCCCCCCGTGTCACCACCATACCTGCACCCCCCTCTCCCCCCTGTGTCACCACCATACCTGCACCCCCCTCTCCCCCCTGTGTCACCACCATACCTGCACCCCCCCTCTCCCCCCTGTGTCACCACCATACCTGCACCCCCCCTCTCCCCCCCTGTGTCACCACCATACCTGCACCCCCCCTCTCCCCCCCTGTGTCACCAACATACCTGCACCCCCCTCTCCCCCCTGTGTTACCACCATACCTGATTCCCCCCTCCCCCCTGTGTCACCAACATACCTGCACCCCCCCTCTCCCCCCTGTGTCACCACCATACCTGATTCCCCCCTCCCCCCTGTGTCACCAACATACCTGCACCCCCCTCTCCCCTGTGTCACCAACATACCTGCACCCCCCTCTCCCCCCCTGTGTCACCAACATACCTGCACCCCCCTCTCCCCCCTGTGTTACCACCATACCTGATTCCCCCCTCCCCCCTGTGTCACCAACAAACCTGCACCCCCCTTTCCCCCCTGTGTCACCACCATACCTGATTCCCCCCTCCCCCCTGTGTCACCACCATACCTGCACCCCCCTCTCCCCCCTGTGTCACCACCATACCTGCACCCCCCTCTCCCCCCCTGTGTCACCAACATACCTGATTCCCCCCTCCCCCCTGTGTCACCAACATACCTGCACCCCCTTCTCCCCCCTCTGCTGGGGGCACCTTATGTAAGGACAGACTCTGCTGGGGGAACCTGATGGCATCTGGTGGCAGGCGACGTGGCAGGTGACACGCTCAGGGGTCCCACTGATTCTGCATTATGGTGAGTTGAATCATTTCATTATTTATATTACAATGTAATAATAGTAATAATGTGCTTCAATCATCCTGACACCATAACAACCATGGTGCCGGGATGATTGAAGCGTTAACACCAGGTGTTTGGAGTATCTTTATCTGCTGATTGTTAAACTGCTTTCCCTCCATCCCTCTACCCCCCTTTCCCTCTGCATGCCTCATTCACCTCAGACTCTAACCACACCCATTTAGCCACGCCCATGTAAGCCACGCCCACTATTTCACGTAAACCACGCCCATTTTTTTGCGCGGCGCGCTTCGCGCGCCGCATTTTTCATTTTTAATATGCCACGCCTACTAACGCATGCCACGCACCCTAATTATAGGCTGACTCCGCCTACAGCAAAAAAAAGTGTCCCTAATTTTTTTTTCCCAATGTTGGCAACTATGCATTTCAAGATTCAAGGAAGAACACACATGGCTATTGTATTTAGACAAAGTCCAGCCTGAAGAAGCATACTGAATAGCACATTTCTCTGTCACTCTGCTTGTATGCAGGTTCACCCTCTTTTCTCCACTGCAGGTGGCACTCATCCACAGTGGCAATGGAAAAGTAGAAGATGTCAAAGGTGGTTCCTCTATGGTTTTCTGAGTCACTGGGGCAGCAATCCGGTTGGATGCTGGTGGCCCATGGGACTCTGGTGGCCATCTTGGGCCAGGCAGAGCCTATTTAGGACCCTGCCTCCTGGGTTTGGTGCACATTTCTCATGTGGACAGCATAGAGACAGGGTACCTATCTGTCAGGGACAGCAATAGTGGCAAGAAAAGTTTCCAGATGAAAAGGGAAAGTTTAGGAACAGCCCCTTGGGCTTAGACAGCCAGGCTGCATTATGCCCCTCAAGATAGACACTGTCAGCTCAGGTGAGACCTGCTCCACTACACACTGTGACAATTGTGAGTGTTCCCAGTTGAGCTGCCTTCTACCAGGTTATTTGAACTGTTTATCTTTGTGTAATACAAGTTCTGCATTACTTCTGGACTCAGTGGGTTTGATTTACTAAAACTGGAGAGTGCACAATTTGGAGCAGCTGTGCATGGTAGCCAATCTAACTTCTTCTAACGTCAGCTTAGCTTGGCTTGGGCAAAAAAAACTGGAAGCTGATTGGTTTCTATGCAGAGCTGCACCAGATTTTGCACTCTCCAGATTTAGTAAATCGACCCTAATATGTGTTATTACTGCCACACCAAACTGCACCCACCCATGTGCTCTGTCCTGACAGGAGATCCATTTTTAGTAAATGAGCACTGCATCATAACTGACTGAATCCTTGTTGTGCAAAACATTGCATGGCTGATACCAATTAAAATTCAGACACTTGCATTGCTTGCAATTTAAAAAGTTTTTTTTTTTTTACTGATGTGGTAATATATGTCTGCATTCATTTACAGTATCTCATAAAAGTGAATACCCTCACATTTTAAAAAAAATATTTTATTATATCTTTTCATGTGATAACACTGAAGAAATAAAATGAAAATGTCCAAATTGAGCCCAATTAGCCATTTTCCCTCCCTGGTGTCATATGACTCGTTAGTGTTACAAGGTCTCAGGTGTGAATGGGGAGTAGTAGTGTTAAATTTGGTGTTATCGCTCTCACACTCTCATACTGGTCCCTGGAAGTTCAACATGACACCTCATGGTAAAGAACTCTCTAAGTATCTGAAAAAGAGAATTGTTGCTCTCCATAAAGATGGCCTAGGCTATGAAAAAGATTTCCAAGACCCTGAAACTGAGTTGCAGCAAGGTGGCCAAGACCATACAGAGGTTTAACAGATCAGGTTCCACTCAGAACAGGCCTCGCCATGGTCGACCAAAGAGGTTGAGTGCATGGGCTCAGCATCATATCCAGAGGTTGTCTTTAGGAATTTGGCATTGCTGCAGAGGTTGAAGGGGGGGCAGTAATTAGACCATATTCCGCACGCTGCATCAAATTGGTCTGCATGGCTTTCGTCCCAGAAGGAAGCCTCTTCTAAAGATTATGCACAAGAAAGCCTGCAAACAGTTTGCTGAAGACAAGCAAACATAGAGCATGGATTCCTGGAACCACGTTCTGTGGTCTGATGAGACCAAGATAAACTTATTTGATTCAAGCGTTTGTAGCAGCAATCAGGTGAGGAGTACAAAGACAAGTGTGTCTTGCCTACAGTCAAGCATGGTAGTGGGAGTGTCATGGCCTGGGGCTGCATGAGTGCTGCCGGCATTACGGAGATACAGTTCATTGAGGGAACCATGAATGCCAACATGTACTGTGACATACTGAAGCAGAGCATGATCCCCTCCCTCTGGAGACTGGGCCACAGGGCAATATTCCAACATGATAACAACCCCAAATACACCTCCAAGACGACCACTGCCTTGCTAAAGAAGCTGAGGGTAAAGGTGATGGACTGGCCAAGCATGTCCCCTGACCTAAACTCTATTGAGCATCTGTGGGGCATCCTCAAATGGAAGGCAGAGGACCACAAGGTCGGTAACATCGACCAGCTCTGTGATGTCGTCATGGAGGAGTGGAAGAGGACTCCAGTGGCAACCTGTGAAGCTCTGGTGAACTCCATGCCCAAGAAGGTTAAGGCAGTGCTGGAAAATAATGGTGGCCACACAAAATATTGACACTTTGGGCCCAATTTGGACATTTTCACTTAGGGGTGTACTCACTTTTGTTGCCAGCGGTTTAGATATTAATGGTTCTGTGTTGAGTTATTTTGAGGGGACAGCAAATTTACACTGTTGTACAAGCTGTACACTCACTACTTTACATTGTAGCAAACTGTCATTTCTTCAGTGTCATCACATTAAAAGTTATAATAAAATATTTACAAAAATGTGAGGGGTGTACTCACTCACTGTGAGATACTGTATGTCTTTTTTTATCATTCCTGCTTTAAAATTCAGCTTTTTTATTTTTCTAATGGTAAGAAATAAGAAAACTTAGGGTCTGACTCTAGCATTAAATACTGCTAGGACTCTTTACTTGGAAAAGGTGAGATTTACATGAAGCCCAACTGAAAGCAAACAAAACTAACAAGTCAGACAAATAGAGATTTATTTAGGTAGACATTGCACTAACAACCTAATTTTTCATGGTCTTACCCTCATATTTGTGTTATATCACTTGTACAAGTAAATCTTATTATGACTACATGGTTAAACAAACGCCAGGGTTTGACAGCACTAACCAATACGCTCCATAATCTAATGGACCTGGTCAGACACACCGACTCTCTTCCTCTACACTACAAGTGTGCATTATGATGCATGTAATAAGAGACAATACTCATCTGTGCCACTCAACTATGGTCGTATAGCGTGTGAGAAAGCAAAAAGTGCAATTTCGCTAGGAAAAAAATATATTTTAACCACTTCAATACTGGAAACTTTCACCCCCTTGCTGCCCAGGCCAATTTCCAGATTTCAGAGCTGTCACACTTAGACAATTAGTCATGCAACACTGTATGCTAATGATTTTTTTTTCATTTTTTGAGACAGATAGAGATTTCTTTTGGTGATATTTGATTACCACTGGGGTTTTTTTGCTAATCAAATGAAAAAAGACCGACGTTTTTGTTAAAAAAAAGTGTTTTTCTTTGCTTCTGTTATATATTTTTTTGCAATAAATAATCTTTTGGCCAAAATGTATTCTGCTACATTTCTTTGGTAAAAATGCAGTATATACATTATTTGAAATCTATCCATTCTGATGTACTGACAACCTCTGATTTCTTGAGGCCCTAACATGCCAGAACAGTAAATGCTCCCCATATGACTGCTTTTTGGAGAGCAGGTAGTCTGAAGTATTTACTAAGAGGCATGGTGAGTTTTTTTAAATTTTATTTTTTTGGTCACAATTTTTTTTTTTACATACTGTCACCAAAGCAGTGCAGTGTCATCATATGACTGGTGTGGTGGTGACCAGGGACACTGACTGGTGTTAATATGGGAAAAAAGGTAATACTTCTCAATTTTTTTTAAACATTTTCTTTTTACAATTTTTTCCATTTTTGTATTATTTTTTAAACTGTGACCAGAGCAGTACAGTGTTACCATAGTGACATTGTACTACTCTGGGGTAGTGATCAGGATTTTTTTTTACACTATAATTGCTTATATCAGTAATACTCACTGTTATAAGCAATCATATTTATGAATGGCATCCATTCATTCATTGTGTACTATTGTGATTGGCCACAGCTATCACATGTTACAGATGGACTGTGATTAGCCTTGTCTGTACAATGTGATCACTGTGATCAACACAATAGTAAATGACAGCACAACGCAATAAATGACTATGAAGGAAAGCCATTTATTGTGTACAACTGTCATGTGATCACTGTGATTGGTCAATAATCCCAACATACAGTGATACTATGAAGCCAGGATCTGGGGACCCCCTTTGATAACTTACTGCATTCATCTTGCCATCAATTTTGACCAAATTTCCTGTGGCTTTGTAGCTCACACATCCCCAAAACATCAGCAATCCACCTCCGTGTTTCACAGTAGGAATGGTATACCTTTCATCATAGGCCTTGTTGACTCCTCTCCAAATGTAGAGTTTATAGTTGTGGCCCAATATTTTGGTCTCATGACTCCAAATGACTTCGTGCCAGAAGGTTTGAGGCTTGTCTCTGTGCTGTTTGGCATATTCTTAGCAGGATACTTTGTGGCATTTGCGCAGTAATGGCTTTCTTCTGGCGACTTGACCATGCAACCCATCTTTCTTCAAGTGCCTCCTTATTGTGCATCTTGAAACAGCCACACCACATGTTTTCAGAGAGTCCTGTATATCACCTAAAGTTATTTGTGGGTTTTTCTTTGCATTCCGAACAATTTTCCTTTCAGTTGTGGCTGAAATTTTAGTTGGTCTACCTGACCGTGGTTTGGTTTCGACAGAACCCCTCCTTTTCCACTTCGTGATTAGAGTTTGAACACTGCTGATTGGCATTCTCAATACCTTGGATATCTTTTTATATTCCTTTCCTGTTTTATACAGTTCAACTACCTTTTCCCGCAGATCTTTTGACAATTCTTTTGTTTTCCCCATGACTCAGAATCCAGAAACGTCAGTGCAGCCCTGGATGAAAGATGCAAGGGTCTGTCAGGAGTCCAGAAACTCATTGACCTTTTCTACACACACACTAATTACAAGCAAACAGATCACGGGTGAGGATGGTTACCTTTAATAGCCATTCACACCCCTTTGTGTCTACTTGTGTGCATGTTATCAGGCCAAAATCACCAGAGTATGTAAACTTTTGATCAGGGTCATGGGTAGTTTGTGTTGTCATTATGATTGAAAAAGAGTACAGGCATACACCACTTTTAGGTACACAATGGGGTTTATTTACTAAAGCTGGAAAGTTCAAAATCAGGCTCACTTCTGCATAGAAACCAATGAGCTGTGTGGTATTTCATGAAGAGACAGAAGGACTTGAGGCAGCCTACATCCACTGGTCCAAATCATTTGGTGGAGGGGGATTATTTCATGCTCCCAACTTTGTGGAAACAGTTTGGGATGGCCCCTTTTCTGTTCCAAAAAAACTGCACACCAGTGCACAAGGCAAGGTTTCTAAAGACGTGGATGAGAGAGTTTGGGGTGGAGGAACTTGACTGGACTGCACAGAGTCCTGAACTCAACCTGATAGAACACCTTTGGGATGAATTAGAGTGGAGACTGCGAGCCAGGCCTTCTTGTCCACATCAGTGCCTGACCTCACAAATGCACTTCTAGAAGAATGGTCAAACAATTCCATAGACACACTCCTAAACCTTGTAGACAGCCTTCCTAGAAGAGTTAAAGCTGTTATAGCTGCAAAGGGTGGGCCAACTCAATACTGAACCCTATGGACTAAGACAAGGATGCCATTAAAGTTCAGGTGTCCCAATACTTTTGGTAATATAGTGTATATAAGCAAGTGGTGAGCCACACATTTCACAATCAATGCAATCTGTGCATTTTGGTAGGTTCCCAAAAGAAGGGATGAGGCACAAGTAGTCTTGCACATGTAAGAGTAAAACAGCTGTTTCAGCCATCCCTGCTTTTTCTCAAGTTCACAAATGTTCTGAACAATAATCAGCAATTGTTAAATCACAGGAAAATGGAAATACATCAGTCTCATAGTAACTAAGTAACTGATTATCAACAAAACATGTACACAGTAATTCAATACTGGAAATAGTACCAATTCCAAAATCCATGAATTGCAACTTTGTGTTCACATTCTCATTCATGATCAAAGATCTTTCTCCATCTGCAAAAATATAAATAGATGAATAAAACAATGTCAGATAATCCTCACGATGTTTAGAAGAACAGGCAATAGCCTTTGTTCAGACCCCAAGGATAAAGTTATGGATAAAAAGCATTAAAATAAGAGCAAGAGTACCTGTGCCACATCCCTTCTTTTGGATTCATACATACAGGGCTTTTTTTCCCCTCGGTAATGCGGGGGGAACACAGTTCCGGCTCCTCCAGCACTGAATGTATGTATTGTGAAGGGGTGCGGGGCATGCTGGAGTGTCTATTGATGCTGGCTGTTGAGTAATCTATTGTCACTGGAGGGATCTATTGTTGCTGGTGGGAGATCTACTGTTGCTGGGCGGTCAATTCTTGCTGAGAGGGCTCTTCTGTTGAGGGAGGTGTTTACTGTTGCTGGTTGCTGGAGGTTCTATTGATGCTGGCTGCTGGGAGATCTATTGTTGCTGGGGGGGTATATTGTTGTAGGGGGTGTTTTTATTGCTTGGGCAAATATACTGTTGCTGTGGGGGTCGACTGTTGCTGGCTCCGGGGGGATCTATTTTACTGCTTTTCTTGTCATCATTACACATTCCATACAAACTACTTAGCACCACAAAATGATACTTGGTTCTGTATTCTCTAAAAAGGGCTGCACTAGGAGGTGGGTAGATGGTGTAAACAAAGGAAGGTGCTTGGAGGTGGATAGGGGACAGATACAAGGGGATCTTCTAAAGGTTTTAGTACCTGCACCTAATCTCTGAGAAAAAAAAGCCCTGCATACATACTGTATATAGTACAACTCTACCCTAAGGCAGTGGTGAGGATCCCATTCAATAAAGAGGGCTCTAAGCTGAACTGGCATTGTGTGTTCTTTAGATTGTAAAACAGCATTAATGTAACACCTGTACTGTTTGGACAAGCCACCAGAACTCCCTGCAATGTCCACAACTTGTTCCTAGCTCTACTGGACAGGGCAGATGAAGCTTAACCTCTATTGTTCTATAGCACAGCACCCCCTCCTCTGGCAGCATGCTTGGAAGGAAGAGAAACTCAGCAACACACCCTCCCCAGGCTACAAACCTGGGAAGTAGAGAACTTTCTAAGGTCACCCCAATTATTTGTATGATTTTCCACCATGCACCACTGGCATTAAACCTCCTAGTGGTTGACCATGGAGACATAAATATTCATGACTGAGGTTATTGTTTCTTCTTACTCTATTGTCAGGATCACTCCCCAACAGCAATCAGAGCAAACAATAACAATGAGCTTAGGAAAAAGTAGAACAATCAATTAGTGCCCAGCAGCACAAAATTCAGACTAGGTACACTACAGCTTAGGGCAGGGTCACTACATACAAATATGTGCATATATATTTTAGATTTAGTTTGCTGAACCTCTGCTTACCATAAACATATGGTGAATAAGGCACCTAGCCCAGAAGGCTTACCCCCAAGGGTCCTCAAAGGATAAGTCCACTTTTGGAACATGTTACATGTTCCATTTGCTTTTAGAGTGGAACATGTAACTTGTTCCAGTATCTGCCGCTCTCCCCCTCCCTGTGACAGTAGGCCGGGGATCTTCATTGGTGAGCGTCCACGTAGTCTATTGATCTTCCTACTTTCAGGCAGTAGTGTATTTAGGTTTTGTGCTGCCCTAGGCCTGACTAAACTCGTGCACCCCCTAATTGAAATATGACCCACCCCTTCCTATCAAGGCCACACCCCTTGCTGTTTAAGACCTGCCCTTTTGAGTGGGGACACTAGTTCTGAGGGCCTGGGGGGGATGGATTCCCTTAATTTGCATAGATTTCCTCTCACTTCCTGTTTGGCTATGGGGCAGGAAGTGAAGGGAAATCTCTGCAATGAGACAGGGATGGTAAAAAATAAACTGACAGGGGTTCTAACCCTCCCTTACTCTATCCAAAATGAAAAAAGGAAGTGTTGCCTATAGTTCCACTTTAAGCAGAAATTTCTGATAATTTTATGGAGAGGACTAAGAAGATATAACCATGCCAATGGTGCAGCAGAAAACATATAGCACAGTGAGGAAGGTTTGTGGTCCAGGATGATAGGACAGTCAAAATTAGAAGCGGCACCCCCCCAAAGTTGCGGAATGACAGTCGCCTGCATACTGGAAGCAGTGCGGCCGCTTTATAGGGGCGCTAGACTAATTTGCCTCTCAGCCCAGTCCGCCCTATAAGACTGGTGTTACACTAACAGTGTAGCGCAAGCCGGCGGGGACTCTTTCCGTGCTGCCCCCCTGCAAAGTGCTGCCCTAGGCCTGGGCCTTGTTGGCCTAGGCCAGGATACAGCGTTGCTTTCAGGTAACTGCCTATCCATACAAGGTACGAGCAGACAGCTATCTTGAGAGTCTGCAGGAGCTGGACATTGGACCTGTGATCACAGGTGCAATACTCTGCAGGCTCCTTAGAAAAAAAATGACCTGCAAAAAAATGTGCATTTATATATTTTTTTATTTTAAAAGGCAAACTTAACTTTCAAAGAACTGAGCTCTGTTATATCTAAGCCATTGTTTCCATTTTCTAGAGACTCTTTAATGGCTGGCATTGTACCACTAGATTGGGGTAAGCCCAATGTGGTGACCTTATTTAAAAAGGGATCAAAGTCTTTACCGAGTAAGTAAAGACGGGTTAGTTGAACTTCTATTGTTGGGAAGATACTTAAGACAAGAGTATAATAAAGGACCATATAGAAGAGTTTTTGCTAGAAAATAATATTTTTTTATTAATAGTCAACATGGATTCATGAAAGACCGAAGTTGTCAAACAAATCTGATTTTTTTATGAAGAGGTGAGCAAAAACTTAGACAGAGAAGTGGCTATGGATGTAGTATACTTGGATTTTTCCAAAGCATTTGACACAGTTCTCCACATGTGGCTAATGTGTAAATTAAAGTGATTTGTAAACGATCACCTTGTAAAACAACCCATTCAGTTTAAAATAGAAATGAAAGGCAAAACATTTGTGTATAGATATAAAAACATTATAATTACCTCCCCCCTTTTTTTTTCTAAGTGATCACATTCCCTCTGTTCTCTGCTGCATAAGTACTGGGGGAGGAGAAATTGCACCACACTGATCTTCCCAGTGACAGGATGTGCGGGGGGGGGGGGGGTCAGGACAAGTCTGATCATTGGAAGAGTGCAGGCTGAGTTCCCAGCACAGCTAGAGAACTGACCACAGTGTGTTCTCCTGATTAGTGTGGTCAGTTTTTAAAGGGAAAGCAGAGGGACTGGCAGGAACACCCAGGATTTCACACAAAGGAAGCAATATAAAGAGAACAGAATACTTTTTTTTTTATACAAGTACACGGTACAACAGGCACATATCGGGAATATAAAATGTTAGGTTTACATATTCTTCAATGTATACAAGCTTAAAATATGTCAGTTTGTAAATGAATAGAAAAGTGGCTAAAAGACTGTATTTAGAGAGTAGTAATTATTGATTCATACTCTGAGTGGTCTAAGGTTATCAGCGGTTTACCCCAAAAATTCTGTGTTGGGACCCTTACTTGTTAACATATTTATAAATGATATAGGGTCTGGGTTTAAAAATACCATTTCAATGTTTGCAGATGACACCAAGGTATGCCGTGGAATTACGGATGTCTCAAAATACACTGTTTAATTGGGCAACTATGTGGCAAATGAGGTTTAATTTTGATAAATATAAAGTCATGCACTCGGGGGCTAAAAACATGCATGCATCATACATACTAGGAGGAGAACAGCAGCGGGGGGGGGGGGGTCAATGGTGGAGAAGGATCTGGGTTCAGGTAATAACAGCATGCAATGCCAAACTGCCATTTCTAAAGCGAGCAAAATCCTTTCTTGTTTTAAAACAGGTATAGACTGCAGAAAGAGAGATATAATTTTTCTCCCGTAGAAATCATTGGTAAGGCCTCATCTAAAATATGCAGCTCAATTTTGGGCACCAGTTCTCAAAAAGGATATGGGGGAACTGGAGAAGGTGCAGAGAAGGGCAACCAAACTCATAAGAAGCATGGAGGAGCTCAGCTATGAGGAAAGATTTGCGAAACTGAATTTATTCTCTCTTGAGAAGAGGAGATGAAGGGGGGATATGATCAACATGTACAAATACATAAATGGTCCGTTTATTGAACTTGGTGTTGAGTTATTCACTTTCAGGCCATTACAGTGGACAAGGGGGCACTCTTTACGTCTGGAGGAAAAGAGATTTAACCTTCATATAAGGAAAGGCTTCTTCGCAAAGAGCTGTGAAAATGTGGAATAGACTCCATCAAGAACTCGTTCTGGCCAGCTCAGTAGATTGTTTTAAAAAAGAGCTGGATGCATTTCTAAATGTACAAAATATAACTGGGTATTAATATTTATTTATTTTTTGGTTGACCTAGAAACCTAAATATGTAACCATGTAACTATATGATATCTTTTTTTCACGTTTAAACCTTCTTATGTTTTTCTGGATCCCAGTGCTGCTGATTTTCCCCAGCCTTCTTCAGCTACATTCTGTTTACTTGCATGCTTCAGTTTCTGTGAAAACTGTAGACCATGCCCATGCAATGTTTGCCAGCACGGCCACCTCAGGGGCACATCAGACAGGATGACAAAGCAGGAAACAGTTGGAATACTATAACAGGAAGTGCCTGAACAATGACTTCCATGGCAGAAACATCAGTTTTGTTTTTAATGAAAGCTGCATAAAAATAAAAAAAAACATTTGAAATGTCATCACCATTTTTAAATGTACTATATATGTCATTTTAGCAATTATATTTAAATCTATTTTAAGCCATCCCAATCCTGCCTAAGAACCTACAATCCTGCAAATATAGTACCCTTTTATATTATATAATAATACAGCTTCCAATGTAAAGGGGCATCTAAATGTAGAGTAGATGTGTTGGTTGGTTTTATTTTTTTAGAGATAATTTCAGTACAGGCAGCAACACTGGATGAACAAGGCAGAAAAAAATGAGACAGAAAGATGGGGATGTGGAAATGCTGTCAGGTAAGATTACAGTGTCACTTCAGGGCTGCTTGCACATGGATTGAATGTTAGAAAATGCTGTTAAAATAAATGATCAGCATGGATGTGTTTAGAGCCCTTGCTGCCTTGAGCATGCAAGAATGACTGCACTTACTAGTCCCACCCATTAGCCATATTGTGGGCTTATCATAATGAAAATTTAATCCAGAATGTATTGGTGAATTAAGTAGGTGAGTAAAGAAATACTATTGGGCTATACAATCCATAAATTAATCAATCACCAATTGGACTGAATGCCATTTTTTATAGAACAGAGAGCCTTATGACCCCTCTCTGCAGCCCCTGCATCTCTCTTCCCCATTTCTTTTAATTTAACTGCCAATGTCCAGTGGCGGCATACCATATAAGTGTGGAAGAAAAAAGTTTACATAATTGAAAATATATTCTAGGTCTGCCCCTTTGCTGAGATGTGCACTAGCTCACAGATGCCTTATGGTAATACACCCCATTAAGGGTTAAGAGGCCAGTATAGAAAGAGGATAATTTATAAAGAAATACAAATTTAGAAAAATCTGACCATCCTTTCTTGAAGCAGTATTAAACTCCACCATTGTTTTAAATAAATGGTCCCCTGCAGGTTTGTGCCATAATGTGCTAATATGCATTGCATTCTAGCACATTATGACATACTTACCTCCTAAAGAATACTCTCCACCTGTCAGTGCTTGGGCACATCCCTCTTTGCCCAGTCTTCCTTCTGGGTTTGCGCTGTTCACCTGCTTGAATGACCAGGCCGCAATTACATCACTCATGTAGTAGTAGTAGTAGTAGTAGTATTATGTGTTTATTCTACCCTAACCCAAATTGATAACTTTGTAGGTTCCTTCTATCCATTCTCTCAATCTTTTTCTGAATTTGGCAAAACCTAAATAAACCATTGTTACTTTTATCATATCCTGCTCCTTTAAGCAGTCAAAAATCCAAAATGTTTGGAAGTATATCAATGACAAAGCAGACCTTAACTGTCTCCTGACTCATTTCCTGGAATTCTAGCTGTCAGTCTTTGTTGCTTTTTTAAGCCTGAAATCCCAATTTTTTTTTGGAAACCTACTTGCAATATTCTCAATCCATAAAAATAAGACCTCTCCTAAAGAGTCAGTCTACCTAACAATATCTAATTGTTAGGTAGAACCTAGTGCAATGAGGCATCCTCTGCCTCTTCTATCTCTTGTTGACGCTGATGAGAAGAACTTTTTGCCATAGCTCTTGGTTCTGTTGTTATCCACAATGAGGTGCTTGGTGTTCCCCTTCTCCTTTGGGTGTTTCCACTTTTCCTTTTGCATTCCCCAAAATACCACATAAGTTAAAGTGAAAGTAAAGGCAACATCTAAGTAATTGTAAACCTACTCTCAGCCACATTCTAAGCCTATTTTATCTAGTCCTGTAAAGAAAAAAATCGCTATCCACTCTGGTCCCTGGAGGAGCTTTCTGTGATGGCTTTAGTGTGTGGGAGTGTGCAGGAGAGGCAGCCAACAATAGAAGCCACATAGTAACTCTATGGGTGATGTTACTTCCAAGGCATTTCCCAGTCATTGTCGGCTATCTTCTGCATGCAGAGGGCACCTCTGGAGACTGGACCGGCTGCAGAACAGGTAAATATAGCAATTTTTTCTTTACAGGCCTAGATAGAGTAGGCTTAGAATGTGGCTGAAATTGGGTTTAGAGTTAGCTAGGTTTTGCCTTTACTTCCACCTTAAAGAAATCCTGTACTGACAGAAATGTGGAAGCTGGCATTGTTAACCTCCTTTTAAAAATAATTTCAACCTGGTGGTCTCTGGCTTTGGTGCCAGTCACTGACATTGAACAATCATATTATCAGTGACATCAGAATACTTATTCCTGCCCCTTTTTACCTTTTCCCATCACCTGTGAACTTCTCGGGCACCCGATCTTTCGAGAAAATTATCTCCAGCAGCAACCTTCTTCAAATAGCTTTGCAACCTAAGAAACCCAACCTTAGAAATGTAATTTGTTTGCCCAGAGATTATGTCCCTTGTGAAAAAGTAAGTAACCCCTATGGAAACTGTTGACTTTTTCAACATATTTGAACAGGCAACCATTACATCTTGATTTAATAGTACCCACAGTATTTTGCAATGGGAAGCTGCCCACTACCCACCTAATTTGCACAAGAACAGCAGGACCATATTATCTTTTTTGCACACAGGTTATCTATAGCAAATACAGTGGGGACGGAAAGTATCCAGACCCCCTTAAATTTTTCACTCTTTGTTATATTGCAGCCATTTGCTAAAATCATTTAAGTTAATTTTTTTCCTTCATTAATGTACACACAGCACCCCATATTGACAGAAAAACACAGAATTGTTGACATTTTTGCAGATTGATTAAAAAAGAAAAACTGAAATATCACATGGTCCTAAGTATTCAGACTCTTTGCTCAGTATTTAGTAGAAGCACCCTTTTGATCTAATACAGCCATGAGTCTTTTTGGGAAAGATGAAACAAGTTTTTCACACCTGGATTTGGGGATCCTCTGCCATTCCTCCTTGCAGATCCTCTCCAGTTCTGTCAGGTTGGATGGTAAACGTTGGTGGACAGCCATTTTTAGGTCTCTCCAGAGATACTCAATTGGGTTTAAGTTAGGGCTCTGGCTGGGCTATTCAAGAACAGTCACAGAGTTGTTGTGAAGCCACTCCTTCGTTATTTTAGCTGTGCGCTTAGGGTCATTGTCTTGTTGGAAGGTAAACCTTTGGCCCAGGCTGAGGTCCTGAGCACTCTGGAGAAGGTTTTCGTCCAGGATATCCCTGTACTTTGCCGCATTCATCTTTCCCTCGATTGCAACCAGTCGTCCTGTCCCTGCAGCTGAAGAACACCCCCACAGCATGATGATGACACCACCATGCTTCACTGTTGGAACTGTATTGATCAGGTGATGAGCAGTGTCTGGTTTTCTCCACACATACCGCTTAGAATTAAGGACAAAAAGTTCTATCTTGGTCTCATCAGACCAAAGAATCTTATTTCTCACCATCTTGGAGTCCTTCAGGTGTTTTTTAGCAAACTCCATGCGGGCTTTCATGTGTCTTGCACTGAAGAGAGGCTTCCGTCGGGCCACTCTGCCATAAAGCCCCAACTGGTGGAGGGCTGCAGTGATGGTTGACTTTCTACAACTTTCTCCCATCTCCCGACTGCATCTCTAGAGTTCAGCCACAGTGATCTTTGGGTTCTTCTTTACCTCTCTCACCAACGCTCTTCTCCCCCGATAGCTCAGTTTGGCCGGACGGCCAGCTCTAGGAAGGGTTCTGGTCGTCCCAAATGTCTTCCATTTAAGGATTATGGAGGCCACTGTGCTCTTAGGAATCTTAAGTGCAGCAGAACTTTTTTGTAACCTTGTCAATATGGGGTGCTGTGTGTACATTAATGAGGAAAAAAAATGAACTTAAATGATTTTAGCAAATGGCTGCAATATAACAAAGAGTGAAAAATGTAAGGGGGTCTGAATACTTTCCGTCCCCACTGTACATCCCATTAACAGGCCATGGTGCAGAATCCAAAAGCTCCATTAGGGACAGGCTGCTCATGTCAAAGACAGAGAAGACTATTGCACATAAACTGAGTAAAAATAGACAGATATTCACAATAATAATGAACATACAGTATATGCTCATCAATAAAACTGGATCATGCCAAGCATAAACCACTGCAATCCTACAGGCCTATTGGCTGCATGGCTCCAAATACTGTCAGACCATGCATGGCAAGGCTAAGGGCTAACATGTTTCCTGGGCCATACTCTCTTCATTACACCCTGTCAGGAAGTAAGCACATGTGGGCCTAAGGCTACCTTCCCATGTATGACTCCCAATCAAAGTAAAGCACCTCTGCTTATCAAGAAACCAGCCAAGTATCCCTTTGGACTTTTGCTGACTAATGGGATGAATGCACACCAGTTACATACACTGCAAAACAGCCAAAAAGTGAACTTGAAAGTTACAAGATTTTTTCTAGGTTTTATAAATGCTATTCTATATTTATCTGGATGAATGTTGTTCAGTACTAGGTTTTCCTGCAGTACTCTCTCAGTATTTCTTTTAAAAATGTAGTGATCAAAAAAGCTTTGGTATTGTACTTTGTATGAAACCATACACCAAAATAGTCCTTATCATCTGTCTGTTTGGTTTACTTTGTGTCATTATGTATTTCTGTTTATCTAATGTAGCCTGTATAACCTGTTTATCATCATTATATTTCTGCAAGAATTTGTCTTTTAAAATTTCTCCCTGTATCATGTAATCTTCATTACTAATGCAGATCTTTCTCAGTCTATATAATTGTACTTCAGAGACACTGTGGATCCATCTGGGATGATGTCCGCATGCTGCATGTAGATATAAGTTTCCTGGCGTAAGTGAATGCGTGTATAGGAAATAATATCTCCATTATTATCATAACTCACCTCAAGTCAAAGAAAACTAGCGTGTCTACAACAACTACATGTGGGATGTGGATTTTTCACACAATAAAGGATACATTCTTGTGGTTTTCAAAACTACCAACTCAAATGATCAGTATGTCATCTATGTATCTAGCAAAGAGAATCAGGTTGGCCTCAAAGGGGTTATGGGCCCAGATATGTAAGTGCTCCCAATACCCCATCAATAAATTGGCATAATTGGAGGCAAATCTGGCTCCAATTGCTGTGTCCCCCAGTCTGCATATAGAATTAATTAATACAGGAAAAATACTTGTGAGTTAAGATGAATGCTATGCCTAAAACAATTATCTTATGCTGAAATCAAAGCCCTGTTAAACAAATATGCTTTCTTGCTTTCTTTTTATAAGGAAGTAAGAAAAAATGTTGACATAGGAGTGGCTTTGGATATAGCATTCTTGGACTTTGCAAAAGTGTTTGACACAATTCCCCACACATAGCTAACGTGTAAACTAAAGTCTATAGGAGTAAAAAATTCAGTATGTAAATGGATAGAAAACTGGCTAAAAGAGTATTCTGAGAGTAGTGATCAATGATTCATGCTATGAATGGTCTAAGGTTATTAGTGGTGTACTCCAAGGTTCATTGTTGGGACCCTTACTTTTTAACATATTTATAAATCATATAGAGTTTGGGATTAAAGTAACATGTCTGTGTTTGTAGGTGAGACCAAGCTATGCAGTGGAATAATGACTTCCTAGAATGTCTCCTACAGGAGGACCTCAACTATGAGGAAAGATTAGCTGAAAAACACAGCTGACAACAAAAGCCTCCTCCAAGTAATCCCTCCTTCCACCTCATTTGTCTGCCTGATGAATGATGATGTAGCACCCTCTTAGCACAAGATGCTAGGTAAACTTAGTTTTTGTCTCCTTCTGCAATCAAAGTTTAGCAATTGTTTGGTCTAGTCTGTTCAGGGCTTTACAGGCTGTGAGTCTGATTGCTTCCTCCTGTCTCTAGAAGATGTTTCTAGAGCTTAGGTAGGCAGAATTCAAACAACCAGCCTGAATATTAATCAAGGCCTAGCCAATCCCTGGGGAGGTGTGCCCAGATGGTGGTTGGGAAACTGATAAGTAGTTTGGAGTCCTGGAGAGAGGGTCTTTTCCCAGGGAGGGGAGTTTAAAGCCTCAGGGGGCTATTGCCCTTGAGGCAGCCTGTGGACTGTGTTGCTGTTCTGTGAGGTCTCTGCAGTGTGTGTTGCCTTGATTTTACTTGTTGCTACCTTCAATAAAATGTCTTTTCAAACGCACATTTACCGGATACCGGGCGCTCCTTTTTATCTACTTTCCAAGAACTGGGACCTGAAAGTGATCTGGAACTGACTACAGGACTTCACCAAGGGGATCTGGTCTAGAGAAGGACTGTCTCACTCACTGGGATGTGTTCAGAGGAAGCTGGAAGGTGGCAGCTGTCCTGGTAACTTGTGAGTAATGACCATAAATGGATTCCTGGTGACTGTGTGCTTTTGAATATACTGTAAGTACCAGGGGTAGCTTGGACTGAGTCTACTCTCATAGGCTCTCAGATACTGGCCATTCCCCATCCTCAGCAGTGTCCTGGACTGTAAGCTTGAGGCTCGGTTCACACCCAAACCGGCCGCGGATTGGCCAGCAACGCTGTCCGTCCCTGTTCTCTGTTTCAGGGACAAATCAGGGCAGAATCTTTGCCTGAATTCTGCCCTGAAATGGAGGCAAAGACGCACAGTGATTCTATGCAGTGTGCTTTGCAGCTGCTCCAGGGACATGTGAACCGGCTCCATAGAGAGCTGGTCGCATTCTCCTGCTATGCGAATTGGATGTGGGACATCCAATTCGCATAGGTGTGAACCCAGCGTGAAGAAAAGTGCCTTCTTGTACTATGCAGTGTTCCTGAGATTACACCAATTCATGTCAATTGCAGCCAATAACGCTCACCAGCCAAAGAAGCGCTTGTCCGTGGTGATTTCTAGGTGGAGATCGTTAACAGCTGACGGCCTGATTGGAACTGTCAGCTGTCTCCACTTAGGAATCACAGCGGACGAGCGATTCTTCGGCTGGTGAGCGAGTATCGTTATAGGCTGCAAATAACACGAATGTTATTAGATGCTATTTTATTTTATTCAATATAAGCATATTTTTTAAAAGGGGGGATTGTTCTTAAAAATAAAAAAACTGATTTACGCTATGAGGATTCCTTCTCTGTTTCCTTATGGTTCGTGATAAACGAGACAACAAATGAACACCCCTCTATGAATGAGTAGTCCTTGTTGTATGCTAACTGAAGATGCGGGCTTGCTACAGGCTAATGATACAGTACATCATTGTAACTAGGCTTCTTTATTATCTGGTGAGTGCGTTTTTTGAGGGGAGCAGTTTTACTTGGTGCGGTGAAGGTTTTTTATTCTTTGGAAAAACACCATATGAATACCTTTAGGATCACCTGATGCACTTTGGACACACTCTTCAGAGGGCATATTATCACCATTGGACTTTGTTGTTTTTATTTTCAGAGCGCTGCTATAGCGTGTAAATAACATCAATGGACTTCTAGAGCTTTGTGTTTAATTTTCTATTTCATTATAGCAGCTGCTAAATTGTATCAGATCATCTTTCCAGAAGCGTTAATTTTTATTTTGCTTAAAGGTTTTTTTTACATATATCTGTAGTGTTTACTTATCTCTCTCCAAAGCTCTAAGTGTCATTCCTCTCTGGTGCTTTGTTCCTCTGTTATCAGCATGAGTCACTTCTCAGAAGTTTTCCTGACACATGAGATAAATTTGTGTTGGGAGGAGTGGCAGGGTTGGAGACCTCAGCAGACAGCTTGTCTATTCAGAACACAGTTCTTCTGTGTGGAGGGGGTGTGTGCCTTTCCTCCAAGCAGCTCTCACGCAGTTAATGCAGCCTCTCCACCCCCTCCTGTGCTCCTGACAGATGAAGAAAGATGTTAACACTTTTCTGCCCCTTTGAAGGGTTGTAGGAAAGAGAAGACTTCAGATAAACGAGTAAAACCTATCTAGGAGGATTTGTTTCATCTCTGTGTATCATCTGAGGCTGTTCAGTTCACTGGGTATATGTGAGGGCTTACAATCACTTTAAGAATACATACTTGAATAGATTTTAAGTATCACTTTAAAGATCCTTTTAGCCATTACACTTAGATTTCCAGATTCAAGTGAGAATCCTCTCTCCCTGTCTTTGTGGGGAGATGCTAATCACAAGGCAATAGGGCCCAAGTAATGATTTTGTCTGTATTTTGATAACATATAAAGATCTGTGTCCAGTGCCTATTTACCACCACGTCTTGGAGGATGGAAAATGTGTCTTAAACAGGGACACCAAAGCATTTGTAATTTCACAAAAGTTCTTTCCCTTCCCCACTTTATCGAAAGTTATATTTTGTAAAGTGACCCTGTCATTTTAAAAAAAAAATGCTTGAAAGGTCCCCCCAAGAGAATGTTGAAGAGATTGGCGAAGGCTTACATCAGTCGAAAGGAGGAGAGATAGGAGATACAAGGCACCAGAGAGCTGAGTAGGTGAGTACACTTCCTCTTTTCTTGCAGGGACCCCTTGGCAACTTTTTTCTTAATCATGATACAGTCAATATGTCAGAATATTTACAAGATTTTTTTTGCCATGACAGTAATAGATACTGTGGAAAAATTAACAGCCAGAAAATTAAAACATGCTGAGATCAACATAGACATAGCCTTAAACAAAAGCATTATTCATTGCTAGGTGATATAAAAAGAGAAGACTAAAAAGACAGCCGAATCCCTCTGTATTGTCAATGTTCTGTAATACTTTGATTTCATTCATCAACAGTTCTTTAATGCCATTGCTCATTCCTTTTAAGAAAAAAAAAAATTAAAATTGTCTTAAAGAATTGCTCAAAAGCACGGCAAAATGTGATAGACAAAAGGTATGATATAGATCAGCTCCATTACCACTTGATAAAACTAGCAGTTAAGCCCTGTGCTTGCTTTATTATTAGTGTTGACAGGTATCATAACACAATGCTGGATGTTCGTTATCAAAGTCACATAGCCACTACCAAGTGCAGTATGTTTTATTTGCCTAATCTTTGTCTTTCTTTTATTTATTATACTGAGCCCAAAGCGTTGCCTGATTCCTAAGGGCATAGTGTCAGGTGGCTGCTGTCCCTCACTATGACAATGGCAGGTCATTGCAAGGGACAGTGATGTTCTCTCAGTGTGACATAGAAAGGGATCCTTTTGCAGCGGGCCTGTCTGTCAGGCCTTTCTCAAGTCATAACAAATCACCAGCACTCCGCTCAGCCAGAACACGGCCATGATAAATGGCTTGCAGTCCTTTGAAGTGCCTTGGCAGTTGAGATGGGCCCAGGGTGCTGACAGAAAAATATACACAACAGCCTATCCAATAATGAGAACATTAAACATTCCTGCAGTGTGACAGGCAGTCTGAGAGGAGCAACCCTGCATCAATCAGTTCACAACATATAACCTTCACAATTAGCTCCGCTGTACAGCCCATCTTTTTTTTTCTTGCATTCAACACACTTTTTACACTCAGCAGATATTTAAATACTTTTCCTTCTGCTTACTAAGTATGCATTTCTAAGCTCAGTTCTCCTTAGTAATAGTATTCAATGTTTTTCTTTGGCCTTATATACTAAGCAGTTATTGCTTGCAGAACCAATTAGAATTCACTTTGCTAAGGTCAGACCAATACTAGTTGAATTTTGATTGGTTGTTGCGGGTTGCTGCAACTAAGAATAGATATTTAAGGCCAACATGACGTTTTTTTTGTAACTCTTTAAGAAACGTTTATATATGCAGAATTTTTTAAGCACTGATAGCTTAGATGAATATGGTTTTGAAGCCCCAGGTGCTGAATTCTCTTCTAGATCCATTGTTTATGTGTAGGAGCCCTTAAAAGATTATTAAACCATCTTAAACTATAATGGTAATCTCCACCTATCTTATCAAAATCACCCCTTCATTTTTTTAAAGAAATCTTCTATATATTTTTTTTTGGACTTATGGTGAAAGCCATACACAAAGCCGCTGCACAGTACCTTAGTACTTCTGGTGGATTCATGTCTCTGTACTTGGCAAGATGCAGTGATGTGTTATACTGCCCAGGAACAACAACTCCCAGAATGCTTTCCATGGTCTATGAAATGTCTGGTGCGTGGACTGTAGACTGGCTTATGACTTGACTTATGTCTTTCTTCCATGTGCTTTTCTGATTGTAATCTCTCCATACAATTTCCTTTAGATTTTTCAAAACTATGTAATAAAAGAGCCTACTTGAACAAGCCATTCCATTTGTATCAAATCAGGCAGGCTCTTGCGCTATATAGCTGATGGTAGATCTAAAAGAGAATGTACAATAAGTACAATGTATTGCCACCTGAAAGAAAGAAGTAGGAAAGAGGGGTGGAAAAAAATAGATGGTATAGTAATGAAGGAGGTGTGGTCCCTATTCTGTGATGCAGTAAGACACAGTATGAAGGTTCCCGAAAGGTCACATGATGCCACAGGAAGTAATAGGCTCAAAATGCATTGTTTAAAATATAGAACTGAAAGGTGCAGATTCAAAGCTGCCATGGACTAGGTACCTGAGAGATAAGCACGTTGGGATGGCTTAGGCATAAAAGACATTAGAAAATGCTCTTATTTATTATCAAAAGTGAAATTCTACCTGAAAAGGTGAACTTTGCCTTTATTTTTTAAGCAAGAAAGTTTAGGTACACTTAAACGCGTGCATGTATTTTGCTGATTTAAAATATAATAAAATAAGCCTGACCATGTTTCAACAATTATACGTGGCCACGATGTAGGAACTAATTGCAACCAAAAATTTGGGGTGATACATCACCTAGAATTTTTTGTTATACTTTGGTAATTTAGAGCAACTGACCTATGAAACAAATCCTAAGTGACTAGACATGTTAAGGTGGAAGGGAGTGTACAGTTACATTACAAAACGATAACTAAAAATAAGATATCCTAATCAACATTGGTATAAATAAAAATTTGACTCTGTCTAGTTGATGGAGACATTCTGGGTCGTGCTGGACTGGGAAGGTCCAAATCCCTCAATCTCAGTTTTTATTACACCCTTTTCTTTTGGATTCAGATCTGATTTAATGATATTCCACACCATATATCCACCAATCTTTTGTTAATTATGTTCTTGTTGGAGGTGGAAGTTTTACATGTGGATGGAAATGTACAGACAGACTACACAATCAGTTTGAAAATACTAGAAAAAGAACTGAATAAATCCTAAAATCAATGTCAGTTTATCATTTTTTTTAGTTAGAGCTATAAGTAAAATTGTTCTACTTACCATGATTTTTTTTATTGGAGTCCTTTGAGGCTTACAGTAATTTAGTAATTCTTGGACATTCTCACATAATATAATATTTTAATTATACTGCCGCCCTTAGGAGGTAGGAATACCGCAAAACAAAAAATATTATGCCAGTTCCATATAAGCCTACCTCCAACCATCATGTCTACATTTTTTGAGGAAGCAGTATGTGACGGGAGTCACTTTGGGCAGAGGGCTTGTGGAACCCAGCTTACCTTGGAGAGCTCTGGAAACTCCTTTTCCAGCTTCTCTGGCCCCTCCTGTGTGTAAGTGACCCTGCGTCTATTAGGGGCACAGGGTGACTGAGAACAGCAGTCTGTACTGTACTAATTGGACTGTACAACCACACTGGAATGTTGTATATACATTAGTTCATAAAAGTGAGTACACCCATCACATTTTTGTAAATATTTTATTATTTCTTTTCATGTGAAGAAATGACACTTTGCTACAATGTAAAGTAGTGAGTGTACAGCTTGTACAACTGTCAATTTGCTGTCCCCTCAAAATAACTCAACACACAACCATTAATGTCTAAACAAAAGTGAGTACTAGACTTGTGCACAACGGAAAATTTTGTTTAGTTTCGGTTTGTTGTCATTCGTAAAATACATAATTTCGTTCTGTTATATTCGTCATGTTACGTTAATTCATTTTCAAACAATTCGTTATTTCTGTAGTGTGTCAAAATTTGTTATACTGAATCTCGAATCATGTCGAATTCATTTGTTATATACGCTATAATTTCTTTCATATTAGTTGAAATTCGATATTTATGTATGTATATTGATTCGTGATAATGATTCGTAGTTTGGAAAGTCGTTTGTTTATTGAATCTATTAACACACATAATGATAATATCTCTTCTCTTCTGCTCAAATACAATACAACAACCTTCTCACTCAGTTCTCAGGAATGCACTTTGCCAGTAATCCAACCTCCAGTACAAAATTAATCAGCTGATTGGACTGTAAGATTTACTTTGAGTTGAACTTTTGTTTCATTAGATCTTTAACGAATTACCGAATCATGTCAAATTTATTCGTTATATTCGCTAGAATTTCTTTCGTATTCTTTGAAATTCGTTATTTTTTTATTCGGACATTTGGATGCATCCAAATGTCTGAAAGCTGCAAAATTCGGCCGAATTTCGAATTGCACATGTCTAGTGAGTACACCCCTAAGTGAAAATGTCCAAATTGGGCCCAAAGTGTCAACACTTTGTGTGGTCACCATTATTTTCCAGCACTGCCTTAACCCTCTTGGGCATGAAGTTCACCAGAGCTTCACAGGTTGTCACTGGAGTCCTTTTCCATGCCTCCATGATGACATCACGGAGCTGGTGGATGTAAGAGACCTTGCGCTCCTCCACCTTCCAATTAGAAAACGGAAAATCCCCCAGGGGGGATTTTCCGTTTTCTAATTCAATACACGGGGTGTGCAGCCACCGTGTCTGTACTCCCAAGAGTGTCCCCTTTTCTTATCCTCCACCTTCCATTTGAGGATGCCCCAAAGATGCTCAATAGGGTTTAGGTCTAGAGACATGCTTGGTCAGTCCATCACCTTTACCCTAATCTTCTTTAGCAAGGCAGTGGTCATCTTGGAGGTGTGTTTGGGGTCGTTATCATGTTGGAATACTGCCCTGCGGCCCAGTCTCTGAGGGGAGGTGATCATGCTCTGCTTCAGTATGTCATAGTATGGCATTCATGGTTCCCTTAATGAACTGTAGCTCCCCAGTGCCGGCAGCACTCATTCAGCCCCAGACCATGACATTCCCACCACCATGCTTGACTGTAGGCAAGACACACTTGTCTTTGTACTCCTCACCTGGTTGCTGCCACACACGCTTGACGTCATCTGAACCAAATAGGTTTATCTTGGTCTCATAAGATCACAGTTCCAGTAATCCATGTCCTTAGTCTGCTTGTCTTCAGCAAACTATTTGCGGGCTTTCTTGTGCATCATCTTTTGAAGAGGCTTCCTTTTGGGATAACAGCCATGCAGACCAATTTGATGCAGTGTGCGGTGTATGGTCTGAGCACTGAGAGGCTGACCCCCCGACCTCTTTAAGGTGGAACCTGTCCTGTTAAACCACTGTATGGTCTTGGCCACCATGCTGTAGCTTAGTTTCAGGGTCTTGGCAACCTTGTTATAGCCTAGGCCATCTTTATGTAGAGCAAACATTATTTTTTCTGATTCTCAGAGAGTTCTTTGCCATGAGGTGCCATGTTGAATTTCCAGTGACCAGTATAAGAGAGTGAGAGTGATAACACCAAATTTAACACACCTGCTCCCCATTCACACCTGAGACCTTGTAACACTAACGAGTCACATGACACCGGGGAGGGAAAATGGCTAATTGGGGCCAATTTGGACATTTTCATTTAGGGGTGTACTCACTGTTGTTGCCAGTGGTTTAGACATTAATGGCTGTGTGTTGAGTTATTTTGAGGGGACAGAAAATTTACACTGTTATACAAACTGTACACTCGCTACTTTACATTGTAGCAAAGTGTCATTTCTTCAGTGTTGTCACAGGAAAAGATATAATAAAATATTTACAATAATGTGAGCGGTGTACTCACTTTTGTGAGATACTGTATATATATTGTATATTGTCTCATACTGTTGTGGACTTTTTGCTGGGTCATTTGGGGTGTGGCTGAATTCCATAGTTCCATTGTGTCTGTCTTTCTTGGGAGAAAAGTATTATGAAATGTGTGTTTCCTGTAAGGATTGAGGGGGGAATTCCTCCAACAGCTCTCCCTGCTGATTGGACAGTCTACTCCGCCCTGAATGCAAAGGGAGGGGGGATTGTCTCGAGTGTTACCTGTGTACCTGTGTTTCAATAAACGGCTCATGTTCAGCACCCAAAATTAGTACTGTCTTTTTCTTGGTTGTCAGTGGTTGGAATATCTGATAGCTATAGTCAGACTGGAGGAAGCGGTATATGATGAAAGCACTCAAGCAGACTGAGGGGTGGGCATCCAAGCAAATGTTGAGATAGATTTGAAGAAAGGCTAGACAAAACCAAGTCAGTCAAATATGGAAATTGTCATTTCCCAGGGGGAAGCCATCTAGGATAAATCCAAGACAGGTAAATACTGGTAGAGGGCAACTGTTACGTGAAGCATGATGGGCCTCAATTAGCAATCTGGAGGACAAAGACCTCATCCACCATAAGGAAAACAGGTGAAATAAGAAACTACCTGCTCAGAGTCAGAAAACTTAGACCCAAAAATAATGTGTTCCACAACAAGTAAAGCTACTAGAGTAACCTACTAAACCTAGAACACCTAACCCATGATTTCAAGGAAGGAAGCTAGGATAGACAAGGTATCTCCTGAAATAAGACTAAACAGATTACAGCCAGAGGGTTAAATACAACTCCTTAAATCTTGGACTTCAAGGAGGGGGAGGTTCGTAAAAGTAGGGTGTTACTTGATAGACAGGTAATCTCTTAAGAGACCTCAATAGTTAATGCAATCCTTAAGTTAGGGAAAAAAGAAGGGTAGTAAACCTGAAATCTTTGAAATGAGAAGGGGATGAACAACCAGGAGGAGTGAGCTCCATCCAGGCAAGCCTGCCCTTAATTTATCCACTGCTATATAGAGTATGCTCAAACTTGGAGACATTCAAAAATAGAAAGTCAGGACTGCAAAATATGGAGTAGCCTTGGCGTAGGTACTGCGGCTTCCACCTATATTTGTAAATATGTGCAACTAAGACCTCTGTTTTTAACGTGAATTGTTGACTGGGTCAATTTGTTGTTGTTTTTTTTTTTTTTAGCAGGCTAGCTGGTTAGTGTGCTGGGATTTTTTTTTCCAGGGTGAACAACTATGATGATGATATAATGAGACGCAACTGCCATACAAGGATACAAGAAGGAATGTAAGGGAGACTTTCTTCAAAGACTACAGTTTAAATGCAAAAGTGGATCTTCTGGCCCTCCAGAGAAACACATGACTTATTTGCAGTGGATGCTTCCTCATTCTTTAAGGTGGGGGACATCAAATGTGGAAATTTGGAAGCCAATACTTTGAGGAAGAATAAACTGGGCAAGAAAGAGATACCCAACACTAATGTAAGAAATAAATCACCCAGTTAGATACTTGGAAACTTCACAATGATTTCAGAAGTGAAGATCTAGCAACTTCCAGATGCGATCACATTATATGACAGACCAATATAGTGATCCCCAGCCAACTGAGGAAACTTCCCATTCTTTAAAAATAGATTCATTGAGCAAGCAAGCAAATACATCCAATAGGAGAATCCTCCCAAGAAGCGAGAGGTGTAATTCCCACCATGACAAAAATCTGACAATGGTTAACAAGTCTTTTTGGTCCAAAGGATTATCTTAGTGCCTGTCCAAATTCCATATTCCCTAACTCAAAGGGAGAATTGAGGGACAGCAGAGGAGAAGAGGAACAATGGTAAATGGAATTCCCTAACAATAAATTAATCCCTAACAGGTTAGGGGGCAAAGGTCCATAATAAGTGTAAAAGATAGGACCCAAACTTTAGCATGAAATGAAGGCAACTAGGACACTGACACTTTTTTTTAAGTTCTCCTGAGCTTTAAGGTGGGCATAAGGGTCATTGCTGTAGGTAGGATCCAGGACAACTGGAGGAAACTGAATAGTCAAGTGTTTACAAGGTAAAGTAGAAATAGGAACTGATCCCTGATAATTATGAGGGTCAAGAAATCCTTCAGGAGAGGCATAGTGTGGTAAAGAGCCATAACCATTTGTGATGGAAAAGGTGGCCCCCTGCAAAAAGGAGAGCAAAATCCGATGGTATGCTGCTACTAGAATAGGAATAAGAGATACCAGGATGAGATACATAACTCCTAACTTTGATATATGTGGCCAGAGTGGATGGTAAACTGGTTCCTCTATCTCATTCCAAAATTGACTGTGTTTAAACCAACACACAGTACGGACACCAGAGGCATTGAGAATAACAGTGTCGACGGAAGAACTAAAAAAAACTCCCAACCATAAAGGGAAAGTAAATCAAATGTTCTCATCCCATCGTCAGAGTGCCAGGTACCAAATCAAAACACCATACATAGCAGAACAGACATTATGCCAATGCAAGACACAAGCTTGGATGCTTTCAGGAAACCTTTGCAGCTGAACCACAGGACTCCTGACATTTGTCCCAAAAGCTCCAGGACACAAGGGGTTGTCCTTGAGATGGAGGGATCACTTTTAGATTATCAAGCAATCCTTGTCAATTTGAGTCATATAGACTTTGCTGAAATACAATCTCTTTAGGAGAAGGCTTTGAGAAACCTGAATCATAGGGCGTACACATGGTCGGACTTTGTTCGGACATTCCGACAACAAAATCCTAGGATTTTTTCCGACGGATGTTGGCTCAACTTGTTTTGTCTACACACGGCCGCACAAAGTTGTCGGAAAATCCGATCGTTCTAAACGCGGTGACGTAAAACACGTACGTCGGGACTATAAACGGGGCAGTGGCCAATAGCTTTCATCTCTTTATTTATTCTGAGCATGCGTGGCACTTTGTCCGTCGGATTTGTGTACACATGATCGGAATTTCCGACAACGGATTTTGTTGTCGGAAAATTTTATCTCCTGCTCTCCAACTTTGTGTGTCGGAAAATCTGATGGAAAATGTCCGATGGAGCCCACACACAGTCGGAATTTCCGTCAACATGCTCCGATCGGACATTTTCCATCGGAAAATCCGACCGTGTGTACGGGGCATTAGAGTTGGTAGTATGGGCCTTAGGGACACACTTAAAGGTGGAAGGCAAGTAGGGTCACATGTAATGATAACAAAAGGCTCAGTAAAGGAAGTTACCTAAAATGTGTAATTAAGTCTGGCAGTTGACTGTGTAATGAGTGGACACAGTGGGGCACAGTCAGGTCTATAGTTTAATATACTGTATATTGCTTTATTTAAAATGTTTTGCCTTTGCAACTGGTGACACATTTCAGAACAAAATCAGTTTAGTGAGAATTAAGTGAGTTAGTCAGTGGATAGAGTTAAATTTAACGTGGATTAAGTATAAAAAAGTCATCTTTAAAAAATGGTAAGATGCATTTGATGAGAAAGAAAACAATATCTGTCAGTTTAACGCATTCTATGTAGGTTTTATGAATGAGTTTATGCTGTTTAAGATCTTTCATCACTTGCCTAATATAATTGAATTTTTTAACAGGCAAGCAATAGCCATGAATGGTCCTTTAGCCTTTGTGTTATTTTAATAGTGTGCAGAAAAGCAAATACGCATTAAGATTCCCTTAAGAAGCACAAAGAGACAGAGGCTGTCATGTGTGCCTTTCATCAACCAGCTTCATGCTAGCCATACACAAGCAGATTTTTGACAATAAATCCAAGAACTTCCCATTCTTCAGACATTTGGAGCAGTGCCCATAGCATCTGCAATTACTTTTTTCTGGCTGTGATTTGTCTTTTTTTTCCATAGTGTATGACCGTTCCAATTCCTCTGATCTAAATGAGTATGGGCTCACAGCAAAATTTCCAACATGAGGACCAATATATGTGACCCCCTTTCCTGCTTAAAGATGTTCATCACTCTGAAGTACTGTATACACTACTCCATCACTTCAAGATTCCTTATTGATTCAAATTAAGAAAGACAGATTAGGCTCACTTTAAAAAGCTAAAACACCAGCATAATGATACCTAGGGTGACCACATTTCCAAGCTGCAATTCAGGGACACCCCCCCCGCACCCGCCCAAAAAAGATAGTTTTTGATACTTTTTTTTGCAAATTTTTTGGAAAAAAAAGCAAAACAGTGGTAACCAGTTTAGACAGGTGGTATGGGCTAGCAGAACGGAGAAGAATGGAGGGGGACAGCAGCAGAACGGAGGGGGACACGGAGGAAGAACAGAGGGGGACACGGAGGAAGAACGGAGGGGGACACGGAGGAGGAATGAAGGGGGACACGGAGGAAGAACTGAGGGGACAGCAGAATGGAGGGGGACACAGAGGAGGAACGGAGGGGGACAGCAGCAGAACAAAGGGGCAAACGGAGGAAGAACGGAGGGGGACAGCAGCAGAACGGAGGGGGACATGGAGGAATAATGGAGGGGGACAGCAGGACGGAGGGGAACCGCAGCAGAACAGAGGGGGACAGCAGAACGGAGGGGGACATGGAGGAAGAACGAAGGGGGACACGGAAGAAGGATGGAGTGGGACACGGAGGAAGAACGGAGGGGGACACGGAGGAAGAACGAAGGGGGACACGGAGGAAAAACGGAGGGGGACATGGAGGAAGAACAGAGGGGGACACAAAAGAAGAATGGAGGGGGACACAGAGGAAGAACGGAGGGGGACACAGAGGAAGAACGGAGGGGGACACAGAGGAAGAATGGAGGGGGACACAGAGGAAGAATGGAGGGGGACAGCAGAATGGAGGGGGACACGGAGGAAAACTGGAGGGGGACAGCAGAATGGAGGGGGACATGGAGTAAGAACAGAGGGGGACAGCAGCAGAACGGAGGGGGACATGGGGGAAAGATGGAGGGGGAGAGCAGCAGAACTGAGGGGGAGTGGGGGGGACAGCAGCAGAACTGAGGGGGAGTGGGGGACAGCAGCAGATCTGAGGGGGATTGGGGGGGACAGCAGCAGATCTGAGGGGGATTGGGGGGACGGCAGCAGAACTAAGGGGGAGTGTGGGAGACAGCAGCAGAACTGAGAGGGAGTGCTGTGTGGGGGGGGGCAGCAGCAGAACTGAGGGGGGTGGGGGTCTGGGGACAGCAGCAGAACTGAGCGGGAGTGCTGTGTGGGGGGGCAGCAGCAGAACTGAGGGGGGTGGGGGTCTGGGGACAGCAGCAGAACTGAGAGGAAGTGCTGTGTGGGGGGGGCAGCAGCAGAACTGAGGGGGGTGGGGGCCTGGGGACAGCAGCAGAACTGAGCGGGAGTGCTGTGTGGGGGGGCAGCAGCAGAACTGAGGGGGGTGGGGGTCTGGGGACAGCAGCAGAACTGAGAGGGAGTGCTGTGTGGGGGGGCAGCAGCAGAACTGAGGGGGGTGGGGGTCTGGGGACAGCAGCAGAACTGAGAGGGAGTGCTGTGTGGGGGGCGGCAGCAGCAGAACTGAGAGGGAGTGTGCATTGCTCACTGAACTAGGTAGTGGAAGTTACACTAACCTGAAGTTTGTCTGTCGGTGGTGGGCGGACCTCGTGGGCGGGAGGGAGGACTCGGACGAGGCGGCTCAGACTCAGTCAGGACTCACCGGCTGCAGTGCTGGAGTAGTCGGCTCGGCAGGTCCGGGTCCGGGACTGTCACTGGCAGGCACCACTGACTGGGTCTAGGCACAGGGCAGGGCAGGCTAGTAAGTGTGGCAGGCTGGTGGCTCAGCGGCTGCTCTCTCTCTGGGACTGAGGCGCGCTGCTCAACCGTAGCGTGTAGACTAGAGTGCGGGCGGGTGCCCACTGCACTGACTATCATCTGAGGGACGGTGCCAGCTGACGTCACTGGTTGCTAGACGCGGGGCGGGCGGCCCTAGCCTAGCAACCAGTTAAGCTGCATGGTGTTGGTGTGTGTGTTACTGTGTTGAAGTTAGTGTATCACTGTATAAGAGTGGCGGACTCGGAGACAGAGTCGGACTGGTGCCAGCCCCGGTGGTGTGGTGTTTTTTTTTCATTCCGGGACACTGTATTGTCCCGGAATGAAGGTACCTGGGACACGGGACAAAAAACTGAAATAAGGGACAATCCCGGGCAATCCGGGACACGTGGCCACCCTAATGATACCTGTCTTCAAAAAGTGAGTTATTTTCAGCTAACTCCAATTAAAACTAAAAATGACAGTCACATACCTAAAAGTCAAATTACTACTTTAAAGCTTTGTGAATTAAGCCTATTGCATTGTGAAAATGTCCCATTTGCTTTACTAAAGGAGTATTCAACCATTCAATCCTGTACAAGCAAATACATTTTTTCATTTCCCTTACATGTGATAGGACATTTAACCTGAACAAAGCTTCACCATATTCAGTAAGCTTGGTAAGCATCCACTTTGCAAAGTAAATGTTTTTCTACCACTTGCATGATTTAGCCCTACAAACTTCACCATCCCATCTTATTGAACTCATAAGATGGTTGGGATGGAAGAGTCGAATAATGCATCCACCAGAGCATGTAGTTGTATAGCCGTATCTGCATTCACTCATCGTGCTCAGATGCAGGCCCCTTTAGGGGAAAAGTAATTTTTGCCATTTTCTATATACAAATAACCTGATGATGGGTGTCCTATTACTAGCTGCTGCTATATTTTGTACTTTCACTTTCATTTAGCCCAGACAACACTGTAACTGCTGAATTTCCGCCACAGGATCTTACAGTTTTGGCTCTAATACACTAATCATCATGGCAGCCCATCCATAGGGGGCGCACGGGCACCCCCCCATCCATGCGTCCAGTCCCCTAATCTACATGCAGGGCACCGGACGCATGGATTTCAATGGGGTTTTTTTTAATCACATGATTAGTGCCCGAGGCTCTAATTGGCTTCAAAAAAGGGTGGGTTCGGGGTGCAGAGCACTGCGCCTCGATCCCACCAACATGTGTGACAAAAGCGAATTTATATTCGCTATTGTCTTCCTGATTCTCCTCCGGGGCCAATCAGGAAGGAGTTCCTGAGACCCCATTGGCCAGACAGTCTTAGGACTCCCGGTCAAAGGGGTCTCAGTCAGGACCCACTTCCTGTTTGGCCTGGAGGAGAAGCGATGGCTCCAGAGCGAGGAGCTGAAGCCTGGATCCATGTCTGTCAGATCTGCCTGCTTCCTAAGGTAAGGAGGCCTTTTATAGCGTTCCTGTCCATCTCCCGTGTGTGCGGGGGGGGGGGGGATTGCCGCATTACCACCCGTCTACTGCAAGGGGGGATGGAGTTGGCGTTGGTTTGCCCCCCCTAAAATATTGAGCACCGGTCGCCACTGCTAATCATAGTGGGTTGCTCACTGTACACCTCCTTCATTAACTGAATGTCTTGCATTCTTTTCACAGATTGTAAAGCATTCTGTAATTGTCGGAGAGGAGATTGTGACGTTCATCTGCACCTCCTCCATTCACAGGATGCCAAGATCTTGATTGCATGCAGATATTGCTGTGCAGTTACTTTCCCGATCCAGCAATTAGCTTTCATACATAGATCCACACAGTCCTTAGTTATTATTTTTTTTAGCCTTGATGAAGGAGTTCTTTCTGACCCTCGAAACATGTTGGCTGTTTTTTTAGTATATATATATATTTATATATATATATATATATATATATATATATATATATATATATATTAGGGATGAGCTTCGTGTTCGAGTCGAACCCATGTTCGACTTGAACATCGGCTGTTCGACCGTCCGTCGAATTGCGAACGATATGGGCCGTTTGCGCCAAATTCGTGTGGCGCGTCACGGCCCATAATTCACTGCGGCATCGCAGTGCATTGCTGGCTGATGATTGGCCAAGCATGCACTATGACCCGCATGCTTGGCCAATCACAGCGCCGTCAGTAGAGAGAGCTGTAATTGGCCAAAGCCAGGGTGGCTTTGGCCAATTATGGCTCAGGGGATTTAGTACACACCCCACACTATATAAGGCCGCCTGCACGGCGGCCCTGTGTAGTGTGTGTTTCGGTGTGCTGAGAGATAGAGAGAGAGAGAGACAGTGTCATTTGATTTGAGTTAGATAGATTAGGCTGAACAGTCAGTCAGTTAGCTGCACTTACAGTGTATTGTGTATATATATGCATCCCAGGTGTTGCATATATATATATATACACTGTATTCAGTTTAGCTAGATCCGTTCCTGTTATCTTCTATCTAGACTATTTACATTTAGTGCAGTGCGTCCTGCTCACAGTGTTCAGCTAGATCCGTTCCTGTTATTTACATTTAGTGCAGTGCGTCCTGCTCACACTGTTCAGCTAGATCCGTTCCTGCTATTTACATTTAGTGCAGTGCGTCCTGCTCACAGTGTTCAGCTAGATCCGTTCCTGCTATTTACATTTAGTGCAGTGCGTCCTGCTCACAGTGTTCAGCTAGATCCGTTCCTGCCATTTACATTTAGTGCAGTGCGTCATGCTCACAGTGTTCAGCTAGATCCGTTCCTGCTATTTACATTTAGTGCAGTGCGTCATGCTCACAGTGTTCAGCTAGATCCATTCCTGCTATTTACATTTAGTGCAGTGCGTCCTGCTCACAGTGTTCAGCTAGATCCGTTCCTGTTATCTTCTAGACTATTTACATTTAGTGCAGTGCGTCCTGCTCACAGTGTTCAGCTAGATCCGTTCCTGCTATTTACATTTAGTGCAGTGCGTCCTGCTCACAGTTTTCAGCTAGATCCGTTCCTGCCATTTACATTTAGTGCAGTGCGTCCTGCTCACAGTGTTCAGCTAGATCCGTTCCTGCCATTTACATTTAGTGCAGTGCGTCCTGCTCACAGTGTTCAGCTAGATCCGTTCCTGCTATTTACATTTAGTGCAGTGCGTCCTGCTCACAGTGTTCAGCTAGATCCGTTCCTGCTATTTACATTTAGTGCAGTGCGTCCTGCTCACAACGTTCAGCTAGATCCGTTCCTGCTATTTACATTTAGTGCAGTGCGTCCTGCTCACAGTGTTCAGCTAGATCCGTTCCTGCTATTTACATTTAGTGCAGTGCGTCCTGCTCACAGTGTTCAGCTAGATCCGTTCCTGTTATCTTCTAGACTATTTACATTTAGTGCAGTGCATCCTGCTCACAGTGTTCAGCTAGATCCGTTCCTGCTATTTACATTTAGTGCAGTGCGTCCTGCTCACAGTGTTCAGCTAGATCCGTTCCTGCCATTTACATTTAGTGCAGTGCGTCCTGCTCACAGTGTTCAGCTAGATCCGTTCCTGCTATTTACATTTAGTGCAGTGCGTCCTGCTCACAGTGTTCAGCTAGATCCGTTCCTGCTATTTACATTTAGTGCAGTGCGTCCTGCTCACAGTGTTCAGCTAGATCCGTTCCTGTTATTTACATTTAGTGCAGTGCGTCCTGCTCACAGTGTTCAGCTAGATCCGTTCCTGCTATTTACATTTAGTGCAGTGCGTCCTGCTCACAGTGTTCAGCTAGATCCGTTCCTGCTATTTACATTTAGTGCAGTGCGTCCTGCTCACAGTGTTCAGCTAGATCCGTTCCTGTTATCTTCTAGACTATTTACATTTAGTGCAGTGCGTCCTGCTCACAGTGTTCAGCTAGATCCGTTCCTGTTATTTACATTTAGTGCAGTGCGTCCTGCTCACAGTGTTCAGCTAGATCCGTTCCTGCCATTTACATTTAGTGCAGTGCGTCCTGCTCACAGTGTTCAGCTAGATCCGTTCCTGCTATTTACATTTAGTGCAGTGCGTCCTGCTCACAGTGTTCAGCTAGATCCGTTCCTGCTATTTACATTTAGTGCAGTGCGTCCTGCTCACAGTGTTCAGCTAGATCCGTTCCTGTTATCTTCTAGACTATTTACATTTAGTGCAGTGCGTCCTGCTCACAGTGTTAAGCTAGATCCGTTCCTGTTATCTTCCTACTGACAGGCAGGCTTGTCTGGTTACAGTATATAAAGCTACCTGAAGAAAATTACAGGTGTTCTATTTGATCCTATTAGTACCACGGTCAGGCAGCTAGACTATTTACATTTAGTACAGTGCGTCCTGCTCACAGTGTTCAGCTAGATCCGTTCCTGTTATCTTCCTACTGACAGGCAGGCTTGTCTGGTTACAGTATATAAAGCTACCTGAAGAAAATTACAGGTGTTCTATCCCAGCTTAGTGCAGCTACAGGCCATTAGTATGTCTGGAAGGCCAAGAAGGAGAGGAAGACAGTCACAAGCCAATAAGAGAGGGCAAGCAGGCTCTGTGTCTAGTGCTGGTCGTGGAGACGGTGCATCCTCATCAGCACGTGGCCATGGGACACGCTTGGCCTTTTTTTCGGCAGCTGGCCATGTTGAGCCGCAACATGCGGAAAACTTGGTCGAGTGGATGACCAAGCCGTCCTCATCCTCCTCATCCTCTCTCACCCATGCCCAGGGTGCTTTGTCTGGCAAAGCAGCGGCCTCTTCCCTCAGCTCAATGTCATCAGTGACTCCTTCCCTAGCTCCACCATGTCCTCCTGAGGATTCCCTCGAACTGTTTGACCACAGTGTTGGGTACATGCTCCAGGAGGATGCCCAGCGTTTGGAAGGCTCTGATGATGATACTGAGCTCGATGAAGGCAGTAACATGAGCACGGACAGAGGGGGTGCCCAAGAAGGACAGCAATCTAGCAGTCATGCTCCCCCTGCTGCAGCATACTGCCAGGTTTGCTCCAGTGATGAGGAGGGAGGGGATGATGAGGTCACTGACTCAACGTGGGTGCCTGATAGGAGAGAGGAGGAGGAGGAGGAGGAGGCGGCACATCACCAACGAGGCAGGATGCCCTCCAGGGGCCAGCCTAAGGGCAGCACATTGACTGCATCACACCCCAAAGCTCCACATGTGCAGGGCGCTGCAGTCTCTGCGCGTTATTCAAAAAGTTCTTTGGTGTGGGCCTTTTTTGAGACGAGTGCATCAGATCGCACCACTGCTATTTGTAACATATGTCTCAAGCGTATCTCGCGTGGCCAAAACATCTCCCGCTTGGGTACCACATGCTTGACCAGACATATGTTGACCTGCCATGCAGTTCGTTGGCAAGCGTATCTAAAAGACCCACACCAAAGAACAAAGAGGATCTCTCCTTGCTCCTCATCAGCTGAGATTTCCAACCCCACTAGACCTTCAGTCCTCTCTGAGACCTGCAGTGAGAGGAATGAAGGTGTAGAATTAGGTGTGTCACAGCCAAGTACTTGTGGGCAATCTGCTTTTGGTACACCGACGTCAGATTGTACCAGGCAAATTTCCCTGCCCCAGCTGCTGCACCACCGAAAAAAGTTTGCTCCCAGCCATCCACATGCCCAGCGGTTGAATGCTAGCTTGGCAAAATTGCTAGCACTTCAACTGCTGCCTTTTCAGTTGGTAGACTCTGCCCCCTTCCGTGAGTTTGTGGAATGTGCGGTTCCTCAGTGGCAGGTACCCAAACGCCACTTTTTCTCACGGAAGGCGATTCCGGCTCTCCACCGGCATGTGGAAGGCAATGTCCATGCCTCGCTGGACAGGGCGGTCAGCGGTAAGGTGCATATTACCGCTGACTCATGGTCCAGCAGGCATGGACAGGGACGTTACCTAAGTTTCACGGCGCATTGGGTGACTCTGCTGGCAGCTGGGAAGGATGCAGGAAAAGGTGCAGTAGTGTTGGAGGTTGTTTCGCCACCACGCCTCCAAAATGCTGATTGTGACACACCTCTCTCCTCCACCCCCTCCTCTTCTTCTTCCTCCATGGCCTCTTCCTCGGAACCAGCGGTGCTCCGTAGGCGTTCAAGGGGCTACGCAAGTACGCAGGCCAAAAGATGCCATGCGGTGCTTGAGCTGGTGTGCTTGGGGGACAGGAGCCACACTGGGGCAGAGGTTCTGTCAGCTCTGCAGGGGCAGGTTCAGAGGTGGTTGATGCCACGCCAACTTAAGGCAGGAATGGTGGTTTGCGACAATGGCACCAACCTCCTCTCTGCCCTCCGACAGGGACAAATGACCCATGTGCCCTGTTTGGCTCACGTCCTTAACTTGGTGGTGCAGCGGTTCTTGGGCAGGTACCCGGGCTTACAGGATGTCCTGAGGCAGGCCAGGAAAGTCTGTGTGCATTTCCGCCGGTCATATAATGCCAGTGCTCGGCTGACGGACCTCCAAAAGGAGTTTAACCTGCCCAAGAACCGCCTAATCTGTGACGTGCCCACCAGGTGGAACTCAACGTTGGCCATGCTGCAGCGGCTGCACACGCAGCAGAGGGCCATCAATGAGTACCTGTGCGACTATGGCACCAGGACAGGGTCAGGGGAGCTTGGTTTTTTTTCCCCACGCCAGTGGGCCATGATCAGGGATGCATGCACTGTCCTGTCACCATTCGAGGAGGCCACGAGGATGGTGAGCACTGACAGTGCATGCATCAGTGACACTGTCCCCCTTGTCCACCTGTTGGAGCACACGCTGCGTGGAATAATGGACAGGGCACTTGAGGCAGAACAGAGGCAGAAAGAGGAGGACTTCCTTAGCTCTCAAGGCCCCTTTATCCAGACAGTGTTCCTGCGTGCCCGTCGATCACACAGGAAGAGGACGAGGAGGAGGAGGAGGAGGAGGAAGATTGTGTCAGTATGGAGGTGGAGCCTGGCACTCAGCATCAGCAGCAGTCTTTAAGGGATCAGTCCCAAGGAACACATGGACTTGTACGTGGCTGGGAGGAGGTGGCTGCGGACGTTGTTGTCCTTAGTGACCCAGAGGACTCCGGACCGAATGCCTCAGCAAACCTACGCTGCATGGCCTCCCTGATCCTGCAAAGCCTGCGTAAGGATCCTCGTATTCGTGGTATCAAGGAGAAGGACCAATACTGGCTGGCAACCCTCCTTGATCCACGTTACAAGGGTAAGGTTGCGGACCTTATCTTGCCATCGCAGAGGGAGCAAAGGATGAAACATCTTCGGGAGGCCTTGCAGAAAGGTCTGTGCAACGCGTTCCCAGAGACTGGGAGGTTACAAACTCCTGTTTCTGGACAACGTGTTGCTGAGGCTTCGGTCAGTCAAAGAAGGAGCGGTGGAGAAGGTGGCCGTCTGACCGATGCGTTCAGACAATTTTTTGGTCCGCAGCCCCAAGGTATGATCGGTTCCAGCAACCATCGCCAGCGTCTGTTTTACATGGTGCAGGAATACCTAGGGGCAAGATCAGACTTGGACACCTTTCCCACCGAAAATCCTCTCGGTTACTGGGTCTTGAGGATGGATCACTGGCCAGAGCTTGCACAGTATGCAATTGAGCTACTGGCCTGTCCTGCATCCAGCGTTCTTTCGGAACGCACATTCAGTGCTGCTGGAGGCGTGGTAACCGATCACAGGGTGCGTCTGTCCACCGACTCGGTCGATCGGCTGACCTTCATAAAAATGAATCAGTCTTGGATCACCACCAGCTACCAAGCACCTGATGCTGATGTAACCGAATATTTTTTTTTGAAATCTCAGATCCCTTCAAAGACTGCCTATGCTGATGCTGAGTGACTATCCCTGAGTAATTATCCTCTTCCTCCTCAATCATCACGCTGATAGCTTGTAAGAACATTTTTGGTTCTGGGCGCCACCACCAGTGCCTAAGGCACAATTTTTCAGCCCCTGTTTAACAGGGGCGTGTAATTACAATTTTTGATGCAATACTTTGCAGCAGGGCTCGTTCCTGCGTTCCAACTAGAGTGTCTGTGAGGGGTTGCAGTGTTGTGGCACCAGCACCAGTGCCTAAGGCCTAATTTTTCAGCTCCTGTTCAACAGGGGCATGTAATTACAATTCTTGATCTAATATTTCACAGCAGGGCCCTGTGAGGGCTTACAGTGTTGTGGCCACAGCAACACCTAAGGCCCAAATTTCTGCTGAGTATATAGGGCAGGACCCTACTTTCAAACATCTAACTTACAAACGACTCCTACTTGCAAACGGAAGGAGACAACAGGAAGTGAGATGAAATCTACCCCTAGGAAGGGAAATTCTCTCCTGTAAGAGTTAATATGGGAAAACAATTTCTCCTTTCCACTGATGCTTTCCAATCCTTGTTCTACAAAAAAACCCAAATTTTCAAAAAACATTTTTCATTGGGACAAAAAAGTGAGGTGAAATCTTCTGAAGAGGAGGAAAGACAGCAAAACAAATGTCACAGGGGTGATAACCCTTCCCTATGTTTTCCAAAAAGCTTAGAAAAGATTTTTTGGCTGGAGCTAAACACGTTAAAAATGTTCAAAATTACAAAGAGATTCTACTTAACAACAAACCTACAGTCCCTGTCTTGTTTGCACCGCCTGTATACTGCTGTTCAGAGTATATAGTTCCTTTCCTTATTTTAATTTGGGTGCGGGGTTCCCCTTAATATCCATACAAGACCCAAAGGGCCTGGTAATGGACTGGGGGGTACCCATGCCGTTTGTCTCACTGATTTTCATCCATATTGCCATGACCCGACATGACATTAAACCCGCAAGCAGTTTTAAATGAGATTTTTTCCTTTAAAAATGACATTTGGTGCAGGGACTGTTCTAAACATGGGAAACACGCGTCACTTTACAGGCATACTATAGACACCCCCCAGGTACGATATTTAAAGGAATATTTCACTTTTTTTTTTTTTACTTTAACCACTTCAGCCCCGGAAGGTTTTACCCCCTTCCTGACCAGAGCACTTTTTACAATTCAGCACTGCGTCGCTTTAACTGCTAATTGCGCGGTCATGCAATGCTGTACCCAAACGAAATTTGCGTCCTTTTCTTCCCACAAATAGAGCTTTCTTTTGATGGTATTTGATCACCTCTGCCGTTTTTATTTTTTGCGCTATACGCGGAAAAAGACCGAAAATTTTGAAAAAAAATGATATTTTCTACTTTTTGTTCTAAAAAAAATCCAATAAACTCAATTTTAGTCATACATTTAGGCCAAAATGTATTCGGCCACATGTCTTTGGTAAAAAAAATGTCAATAAGCGTATATTTATTGGTTTGCGCAAAAGTTATAGCATCTGCAAACTAGGGTACATTTTCTGGAATTTACACAGCCTTTAGTTTATGACTGCCTATGTCGTTTCTTGAGGTGCTAAAATGGCAGGGCAGTACAAAACCCCCACAAATGACCCCATTTTGGAAAGTAGACACCCCAAGGAATTTGCTGAGAGGCATGTTGAGCCCATTGAATATTCATTTTTTTTGTCCCAAGTGATTGAATAATGACAAAAAAAAAAAAAAAAATTACAAAAAGTTGTCACTAAATGATATATTGCTCACACAGGCCATGGGCATATGTGGAATTGCACCCCAAAATACATTTAGCTGCTTCTCCTGAGTACGGGGATACCACATGTGTGGGACTTTTTGGGAGCCTAGCCGCGTACGGGGCCCCGAAAACCAAGCACCGCCTTCAGGATTTCTAAGGGCGTACATTTTTGATTTTACTCCTCACTACCTATCACAGTTTTGAAGGCCATAAAATGCCCAGATGACATAAAACCCCCCCAAATGACCCCATTTTGGAAAGTAGACAACCCAAGCTATTTGCTTTGAGGCATGTTGAGTCCATGGAATGTTTTATATTTTGACACAAGTTGCGGGAAAGTGACAAATTTTTTTTTTTTTTTTTTTTTTTTTGCACAAAGTTGTCACTAAATGATATATTGCTCACACAGGCCATGGGCATATGTGGAATTGCACCCCAAAATACATTTAGCTGCTTCTCCTGAGTACGGGGATACCACATGTGTGGGACTTTTTAGGAGCCTAGCCGCGTACGGGACCCCGAAAACCAAGCACCGCCTTCAGGATTTCTAAGGGCGTACATTTTTGATTTTACTCCTCACTGCCTATCACAGTTTCGGAGGCCATGGAAAGCCCAGGTGGCACAAACCCCCCCCAAATGACCCCATTTTGGAAAGTAGACACCCCAAGCTATTTGCTGAGAGGCATGGTGAGTATTTTGCAGCTCTCATTTGTTTTTGAAAATAAAGAAAGACGAGAAAAAAAATTTTTTTTTTTCTTTTTTCAATTTTCAAAACTTTGTGACAAAAAGTGAGGTCTGCAAAATACTCACTATACCTCTCATCAAATAGCTTGGGGTGTCTACTTTCCAAAATGGGGTCATTTGGGGGGGTTTTGTGCCACCTGGGCATTCCATGGCCTCCGAAACTGTGATAGGCAGTGAAGAGTGAAATCAAAAATTTACGGCCTTAGAAAGCCTGAAGGCGGTGCTTGGTTTTCGGGGTCCCGTACGCGGCTAGGCTCCCAAAAAGTCCCACACATGTGGTATCCCCGTACTCAGGAGAAGCAACGGAATGTATTTTGGGGTGTAATTTCACATATTCCCATGGCATGTTTGAGCAATATATCATTTAGTGACAACTTTGCGCAAAAAAAAATAAAAAAAATAAAAAATTGTCTCTTTCCCGCAACTTGTGTCACAATATAAATTATTCCATGGACTCAACATGACTCTCAGCAAATAGCTTGGGGTGTCTACTTTCCAAAATGGGGTCATTTGGGGGGGGTTTGAACTGTCCTGGCATTTTATGCACAACATCTAGAAGCTTATGTCACACATCACCCACTCTTCTAACCACTTGAAGACAAAGCCCTTTCTGACACTTATTGTTTACATAAAAAAATAATTTTTTTTTGCAAGAAAATTACTTTGAACCCCCAAACATTATATATTTTTTTAAAGCAAATGCCCTACAGATTAAAATGGTGGGTGTTTCATTTTTTTTTTTCACACAGTATTTGCGCAGCGATTTTTCAAACGCATTTTTTGGGGAAAAAACACACTTTTTTACATTTTAATGCACTAAAACACACTATATTGCCCAAATGTTTGATGAGATAAAAAAGATGATCTTAGGCCGAGTACATGGATACCAAACATGACATGCTTTAAAATTGCGCACAAACGTGCAGTGGCGACAAACTAAATACATTTTTAAAAGCCTTTAAAAGCCTTTACAGGTTACCACTTTAGATTTACAGAGGAGGTCTACTGCTAAACTTACTGCCCTCGATCTGACCTTCGCGGCGATACCTCACATGCATGGTGCAATTGCTGTTTACATTTGACGCCAGACCAACGCTTGCGTTCACCTTAGCGCGAGAGCAGGGGGGACAGGGGTGCTTTTTTTTTTTTTTTTTTTTTTTTTTCTTTATTATTATTATTTTTTTATCTTATTTTTAAACTGTTCCTTTCATTTTTTTTTTTTAAATCATTTTTATTGTTATCTCAGGGAATGTAAATATCCCCTATGATAGCAATAGGTAGTGACAGGTACTCTTTTTTGCAAAAATTGGGGTCTATTAGACCCTAGATTTCTCCTCTGTCCTCAAAGCATCTGATCACACCAAGATCGGTGTGATAAAATGCTTTCCCAATTTCCCAATGGCGCTGTTTACATCCGGCGAAATCTACGTCATAAAATGCTCGTAGCTTCCGGTTTCTTAGGTCATAGAGATGTTTGGAGCCACTCTGGTCTCTGATCAGCTCTATGGTCAGCTGGCTGAATCACCGGCTGCATTTTCAGGTTCCCTGTTGAGACAGGAGAGCCAGAGAAAAACACGGAAGATGTTGGGGGGGGGGGCATTCCCTCCCACTGCTTGTAAAAGCAGTCTAGAGGCTAATTAGCCACTAGGATTGCTTTTACATGAAAGCCGACCGCTGGCTGAAAAGAATGATACCAAGATGATACCTAAACCTGCAGGCATCATTCTGGTATAACCACTCAAAGTCGTGAATGGCATACCTGAAGACAAAAAAATGGTTAACAATAAAGCACAGTAAACGGTAAGGTATAAAAAATTGCATACCTGAAAAGCAAACATGATAAAACATAATAACAATAAAACATTGCAGAATAGAATACAGTAAAAAAGAGCAGAACAATAGAGAGAGAATAGAGAGAGAGAGAACAATAAAACGACAACTATTTTTATTTTATATTTTTGTTTGTGTTTTTTTTTTTTTACACTTTTTTTTGTAACTAACTTTTATAACGGTAACCGGTTCCAGGTTCGGGTCTCTCAAAATGCGATGGCATCTCGGGAGACCCTGTGAAAGTGTGCCTAGTCTGTGCAATGCTGTACCCTACGCTAATACTCAACTAGTGCATGGTAGCGTTCAAAACATTCACCAATGCAAAGACCAGGATTGTCAGGACAGGAGGGACAATAATAGCGGGTGTCACGCCTATATCCGCGCTTGCTGCAGACACAACATCTTTTTTGGGGGGGTTCGCTGGGTAGGGGTACTCGGGAGGACATAAAGAAAATGCCTCTCATGCAGCCGACTGCATTTGGTTGGGGATGTGAATGGGGGAAGTACGGGCGCTGCAGAAGCGGTGGGTTCCCAATTAGGATTGGCGAATGCAGCAGGAAGGGCACTATGGGCACGACGGTCCTGTGTTTGTCTTTTTGGTGGCAGCGGGACACTACTTGTGCTTGCCACCTCACCAGCTTGAACTGCACTTATGGGACTCGCCACGTCACCAAGTGTTACTGCAGTGCTGGTTTGACTACGACCGGGGTGTACTAGGCCGCTGGCGCTTGCCAGTTCACCAAAACGCTACAAAAAAAACTGTTAGCGATCGCAGGGATCAGGCCTGACTCTGCGAACGCTGCAGTTATGCGTTTAGTGTTTTGTAAGTGACAGTGATCGATCGATACTGCACTTGGGTGGGCTGGGCCGGGCCGGGCGGAGGGGCAAAACGCAGGTGCTAGCAGGTATCTGGGCTGATCCCGCTAACACTGCATTTTTGGGAACCCTAAACTGCTGGGGACACTAGTATAGATCTGATCGGATCAGATATTGATCCGATCAGATACTATACCACTAAGGGAGGCGTATGCTGCGTGCGTGGGTGTTAGCGGTACTGGCGCTAATCTGACGCTGCCTGGGGCGACGCATATCACCGCCGGGCGATCGGGGGGGCTAAACCTTTATTCGGTAATAAACGGCGGGTGCCCTGACACTATAAAAAATAAACAAACTAACCAGCGTCAACCGTAACGGTTATACGGTGATCAGTGGTGAAAGGGTTAACTAGGGGGCAATCAAGGGGTTAAAACATTTATTAGGTAGTATATGGGGGTCCCTGTCGCTATAAAACACTGACGGCGAACCTAAATATTTACGTCCCTAACTACCGTCACCAGCGACACTAATACAGCGATCAGAAAAATGATCGCTTAGCGACACTGGTGACAGGGGGTGATCAAGGGGTTAAAACTTTATTAGGGGGGGTTAGGGGGGTATCCTAGACCTAAAGGGGAGTAATACTCACTGCCCTAACACTAACTGTCACAAACTGACACTATGCAGTAATCAGAAAAAAAAAAAAAAAAAAAAAATACTGCTAATGTCAGTTTGTGACAGGGGGGGGGGGGTGATTGGGGGGGGATCGGGGGGCGATCGGGGGGGGGATCGGGGTGTAAGGTATGCCTGGCATGTTCTACTGTGTGTGTGTGTGTGTTGTGCACTCACTTGTCATCTCTCCTCGGCGCTGGAACGGAAACTGCCAGACCGAGGAGAGATGACATCACATCCTCTGCCTGTGTGAAACGACACACAGGCAGAGGAGGATTCCCATTGGCTGGGAGCGATCGCGAGGGGGGGGCCACGATCGGATGGTCTCCCCCTCGCCTCCCGACGCTCCCAGTCAAATGCCGACCGCCGATGGCACTGGGGGGGGGTCCGATCGGACCCCCCGCCCGCGGGAGGCAGATCACGTACGGGTACGTGATTTTGCCTGCCCGTGCCGCTCTGCCGCAGTATATATGCGGTAGGCGGTCGGCAAGTGGTTAAGCATCATTAAAATCACTGCTCCCGAAAAAACGGCCGTTTTTAAAAGTTTTTTTTGCATTGATACATGTCCCCTGGGGTAGGACCCGGGTCCCCAAACCCTTTTTAGGACAATACCATGCAAATTAGCCTTTAAAATGAGCACTTTTGATTTCGAACGTTCGAGTCCCATAGACGTCAATGGGGTTCTAACGTTCGTGCGAACTTTCGGTCCGTTCGCGGGTTCTGGTGCGAACCGAACCGGGGGGTGTTCGGCTCATCCCTAATATATATATATATATATATATATATATATATATATATATATATATACACGCACAGTATCTCACAAAAGTGAGTACACCCCTCACATTTTAGTAAATATATTTTTACATCTTTTCATGTGACAACACGGAAGAAATGACACTTTGCTACAATGTAAAGTAGTGATTGTACAGCTTGTATATTGGTGTAAATTTGCTGTCCCCTCAAAATAACTCAACACACAGCTATTAATGTCTAAATCGCTGGCAACAAAAGTGAGTACACCCCTAAGTGAAAATGTCCAAATTGGGCCCAAAGTGTCAATATTTTGTGTGGCCACCATTATTTTCCAGCACTGCCTTAGACCTCTTGTCATGGAGTTCACCAGAGCTTCACAGGTTGCCACTGGAGTCCTCTTCCACTCCTCTATGATGACATCACGGAGTTGGTGGATGTTAGAGACCTTGTGTTCCTCCACCTTCCATTTGAGGATGCCCCACAGATTAATTTAGGTATAGGAATAGGTGAGGTAACACAGGGGTATTTATTAAGTTATATGTTTTTTAGTATAAACTAATAAATTAATTTGAACTCCTTTATCCTTTGGTCTGGTGCGCCTTCTATTTGTGCATGTTTTTTTTCTAGTACCCTGCTGGGTTAGCCACTTGTTTTGAGCAGCCTTGCCTGTGCCAGTGAGCTTTTTGAATGTTTTTCTACTCTCACTACTTTGTATGAACTCACATCATAATCCCAGCGTCTTTTGGATGTTTTTTTCTTCATCTGATGATGTCAGAGGACCTTAGAACGCCAGAGCCTAGGGGAGAAGAAGAAGCTTGTTTATCAGTTAGTTTTTTTAACAATCACAATAACATAGAAAGCATCTTTGCTTAGCAGAGCAAAACAGGTCCACAACGCAGGTGGAACATAGTAAAAACTGTACTATGAATAAATAAACAATACATGATTGTGCTGCCCAAATGATGAAAATAAATATAACTGCCATCAACTTTCAATCAGTATAAATAACTAACATATAAGAGCAAACGTGCCAAAAAAAAAATTATATATATATATATATATATATATATTTATATATATATATATATATATAAAATCTGTGGTAATGCTCATATAAAGTCCGAATCAAGTACAAAAGGAAAGAAAAAAGTCCCAAAAATTCAAAGGAAAGTGCTCCAACTGTGCTTCTTCACAAGAAAAACAGTGCATTTTTAATTCGTTAAATCCACTTTGTGCTCCAACACACCATAGAGTAGTGGTCCGCCACCTTGTGAAATCCTAATTTAAGACCCACAAATAAGCCAGCATAGCATATAGAAATCAGTCTCACATACCAGATAATGGTCCTCCACTCAGATGCTCTTAAAGGGGTTGTAAAGGTGCGTGTTTTTTCACCTTAATGCATCCTATACATTAAGGTGAAAAAACACCTGGCAGTGACCGCCCCCCCAGCCCCCCGTTTTACTTACCTGAACCCTCGAACTTGCTAGCCATTGGCTCCCGCTGCTGTCAATCAAATCCAATGACATGGGCACCGGGTGGCGGGGCTGAGTCCTGCATTCGGCCTCTATGGACGCCGAATGCTGGACTCAGAAGTGCACCCGCAAGGTAACCCCCCGGGAGAGCGCTTCTCCCAGAGGGTTATCAGATTTGGGGAGGAGCCGAGAGAGCCATCGAGGGACCCCAGAAGACGAGGTTCGCGGCCACTCTGTGCAAAACGAGCTGCACAATGGAGGTAAGTGTGATATATATATTTTTTTTTAAAACAAACCTTTAGTATCACTTTAAATAGTATAACATCTCTAGTGGGAGTAACTCCACAAAATTCTCAGGAAAAAGAGAAATATTCTCCAATAGTGTAGTATCTTAGCTAATCACATAGAATACACTAGCCCAGCCTATGAAATTGCACTCACATTTTGTTCATAAAAAATAAACATATAATGCAGCATGACATGTAATCCAGCAGTACCTCACATGCTCCAAAAGGTAAAACACGCTGCCTGGCTCCGCCTCCACACGTATCAACACCCTCCCACATGGCTTTGTCATCCGTCCTGACTATAAGCTATGGCAGAATTAAGAAAGAAAAAAGGGGGGGGGGGGGAGGGAGAGAAAAAAGGATGGAAGAAAGAAGAGAAAGAAAGATAGAATAATAATAATATAAAATGATACCTAAACCACATCACTTATGACATTTACACGTGTAAGTTCACCTCAATTAAGATTTTACAAAAATTCCCCCATATAATACTATATCTTCTCCTCCTGTTGTAAGTGGTGAACATCCTTGTATTTTAGATGCAGCTGTTGGAGGGGTCTCCACACAAAAAACACCGGACCCTCACCCCCTTCCATCCTGCATTTGCAGGACAGGCTGAACATTACAGTAATTCTCCCCAAAGCAGTCATTTTGAGCCTTTCAAACTACATGCATGCGCAGTGTGTGGTCTCCATTCCAGTTGCGCTCAGTAGTAGTCACTTTTGACCTTGTTCAGAAATGCAAATGGCAGGATGGAGGGGAATAAAGGACCAGTGGATATTGTGGAGAGGTTCCTCAACAGCTGCATCTGTAATGGGAGGATGTGCACCATTTGCACTGGTATGCACTGTTCAGAGGATATAGATCTGCATAGGGGGGTTTTTGAAAAATCTTCCTGAAGTTGCACTTTAAAAAATTCACAACATTCTGAATGAGAACACTCAAATAACAATTAAAAAAATAACAACAGTATTGTTTATCTACAGTTGGGAATGCTATCTTTAATTTATTAGAGACCAAAATGTGTTGTTCTTGCTATGATTTGATACATAAGCGTTTCTGCATTTACTTTGAACATCTTATTAAATAAAAAACCCTGCTGCTTAAATAAGAAATGATATTTAATTGTATAAAATAAACAGAATAATATTATAACCACTGCACTGGGACTTGAAAAATCTGATGGTAAATCATTTATGGAAAAGCATAAAATAGTTGCACAATATTCCGAACGAAATAAAAGTAAACATGTCAAAGTAAAAATGCTGCAAACTAGTTTTACAAGTTCATTGGTGCAGTTTATTTGTCTTGGCAGAAAACAGGGTCATTACCCTTTATCTTTACCACCAACTACACTCAATTAGCTATGATGCCTTCACTCCTAGGTCAAGATAACTTCCATCTACTTCCTAATACAGTTACCTAGTTCCATCAAATCCCTGAATTTTTGGTGCACCTATTGGCCATAGACTGGTCCAGTGAGTTTTTGTACACCCTGCCCATGTTGCATTGTCTGCTGCAGAAGATCCTAGGGCACTAGAATACCATAGCACACTTATAAAGCATGCTTAAGAAGTGACTGCTAAAGGTGGAGAGTGTAGAGAAGTGTTTGGGTAGCTTGACCTATTATTCATACTTTACAGATAGCACTGCTGATTTTGGCTCCATTCACACTTGAACGTTTACCCTCTCGATGCCCTATGCACGACTATGCTTAACATGCAATATAATCTCATTCTTTTTAATTATCTCTGTTCACACTTTGCACTTGTATGTTATATGTCAGCCTTTTTCAACCATGGTGTTGTGGCATTCTGGGGTGCCTTTCTGGTTCTTAAGGGGTACCTTGACAAAAAATTGCTTCAAATTGCCCACAAATTGTCAACAAGTCAGCAAGTGGATCGAGCCTTCCTTTTTTGTTACACAAAGCTACAGGTTATAATTGTGCAGCATTACAATTTTGGACACCAAGTGAGCCAGCTGCTGGCATTCTACAGGTGATACTCGAAAAATTAGAATATTGTGAAAAAGTTAATTTATTTCACTAATGTAACTTAAAAGGTGAAACTAATATATGAGATAGACTCTTTACATGCAAAGCAAGATAGTTCAAGCTGTGATTTGTCATAATTGTGATGATTATGGCTTACAGCTCATGGAAACCCCAAATCCACAATCTCAGAAAATTAGAATATTACATGCAATCTGTATAGTAAAGTATAAGCATGCATATGTACTCAGTACTTGGCTTGGGCCCCTTTTGCAGCAATTACTGCCTCAATGCTGCATGGCATGGAAGCTATCACTGCTGAGGTGTTATGGAAGACCAGGATGCTTCAATAGCGGCCTTCAGCTCTTCTGCATTGTTCGGTCTCATGTCTCTCATCTTTCTCTTGGCAATGCCCCATAGATTCTCTCACCTTTTAAGTTGCATTAGTGAAATAAATTAACTTTTGCACGATATTCTAATTTTTCGATTATCACCTGTAACAACCAATAATGGCATAGGTTGATGTTAGAAATTCTGTATATAGCCCTACAGAACAGACAGTGCACAATCCACATAGGTTTTGCTGCTTAACTGCAGACAGGAAACAGGAGTTTTATTATCAGAGAAAGGACATAGAGCATACCATAGAAGCAGCTAAAAACTTATAAACACTGCCATCTACTGGCTGATGTGGTTGTACATGGACATTGTATTTCAACAGTTGATAAGGAGGACATCAGAAATCCGAGGACATCCCTGTTTGCCCCTCTCCATTAGCACTGGGTTCACATTAGCTGAATAACGGAGAGAAACTGAATCCAAATGTTTTTGGCCCCATGGACCTCAATAGGAGTGCCTGTAAATAAGCAATACATGACTCTTGATAATACCAGGGCTTTTTTTCTAAGAGAATAAGTGCAGGAACTCCCCTCTTCTGAGTCACTTCTTGTCTCCACTCCTACCCACCTGCAAGCACAATTCCTTGGTTCCACCTCCTACCGACCTCCTAGTATCACCCCTTTTTAGAGAATACAGAACCAAGTATTGTTTTACGGTGATAAGTAATTTGTATAGAATTTGTTAATAACAACAAGAAAAGCAGTAATGGACCCCAACAATAGATCCCGGCAGCAACAACAGATTTCCAGCCCAGCATTAATAGACTCTCCAGCAGCTAGCAACAATAGACCCCCTACCTCAACAATAGTTTCCTTCCAACAACAATTGCCCCCCCCCCCCCCAGCAAAATTAGCCCAACCTGCAACAATAGATTTCTCACCAGAAACAATAGACCTCCCCAGTAACAAGAGACTTCCACGCAAAAATAGATGCCCTCCAGCAACAATAGATCCCCCAGCAGCCAGAAACAATACACCCCTCCTCAACAGTAGATCTCTTTCAGCAACAATTGACCCCCTCCCCAGCAAAATTAGCCCAACCAGCAACAATAGATTCCTCACTAGCAACAATAGACCTCCCTAGTAACAATAGACTTCCATGCAAAAATAGATGCCCTCCAGCAACAATAGATCCCCCAGCAGCCAGCAACAAACACCCCTCCTCAACAGTAGATCTCTTCCAGCAACAATTGACCACCCCCCAGGAACATATGCCCTCTCCCCCAAGCAACAATAATAGACCTCCCTAGCAATAATAGACCCTATGCAAAAATAGATCTTCTTCAGGAACAATGCAGCCAGCATCAATGGACCCTTCAGCACACCCCAGCACCCCTTGCCATTACATAATTCAATGCTGAAGGTGCCGAAACTGCATTCCCCCACATTCCTGCTCAAAAAAAGCCCCCTGCATAATACACATGCAAAAATGTGCTTGTAAAATACCTGTAATATGCCTAAAAATCTTTTGCAAAAAATGCTCCAAAATCACAACAAATAATACACTCTGCTCAGATGTGAATATTTTTAAATTTTATTTTAAAAAAAGAGGGAAAAAAAGCTCTCAAAAATAATCTTACTTTGAACCAGCAGAAAGGCAAATTTTAAAAAGGTCACTTATCTCTACTGTCAAATAAAAATGCAAGATAAGCTCTTTGCCTACTTCCCAACAGTGCCTCCTTTCTTTATTGCTCTGTGTCCGTAACATTATCATCTAGGTTAATGAAGAAATTGCTGCTGATCTATAACTTTACGCTGGTAAAAATAGTTTATGCATAAAATTAATTTCTTTCCGTGACCATGTTTGCATGATTAAACCGGCAGACTATTTAAGTCCCTAATGACAGATAATAATTTAACGTAGCCATTTGTTAAACTAAAAGGATACAAGCTTTTCCTTGCTGCAGAGTTTAGTTACAGTATGAGAAATGATCCCAGCTCAATAAAGATTTCCCCTGTTTGACTTCATAGCTGTCAGTTTGTAGACTGTGGGCAGACTTTCAAGAAATCCTTTCCTCCTGCCTGCTTATTGGAAGACAGACAAGGGTTATGCAGTGCTCTGTCTTCCAGTTACAAAAGCCTACCTGTAATCCAGCTGTATAATTAGCAGCCCTCCAAGATGATGTATGACTTTGCTTACCACTTGGGACTAAAGACTAAATGAGGACACCGCTAATTGCTGTGCAAAGCAGTTTGGCATCAAGGAGAAAAATGCGACCCCGTAGCTCCTGCCAGAAAAGACTCAGACGCACCCTTGCTTTTATTTTTATTTTTTTTTGCTTACCACCAATACATATACACACAAAACCCTAAAGAAAGACTTAGACATGCCCTTACACATACATACAGACACACACACATACAATACCCAAACGTATATGTGCATACACACACTCGCTCTCTCTCTCTCTCTCTCGCTTTCTCTCTCACCCTAATTTCCATTCTGCAGTCATGGCTCTTTTTCAGAGCTGAAAGAGTTCACTGTATGTCTATAAATCATAGTGTACTTATAGCTGAATCTGCATCACCCCTTCCATGAGTTTTGAGCTGAGTGAGAAATTCCAGCATGACACCATCAGAATGAACTTTTCTGAGGACTCTCCTCCCACTTATAGGATTTACAGGAATTTATTAACAAGCCAGTCGCTGAACTGTATATTTTATCTGCAAAAAAAAAAAAAAAAACAATTTATGCACTTCTATGCCCAGGAAACATAAGCAAACCACAACACTTGTTTTATTGGAAACAGGGTTACAAAATGTAGCAGGTCCCAAAAGCGGTTATGTTCTTGAACTGTGAATAGCAAAGGGGCGTTGGGTGTCTTATCTGAAATGAGCTAAGCGATGAAGATGCTGTTAAGTCTATTTTAATGGTAGTGTAGTCCAGCTGTTTCAAAGTGGGCTTTTTACGGTAAGAGAAGATATATGGTTTGTGCAGCCTGTACTGCAGAGTGGACCTTGGGCATTCAGGGCAAAGTGACAGGGTCTGTGTAAAGCCCACACCTTAGCCACTTTATAATCTCTAGTACTCCCCGCATAGCAGCCATTTTATACTCCTTCATACCAGGAACTACCAGGCCATTCTTCATTCCTGGCAGCTAAAAACAAAGCTAACCGGAGAATGGTCGAAAATTTGCTGCTGTGGATCTTGTCTGGGCAAAACTCAGGTTTGGGTTAAGACTGCCAAACTCTTCTGAATGTAGCCATATGTGTCTGGAAAGGGTGACCCCATGAGGGCACAGCTGGCATACAGATGTGCTAGGCAGGGCCTTGACAAAAAAATAGTATCCAGACAGAAAAGTAAACAGAGCAATAGTTGTTGGTGTAAACCAAACAGCTTTATTGCACTGGATAGAACATTTAACAAATTCTAGCAGTATTATGGGCAGGACATGGGGTTAAGTGGTTAGCGCTTCTGCCCAGCAGCACTAGGGTCATCAGTCTGAATCCCAACCACAACACTACCTGCCTGGAGTTTGCATGTTCTCCCTGTGCCTGTGTGGGTTTCCGCCAGGTACTCCCACACTCCAAAGACTTGCTGGTAGGTTAAATGGATCCTAAATTGACCCTAGTATGTGTATGTATGAGTTAGGGACCTTATATTGTAAGCACCTTGAGGCACAATATATATACACACATACACTGTATGTAAAGCACTGTGTAAATTGATGGCACTTTATAAGTACTTGTAATAAATAAGTAATAAAACCAAAAATGTAATATATTGCAGCTTACCATGCATTTGATGTGGTGGCTGCATTCGACCCCCTTTGTTTTCACCTAGTGATCTGGTCAGTAACACACCTTCTTTTTATGTGTTTTACAGAAAAGAAAAGGGGATACATCAGTAAGAAAAAAGTTAGTACTATGATACAACATCGTATCCAAATGTGTCCTGTAATCAGTCTTTTACAACATGTGATTTGTTTTACACAAATATATCAAACAGTATACAGTAAAATCTTGGTTTGAGAGCGTTTTGAAAGACAAGCAACATTTTTAAATACATTTTGACTTGATATACAAGCGATGTCTTGATATATAATTATATCACTGCTGAGTATAAAAGAGAAGAGAGGCGCCTCTAAGTGTAGCAATATGGTTACATTTAATGAAGGTACAACATTTAGCAACTCACATGCAGAGGCGGCTCCAGGCTTTGTGAGGCCTTAGGCAAAACTTAGACATGAGGCCTCACTCACGCCTATAATGAGAAAAAAATTCAAGCAATAAAAATGGCTGCAGAAAGATGCACGGATCTAGCACACAGTTCATCGGCACCACTTCTAGGGCACCCTCCTCACCCATCAAACATATGCAGCCAATAAAACATCTGGGACCCAGCAAGGTGACAAACCCTCTAGGATATCTCCAAGTGCCTTGGGAGAATGAGGAGGGGTGTCACTGAGTCATTCTACATCTATAGGGGAAGGAGAGGGGGGGATCCCAGCACAGGGAGAGAGGAAGGGGGAAGAGAGAAGGAGGAGAGATAGAGAGGTGGGGGGAGAGAGTGCGGGGGAGAGAGAGAGAGGGGGAGAGAGAAAGAGAGAGAGGGGAGAGAGAGAGGGGGGAGAGAGAGAGAGGGGGGAGAGAGAGAGATGGGGGAGAGAGAGATGGGGGAGAGAGAGAGAGGAGGGAGAGAGAGAGAGGGGGGACTGAGGGAAAGGGGGTGAGGGAGAGAGAGATCCCTAGCTCTGTCCCTGTCTGCAGCCCCTTCTATTCCCCATGCCCCAGTCTGCAGTCCCTGTCTGGTGGTGTAATGCTCTGTACGGTACCTTCCATGCCAGTAGGATATCCATGACGGCCAGCAGCAGGCAGGGTCTGTTCTGCTCCTTCTAGAGGATCTGTTTGGTGTGAGATGGAGTGGCCCTTGGCCACCTGCACCTTCTACCTGTCCTCATTTTCTGGTCCCAGTCAGCCTGTTCTGGAAGATCTTCAGAGCTCTTCTCCTTCCAAGGCTATCATTGCTTGCTGCTCATCTTCCTTGCCAGGCCCGCACTGGGACAAAAAATAGGCCCAGCATTTTAGACTGAGCATCCAATGATACTGGTCCCTTCACCGCTCTCCATCCTGACAGATCTCCTGCAGCAACTGGCGGGGGAAAGGAGGAGGGAATCTAGCAGAGCTGCAGGGAGTGAGGGGGCCAGGAAAGAGCACAGGGGTGGTGAAGAGCACTGGGGGAGCGGAGAGAACTGGGGGGAGCGGAGAGAAATGGGGGGAGCGGAGAGAACTGGGGGGAGCAGAGAGCACATGGAGAGCACATGGGTGGGGGCAAAGAGCAGGGGGGAGTGGAGAGCACAGGGGTGGGGAGCGGAGAGCACTGGGGGGAGCTAAAAAGAACAGGGGTGGAGTGCACAGGCAGAGAGCACTGGGGGGCTGGAGAGCACTGTGGGGGGGGGGGGGTAGAAATACAGGGGTGGAGAGCACGGCGGGGCTGGAGAGCACTCTGGGGGAGCTGGAGATCACTGGGGGGGCGGAAAGCACATGGGTGGGTGCTGGAGAGAGGGGGGCAGAAAGAACAGGGGTGGAGAGCACGGGGGCTGGAGAGCACTGAGGGGGAGTGGAGAGCACATGGGTGGGGGCTGGAGAGCACAGGGGGGAGGCTGGGGAGAACTGGAGAGCATTGGGAGGGCCAGAAAGAACAGGGGTGGAGAGCAAGGGGGACTGGAGAGCACTGGGGGGGCAAAGAACAGGGGGGAGCAGAGAGTACTGAGGGGGGGAGAGCAAAGGGGAGAACTGGAGAGCACTGGGGGGGCTGGAGAGCACTGGGGGCCAGAAAGAACAGGCCTGGAGACCACTGGGGGGACAAAGAGCAGGGGGGTGGGCATAGAGCACTGCCAGGGTGGTGGAGAGCACAAGGGTGGGGGCTGGTGAGTGATGGGGAGAGCACAGGGGGGAGTGGAGAGCAGGGGGGCAGAGAGCAGAGGGGTGGGGGCTGGAGAGTGATGGGGGCCAGAAAGAACAGGGTGGGGAGCACTGGGGGGAGACAGAAAGCACTGGGGGCAGAGAGCATGGGGGAGGAGTCAGGGAGAACAAGGAGGGGCTGGAGAGTACAGGGTAAAAAGCAAAAGATGTTGGATAGGAGGAGCTGTGGCTGCTTATAGAGGAAATTAGCTTTCCATATTCTTCTATGCAGCCATTGAATGCTTGATTTTCCTCCTCTCCCTCCTCTCCCTCCTCCAAGCATTCAGCGGCTGCATGGAGGAATATGGAAAGCTCAATTCCTCTAAATGCAGCCACCCTGCCGCTCCCTCTATCCAGGCACGGAGGGGGGGGAGCTGCACGGGCATTTACTTTCTCATCGGTTCCGAGGGTCAGCCAGGCAGCATAAAAAGATTGGAGCTCCGTCCTTCCTCCTCTTCAGTCATGGGGACTGCTGATTAGAATAGGCGTCCGGGCAGGTGTGGAGCGGCGCGGGCTGCAGGAGCAGTCCCAGCTGCCTTAGGGACCCACATGGACATGCTGCATGCACGTCTTGAGGAGATAGCCCCTGGAGCCAGGTGCCGTTATCCGGACACTGCCGCCATCTAGAGGCCATTGCTGTCCTGCACCTGCTGCCACCAGACGCTGCATTACGAGGCCGCGCGGGGTCCCAGCGGGGGTAGGGTGAGCCGCTGGCACTGTAATGTGGCATGTTTGATCACAGGCAAATTAGGCGGCCGGGAGGCCCCTGTGAGTGCGGGGCCTTAGGCGACCGCCTAATTTGCCTAATTAAAGAGCTGCCTCTGCTCACATGGTTGATGATTAAAACAGGCACATCTAAGTATGCAGGCATCCGGGGTAAAGCTGTCCACATAGACCATCCCCCACCCTGCCATCAACGTCATCCCTTCTACGCTGCGCGGTTCAAGCCTCGCTTTCAGATCGCTCTACTGCAGGGTAGTCTTCCCGGTTACGATTGCAGACTGACAGCGGTGAGAGTTGGTGGTGCGGGGGATGGTCTAATGGGACAGCTTTACCCCGGATGCCTGCATACTTAGATGTGCCTCTTTTATTCATCAACCATGTGAGTTGCTAAATATTGTACTTTCATTAAATGTAACCATATTGCTACACTTAGAGGCGCCTCTCTACTCTTTTATACTCTGTAACTGCTGCTGGATTTTGCTCCTAATCCCCTTGTGGAGGCTTCCATTTGTGGATGGACATTTTATAGTTACACAACCTGGTGACATTGCTATAATCTTTTTATATGGACTATAAACTGAAGGACCTATGAATAAATGGTTGTGGAACGAATCATTTGAGTTTCCATTATTTCTTATGGGGAAATTCGCTTTGATATAAGTGCTTTGGATTACAAGCATGTTTCTGGAACGAATTATGCTCGCAATCCAAGGTTTTACTGTATCATAGACTGTCAAACATATACAGTTGTTGTTAACCAAAGCGCCTGAGGGTTAGAAAAGATAACCGATTTATCAGTGGATGTCCTTAAAGGAGCACCTCATATGCCATGGATATTACATATCTAATATTGACACTTTATCAGAAAATTGGGAAAAATACAATGACAACAAAAGCAAAAAAAAAGGGGCAAAGAACAACAAAGTCCGTAAGGAACCAGACAACACTAGTAGTTTAAATTACATGACTTCAAACTACATTCAACCAATATAGCAAAGCATTGGAATATCCACCATGAGAAAAACGTGTCCAAGGTATAGAAAAAATCACTATGCCACGTAGATGAGGGGATAAATTTAAGGTTTTATGTAAAAGAGAGGTGTTTTAGATCTTCCACCTAAACACCAGAAAACGGTAGGAATGAACGTTGAGCGGGATGTTTCCCACTTTTATGAATTAATGAAGCCCCCTTCATTAGGTAATATACTGTGTTTTCTACACTTGTATAATGGGCAATAAGCATAGGATTTTTTTTACATTTTGTATTTCATATTTTATATTCTGTATCTTGAAATGCATGGAATGACTTTTACCATTTATAATGTATTCAGGATGCTTATTTGTTTATTTTTGCCTAGGGTCTGTCTATTTTGACCTGCATCCCCATATTATGCTTGCCATCCTTTTGTTTCTATACTATGTTCATCGTCATCGATTCATCGCATTTTTTGTATTATGTATTTCATCATCGTTATCGCAGGACCCATACTGGTGGCCGTGCTCCGAGATCAAGATATATATTATATTGTTTGTTATTTTTGTTTTTCTGCATAGACTATTTGGAGCACGGTCTTTGGCGAGGGTCTTCTGATTTTGATTGTGACTTTGACAGTCATTTCAAATTTGATTTTGATTTCGATTCGATTTTTTGGTCTAGTTATTTTATTCCAGTGTAACTCTGCTGGTGACACACTCCATGTCACAGTCATCCACATTCTATTGTGTACATGCCTTATAACCTTTGGGTATTAGATTGTGAAGTGTAATGTGTTCAGCAGCATTTTCCTTCCCCGTTTTTAGTCAAATGGGCTTCCTATTTTTGTTACATGGTCTGCCGGAGGTTCTGTCTTTTGTGACACAATGCTTTACATAAAGGCATTTGTCAATTCAATAATATCATTGATATCATTATTTTCCTCCGATGGTTCCGTGCTACTCAAGTTACAGAATATATTTCTTACATCCATTAAAACATAGCAGTTTCATTTATAGGGAGTTTTTTTTACTTTACTTCAATGTTTTAGAATTGTATGCTCTTTTTTCTGTTTTTCTGTGTTTGTTATACATGCTTTTACTAAAAAATATATGAAAAAAGTTTTTTTAGTGGTGGGGTCACCTCAGGCGGTACCAGTTTTGGCAGTTTGGACAATGGGTATCTGAACAATGGTCATTTCATGTCCTTTTGTTTTGTTCTATATTTTGTCATCCTATAGTATATACTGATACCGCCTCAGGTGTCCTGCCTTATGTTCTGGTAACTGGTTCTCCTACCTTGTATGTGGGTAGCCCCTCCCAATTAACCACCTTTAAAGGGGAGGTGACTCCTACTTATACGGGGGCATAATCTGATTCACATTGGCTATGATTAAGTAGCCACTTGTGGGTGAAATGCGTTAGCTATTTGTCCTGTACCTCTGTGACCGTATGTGACTTTCGGGATTTTATTTGACTACAATAAAGGTGTTGCATTGGAGTGCGGTCATCCAGCTTTTTTTTTATTTCTCTATAGTAGTTCAAACTACATGAATTCTCTGAAGATCTGTAAGGTGATCAAGTATTTCAAGCTGCCACTCTTAAGTGTGTGCTGAGCAAGTAGTTCTAATATTTAGGCTGGGTTCACACTGCTGCTGGATGAGGCTCGCAGCAGTTGTCCAGTGCGTCCCTGTTCTCTGTTTCAGGGACGAATCAGGGCTGAATTCTTGCCTGAATTTGGCCCTAAAACGGAGCCAAAGAGGCACAGCATTCCTGTGCAAGCCGCTCTGCAGCCTCCACGGAGATGTGTGAACCGTCTCCATTGAGAGACGGTCACTGTCTCCTGTCATGCGAATTGGATACGGGGAAACCCACATCCAATTTGCACTGGTGTGAACTCAGCCTTAATGTCTAAAGTAAGCCTCAGTGCCACCAAATCGCTGCTAGGGGGAGTAGGAGCCCCGGTGTCATTTACACACTTAGTACATTCACCCCAACCAGATGTCCCTAAACTTCTCCTGTTTGTCTCTGACAGTTTAGAGCCTGTGTTCCACCTCTATTATGTTATCAACCTCCTGTTTCCATTCTATAATTGTGGGGCAACATTTCGGGCGCCAGAATGGTGTAATGTAGGGGTGTAAACTGAATAGGCCTAAGTATGGATTTTTTAAATCTAAGGCAGTGTTTCTTAACCTTTCTCCAGTCGGGGGGCTAAAAAATTATTTTCAGTCTTGAGGCACCCCTATCCAAGGCTCTGTTCGTGTTACTGTTTGTCGCGGAATATGCACAAAATCGCACATGTTCCTGACACACAGACAAATGCTCCACTCTTTAGGGGTGCTGTTAATTCTTAATGGTACCCCACACATTGACAAACAAAGTGTGCTTTTGGTGAGGCGCAATTTTTTAAAAAAGGTCGGGGACTTCTTTCCCTGCATTTCTGCGCTAAGGGAAGCCCATTGAAATGAATGGGCTGCCCTATACACAGCCACACAGATGTGTGCCGAGGGCTTGTTCACATGTCAGGTTGGAGGGGCGGTAAAACCACATTGTTGGGCTGTTTTTACCACCCACAACTTCTCCCCCTTTAGCTACAGAGGCAGCAGCTGGGGGTGTACACATGCTTTGGCTGCAGATATACCCAGGGTGAATGGGGCTGCACTGCAACTACCCTGCAACTCTGTGCATTGCACAGTTGCATTGTAGTGCTGCTGCATTTGCGGGCTTAAAACAGTTGGTGAGGAGGCAACATTTTGCCTCTTTAGCACCTTTCAAATGCCTCTGAAAAGTGATCTGAACATGGATTGCTTTTCAGAGAAGCAGCAGTCCTTGCTGCTATCACAAACCAGCCCTGCAAAAGCAATTCTGTTGGTACAGGAATAGGGGGGGTCAGGATTACAAGTAACATACATACACACATACATATATACACACACACACACATAAACACATGTAAACACACACACACATACAGACACATGTATATATGCACACACACAGACACATGTGCACACATATACTGACACACAAAGTACACACACAAGTACACACAAATATATAAACACGCATGCGCGCACACAGAAAGACACTCACGTCCACACACACATGCACATGTAGACAAACACACACATGTACACACATACACATACATACATACACATACACATGTACACATATACATGTACAAATGTACACACACACACACATATGTACATACAGACACATGTACACACACACACACACACACACACACACACACACACACACGTAAACACACACAGACACATGTATAAAGCCCTTTTAAAACAGTTTTCTCATTCAGCCGGGTACTGCACTGTAGGGTGAAGCAGGGAGCACAGCACACTTAATCTCCCTTTACTTTCACTTTGCTGAGGCTGATGGAGCTTCTCATAGTGCCGATGTTCAGTTCGGCAGGAGATCGGGCTCATCTGACAGCCCTTCTCTCCCCTGATCCCGCTGCAAACCTGAGGACCTCTGGAGGCACACCAGTGCCGCGGCACACTGGTTGAGAAAGGCTGATCCAGGTAACTTCCTAAAACTTTTGGATCCTTGGGCAAAACCAACAGAAGTGTATATTACCCCAGCAGGAAGGATTCAGGCCCAGGAAGATTTAAGACAGCTTTGCAGGGGTCCTATACCAGCTGAACAGAAATTTATAAAACATCTCCTGCTTTTTGGAAGAGATTGAGGAGGTGTGTGTCAACTGGATAATTTTTTGTACTTGAGCTGCGGGTGAATTCCACTCTCAGTTCCACCTCCCACTCTCTTATGAAGAAGGGAGCTTGCTGAGAGCATTGTGACAGTAAAAGCTTATACATGGAGGAAAGGATGTGCTGAAAATGTTGCAAGGATTCAAGTTTTGTCATAGAAGTTACCAGTTGAAGCCTTGGGGTCAGTTTATTTAAGAATCTTGATAATTGTTGATGGCACCAGTAACACACCTTCTGTATTAAAGTGCCCACACTCGGGGTGAAGGCGCACACACAGGGTGCACAACGGACAACAGCATTGTCAGTCTAGAAGGAAAGTGTTCGATGTACTAGCAGATTTAAATGCACAAACAAATTGAAGCCAACTCCAGCTCACACTTTATAATCAGTTACAGCAAACAGTTTTTTTACTTTTAGGATAAAGTGTTTACATGAATAAATAAAAGCTGAACATTATAAGTACCCCTGCCAGTGTGAAATGATTTGGCCCATCTCTGTAAACTGATACATCTGCAAGAGAGCATGTTCTTTTGAAAAACAACAGACTTACTGGCTGGATCACCAGATGAAAATAAAAGAAAGAAAATGAATGCAGTCACCACATCTAAGAATTGGTATGCTGTAATATAATGAATGTTTGCTTCTGGGTTTAATACTGCTTTAATGTTGCATTTAGTAGAAAATCATGGCAAAAAATGCAAAATGCAAAAACAGAGGTCTCATGTTGGAAAGAATCCACTAACAAAGCAAGCATTTTCCCCTGATGCATATTTGTGCATACAGTAAATGCAAAACCTCTGCCAAGGTCACAAATAAAAAACGAAAGTATGAAAAGGGCATCCACATAACCTAAGCAAATCTATAACATACATCAAAAAATGCTTCTATGCCAAAGTATGTTCAGCATAGGCATGCGCAAGGGGTGTGCCAGGTGTGCCTGGGCACACCCTAATCCTGGGGCTGGCAACCTGTCAGTCGCGATCTACCTGTTGATCGCGGGAAGGTGAGAGGTAAACCGCGATCCCTCCTCACCGACCCCAGAACCTGGACATCGTCGGTGGGATCGGTACCAATATATGCCACCCCTCCACTCCCCCTGTCCCTCTTCTTTCTGCTTCCCTGGTCCCCCTTTGCTCCCCCCTCCCCCCATTGTTTCAGGATGAAAAGTGGGGAAGAGGCTGATAAATATGTCATGCACACATTTGTGTTTGAGCTTTGAGGTGCACACCCTAATGCAATAGGCTGCGCACACCTATGATGTTCAGACTTATGTATTCTGGGTTTATGAAAACAGCCCCAGATCCTCTTTGTGCAATATTACCCATTTTGATTGTTTCATCTATGTGCTCCCTTTTTCTATTACAATTTGCCTCTTAACTTAGCGTTCCCATTTACATATATGTTACTTATACCTATAGTTAAATAGTTACATAGTAGGTGAGGTTGAAAAAAGACACAAGTCCATCAAGTCCAACCTATGTGTGTGATTATATGTCTGTATTACATTGAATATCCCTGTATGTTGCGGTCATTCAGGTGCTTATCTACTAGTTTTTTGAAACTATCAATGCTCCCCGCTGAGACCACCACCTGTGGAAGGGAATTCCACATCCTTGCAGTTCTTACAGTAAAGAACCCTCTATGTAGTTTAAGGTTAAACCTCTTTTCTTCTAATTTTAATGAGTGGCCACGAGTCTTGTTAAACTCCCTTCCGTTATTTTTTTTATCCCTATTGTGAGGTCACCAGTATGTTATTAGTGAATTGAAATCATATCCCCTCTCAAACGTCTCTTCTCCATAGAAAATAAGTTCAGTGATCACAACCTTTCACAACTAATATCCTCCAGACCCTTTATTAGCTTTGTTGCCTTTCTTTGTACTCGCTCCATTTCCAGTACATCCATAGTTTAGTTACAAATAATTAATCTTGTATTCATATTCCTGGTTTTTAAATGTATGTTTGAATTCAAACACGTGTGTGTGTGTGTGTACACATGCAAAGAAAGGTCAATGACTTTTTTTTTCCTTTTTTTTCTTTTTTTTTGTTTGTAAGTTAGATGTACTAGCAGCATACTCCAGGTGCGGCTAGACCAGAGTCTTGTAGAGTGGGAGAATTATCTCTTTATCCCTGGAGTTAATCCCTTTTTTTAATGTATGCCAATATTCTGTTTGCTTTGTTAGCAGCAGCTTGGCATTGCATGCCATTGCTGAGCCTGTCATCTACTAGGACCCCCAGGTCCTTTTCCATCCTAGATTCCCCCAGAGGATCTCCCCCCAGTGTATAGATTGCATTCATATTTTTTCCACCCAAATGCATTATTTTGCATTTTTCTACATTAAACCTTATTTGCCATATAGTTGCCCACACCATTAATTTGTTCAGATCTTCTTGCAAGGTTTCCATATCCTGCGGAGAAGTTATTGCCTTGCTTAGCTTAGTATCGTTCACAAATACAGACATTGAACTGTTTACCCCATCCTCCAGGTCATTTATGAACAAATTAAATAGGATTGGTCCCAGCACAGAACCCTGTGGGACCCCACTACCCACCCCTGACCATTCTGAGTACTCCCCATTTATCACCACCCTCTGAACTCACCCTTATAGCCAGTTTTCAATCCATGTACTCACCCTATGGTCCATGCCAACAGACCTTACCTTACCGTGTCAAATGCTTTTGCAAAATCCAGATACACCACGTCTACGGGTCTTCCTTTATCTAGATGGCAACTCACCTCCTCATAGAAGGTTAATAGTTTGGTTTGGCAAGAATGATTCTTCATGAATCCATGCTGATTACTGTTAATGATACCGTTTTCATTATTAAAATCTTTTATACAGTCCCTTATCATCCCCTCCAAAAGCTTGCATACTATTGATGTTTGGCTAACTGCTCTGTAATTCCCAGGGATGTATTTTGGGCCCTTTTTAAATATTGGTGCTACATTGGCTTTTCTCCAATCCACTGGTACAAATCCAGTCAGTAGACTGTCAGTAAAAATTAGGAACAATGGTCTGGCAATTACTTGACTGACTTCCCTAAGTACCCTCGGATACAAGCCATCCTGTCCCGGTGTTTTATTGATGTTAAGTTTCCCAAGTCTAATTCTAATTCTGTCCTCTGTTGCAACATGAGGGTGCTTCCTGTGATGTGTCACAAGGATAAACACTGCAGTTTTGGTTACTGAAGCCCCCCGATTCCCTTGTGAAGACTGAGGATAAATTCAATACCTTCGCCATCTCCCCATCCTTTGCAACCAATAAATGCAACCAGATGTCCTTCCTCATTCTTTATGGGGCCAATATGGTCTGTCCTCCCTTTTTTACTGTTTACATAACTAAAGAATTTCTTGGGATTTTTTTTGCTCTCCTCCGCTATGTGTCTTTCGTGTTCTATCTTAGCTACCCTACTTGCACCCTTACATTTCTTGTTGCATTCTTTATAAAGTTTGAATGCTGATGATGATCCCTCAACCTTATATTTTGTGAAGGCCTTCTCTTTTGCTTTTATTTGCATTTTTACATTGGCGTTAAGCCATCCAGGACTTTTGTTCGTTCTTTTAAATTCATTACCCAATGGGATGCACTGGCTAATGCCCTTATTTAATATGCTCTTAAAGCGAACCATCTCTTCTCCTTGTTCTTTGTTCCTAAGATTTTATCCCAATTTTTATCTTCTAGCAAGGTTCGTAGTTTAGGGAAGTTGGCTCTTTTGAAATTCAGTGTCTTTTTATTTCCCTTATGTTTCCTATTTGTATGATTTATACTGAAGCCAATTGACCTATGATCGCTGTTTCCTTAATTGCCCCGGATTTCCACATCCGTGATCAGGTCTGTATTGTTGGTAATCAGTAGATTAGTAATGCTTTATTTCTAGTTGATGCGTCTACCATCTGACCCATGAAATTGTCCTGCAAGACATTTAGGAACTGGCGAGCCTTAGACGAATGCGTGGTTCCCTCCGCCCAGTCTATGTCTGGATAATTAAAATCCCCCATTATGATAACACTTCCCATCCTTGATGCTCATCCAAATTGGGATAGTAGGTCTGCCTCCCCCTTTATTATTTTCCCCTTAGCTTCATCCCTTTGGAGCTCTACCCATAAGGATTCCACCTCCTCCCTAGCTCCCTTAGTGATGTCATCTCTCACATTCACTTTTACATTTTTCTTGATATACAGGCATACTTCTCCCCCTTTTTTACCCTCTCTATCCCTGCGATAAAGGGTATCCCCTTGAATGGTTGCCAGCCAGATATGAGAGCTGGTGAACCAAGTCTCTAGAAATTCCCACAAAATCCAAATCCTCCTCGCACAACAGTATCTCTAGTTCACCCATCTTGTCCGCCAGGCTCCTGGCATTGGTGAACATGCCACGTAGTTTAGACCGGTCGCATACTATCCTCTTATTGGGTGTTCTGAGATTGCAACTAGGACTTGTTACTATACTTAACTCGGGTTTATGTGCTTTAGTCAACCTACCACTAATGCCCCCAATACTACCCTCTACCCTATCTTCCGCGCTGACTATCCCTACCTCTGGACCCTCCCCCATCACCTAATTTAACTACTTGCCACCCGCCATATAGCAGAATGACAGCGGCAAAGTGGTTGTGATATCCTGACCGAATATCATATGACATACCCAGGACAACACAGCCGGCGCGGGGAGCACGCAGCGCAGTGATCGGAGGTGCGGTGTGTCAGTCTGACACAGGCTGACAGAGGCTTCTTACCACGTGATATTCAAGAAAGGGGGGATAAAAAGGGGGAAAGGATAAGAGTGAGTGAGTACGGATGGTCTGATCAATTAATTGCTGATCAGGTCTTGACCGTGCACCTGTAAGGTGTAATTGCTGTAACCAATTAATTGGCATATATGGATAGAATGGGGAAAGGGGATGGGGGAGGGGGGTCAACGGTATAGAGTTACCGGTGGGAAAAGTGGTTACCTTAGCAATTAATGGTCAGTGCATACAAAGGTGGTATTAACGGTAACAGTTTATTATATCATAATAAAACACCTAGGTGAGGTAAACATACAGACATGCAGTTATGGCACTAGGGGATGCATAACAATCCAATCAGGATGGCATAAAAATGGACATAGTCCACAACATTCAAGACACACACAGAACATGTAACAGCATAGACACTGTCCGGACTAATTATATGCTGCTCGGTGGCCACACGGTCAATTAGATGTTGGCATGTGTGGGTATTACCCAGTGATAGATTAAATTAAATAGGATGTGCTGCCGGGAAGCATATAAGTGGAGCGGGGGAGGGGGAGAGTAGGGGGGACCCGGGATGTGAGAGTATATGCAGAAGGGGGGCTGAACTGGGCTTGACAGTTCAGGGTGCCTGAGAAATTGTGGGCAGGCTTGATGTTGGATAACAGTGAAGCTGTAGAACTAAGTACTGTTAAATTCACTCATGCAATGTGAGCGATAGTAGTAGTCCAGTTAAGTGGTGGGACTGGTAATATACAATGTTCAACAGGTTTCAAACTGTTCATAAAGTGCAGTTAATGGCAGTGTACAGCGTTCCATTAAGCATGTAATATATAGGACTTAGATTTGGCACACAGCTGTGTGGTGTCCTTTACTGATAGTCAGTTGCTGGTACTCATACCTTCACCTCCGCGAGAGTTCCTGGAGGTTTGTTCAGCAGACCGTGCCGGGGGTGGTTTGCCAGGTCCGGAAGGTTGTTGAGCCAGTATTGCCGCTGCAGCCGTGAGCCTCCTTGATGGTATCCAACCAGGTACTGTGAAGGGAGAAATCCCAATAAAATGCAAAAATGCATAAGAGCCTACTATCTAAGAGGGTGGGGCAAGTGGTACAAAAGGTTATAATTGTGGGGCATGAGCTGATAGAAGTAATAAAAGATTAGTTGGTGGTGTGATAGGCCTCCCTGAAGAGATGAGTTTTCAGGGATCACCTAAAGGCAGCCACTGTAGGAGATAGTCGGACAGATTGAGGTAGAGCGTTTCAGAGGATGGGAGAAGCTCTGGAAAAGTCCTAGAGATGAGCATGGGGGAAGGAAACAAGGGAGCTTGAGAGCAGGAGGTCTTGACAGGAGGTCTTAATAGGGTGATGTAGCTCGGGGCAGAGTTGTGAATGGCTTTGTATGTTGTTGTTAGTATTTTGAAATTAATTCACTGGGCAATTGGAAGCCAGTGTAGGGATTGGTGGAGAGGGGTAGCAGACACTGTGTGGTTAGTAAGGTGGATGAGTCTGGCAGCGGCATTCATGATAGATTGAAGATAGCCTATGGAGAGGTAGACCTATGAGAAGGGAGTTGCAACAGTCAAGGCGAGAGATAACAAGGGAGCGAAAAAGTAGCTTTGTTAAAAAGGGGTGAATTTTAGAGATGTTACGGTTACAGAGGTAAAGTCTACAAGCTTTTGGCAACAATTGCATTTGGGGCTGAAAGGACAGGTCAGAGTCTAGGATTACACCTAGTACCCTGGCGTTTGGAGAGGAATTGATGGTTGCATTATTGATTTTGATGGAAAAGTCTCGGGGGGATTATCATCAGCTCGGTTTTAGAAAGATTTTGATTAAGGAAGTGGTACGACTTCCATGCTGATATGTCAGTTAGTAAGTTAGTAATGCGAGAGGAGACTGAAGGAGTGAGGTGAGTAGTAGACAGATAGATTTGGGTGTCATCGGCGTAGAGATAGTATTGGAAGCCTTGGGAGGTTATCAAGTGACCAAGGGAGGAGGTGTAGATAGAGAAGAGAAGCGGTCCAATAACAGAGCCTTAGGGGACCCCTACAGAAAGAGGAAGTGGAGAGGAGGAGACAGAGTTTTAGGTAGCACTGAAGGAGCGCTGTGATAGGTAGGAGGAGAACCGGGATAGAGCAGAATCTTGGAGGCCAAGGGAGTGGAGTTTATTGAGAAGGAGCGGGTGGTCAACAGCATTGAAGGCCATAAAGGGGTCTAGCAGTAAGAGTATAGAGTAGTGGCTATTGGTTTTATCAGTTAGCAGATCGTTAGTGAGTCTTAGTAGGGCAGTTTCTGTGGAATGCTGCAGCAAAAGCCAGACTGTAAGGGGTTAAGAAGGTTGTTTTCGGTGAGGTAGGAGCTAAGATTGTTGTAGACTAAGCGTTCTAAAAGTTTAGAGATGAATGGGAGCAATGAGATTGGTCTTAAGTTGTTCAGGTTGGTGGGGTCCAGTGAGGGTTTTTTAAGTATGGGCATGATCTGTGCATGCTTTAGAGGGAAGGGGAAGGTGCCAGTAGAGAGGGAGAGATTGAAGATTAGGGAGCATAGGATAGAATAAGAGGGTGACCGTAGTAGTTGCAAGGGAACGGGATGCAGTGGACAATTGTTTAGGTGGGCATCTGGGAAGAGTTTAGTAACCTCTTCGGTAGTAGCCAGTAGACATGTGCACACTGAAATATTTCGTTTCGGAATTTCGTTTTTGTCCGAAAAATAAATTTATTTAGTTACTCCCGAAATTCGTTTTTATTTATTTTGTTTTTCGTTAAAAATTGCATTCGTCTGAAAATCCAAATTAATTAAGGTCGAATCTGTCATTGAAGGCTTATGGTGTCTGTCGAATGTTCAAAGAAGATTCGACAGAGCAGCTAAACTGTACAACGCTGCAATCGTACATTTCCGGTGATATTTTTCGCCTACAAGCTAGCTGTAGTAGAATTCTAATGTTGTATGACTGTCTTCTGAAATGATTCAGTGTGTGTGTCTCTCTCTGGTAGCAAATCGTAAGTGAAAGTAAGTTGGCTGTACATGTGTACTTACTTAGTTCTAGCTATTTTACTGCCCCTCCTCTTTGGTTACAATCGGCCAATAACATTCATCATCATCATTATTTTTATTTTACTTCCCCCACCCAATTCCAGCAGCGATCTTTTCTCTCTATGTCGAATTTTTTCTCTCTATGTCGAATCTTTTCTCTCTATGTAGAATAATCTTGGACTAATAGAGTTAAGGTTAGGCACATTCGACCATAGGTTCGATAGACACAGATTGTTATTGTCAGCGTCATGTCGAATCTCCTATCTATATCGAACTGTTGTCGCAACGAAAACGAAAATAAAGCATTTATTTATGTCGGATCTTTCGGTTTTCGTATTCTGCTCTTTTGTTATCGTTTGTTAAAACAATAATGAAAATACCTGGATTTCGGACGAAAATGCATTCGGACGAAAACAAATGCACATGTCTAGTAGCCAGTTCAAAAGAGTTAAGTGTTGACTGTGCTGTTAGACAAGGTATCCTAAGTGGGGAAAATAACTGTACAGTGGTGGTTTCCTCATGTATTGCATCAATCTTGTCTTTGAAGTGATTGGCAATCTCTTGGGCAGTGAATTAGTGGGTAGAGGGAGCGAGGGACAAAGCAGAAAGTTAAAGTAGAGAAAAGCTGACAAGGATTGAATAACAAGGTATTAATAGGAGAGACAAAGTAGATGCCTGTGACGGTGGGCACTGTGCCAATTCCTCTAGCTTCTCTGTTGGTGATATAGTTGGCTTGCCATGGAAAATATTTTTCTTCTCTAACACTTACCTAAACTAGGTTTAAAATTTAAATAATTATCTTCAATCATTTAAAAAAAAATCAATCTAATATTTTACACACTGGAGATCCCAGGAACCTTGAAACTCGTAATGTTTTTCAAAAGCCTTTACTAAAACTGAAAGCAAAGAAGCAGGAATCCTGTTTTGTTTTTCCTTTCTCTTGCACATATTGGGTATTCAAAGTAAAAACAACCTTACCATTAGGGATGAGCTTGGCTGTTCGGTCGTTCGCCGAATTGCGAACGATATGGGCCGTTCGCGCCAATTTCGTGTGGAGCGTCACGGCCCATAATTCACTGCGGCATCGCAGTGCATTGCTTGCTGATGATTGGCCAAGCATGCACTATGACCCGCATGCTTGGCCAATCACAGCGCCGCCTGAACAGAGAGCCGTAATTGGCCAAAGCCAAGGAGGCTTTGGCCAATTATGGCTCAGGGGATTTAGTACACGCCCCACACTATATAAGGCCGCCTGCACGGCGGCCCTGTGTAGTGTGTGTTCCGGCGTTGAAAGAGATAGACAGAGAGACAGTGTCATTTGATTTGAGTTAGATAGATTAGGCAGAACAGTCAGTCAGTTAGCTGCACTTACAGTGTATTGTGTATATATATGCATCCCAGGTGTTGCATATATATATATACACTGTATTCAGTTTAGCTAGATCCGTTCCTGTTATCTTCTAGACTATTTACATTTAGTGCAGTGTGTCCTGCTCACAGTGTTCAGCTAGATCCGTTCCTGTTATCTTCTAGACTATTTACATTTAGTGCAGTGCGTCCTGCTCACAGTGTTCAGCTAGATCCGTTCCTGTTAAATTCTAGACTATTTACATTTAGTGCAGTGCGTCCTGCTCACAGTGTTCAGCTAGATCCGTTCCTGTTATCTTCTAGACTATTTACATTTAGTGCAGTGCGTCCTGCTCACAGTGTTCAGCTAGATCCGTTCCTGTTATCTTCTAGACTATTTACATTTAGTGCAGTGCGTCCTGCTCACAGTGTTCAGCTAGATCCGTTCCTGTTATCTTCCTACTGACAGGCAGGCTTGTCTTGTTACAGTATTAACAGCTACCTAAAGAAAATTACTGGTGTTCTTTTGATCCTATTAGTACCACAGTCAGGCAGCTAGACTATTTACATTTAGTAAAGTGCGTCCTGCTCACAGTGTTCAGCTAGATCCGTTCCTGTTATCTTCTAGACTATTTACATTTAGTGCAGTGCGTCCTGCTCACAGTGTTCAGCTAGATCCGTTCCTGTTATCTTCCTACTGACAGGCAGGCTTGTCTTGTTACAGTATATAAAGCTACCTGAAGAAAATTACTGGTGTTCTTTTGATCCTATTAGTACCATGGTCAGGCAGCTAGACTATTTACAGTTAGTGCAGTGCGTCCTGCTCACAGTGTTCAGCTAGATCTGTTCCTGTTATCTTCCTACTGACAGGCAGGCTTGTCTTGTTACAGTATATAAAGCTACCTGAAGAAAATTACTGGTGTTCTTTTGATCCTATTAGTACCACGGTCAGGCAGCTAGACTATTTACATTTAGTGCAGTGCGTCCTGCTCACAGTGTTCAGCTAGATCTGTTCCTGTTATCTTCCTACTGACAGGCAGGCTTGTCTTGTTACAGTATTAACAGCTACCTAAAGAAAATTACTGGTGTTCTTTTGATCCTATTAGTACCACGGTCAGGCAGCTAGACTATTTACATTTAGTAAAGTGCGTCCTGGTCACAGTGTTCAGCTAGATCCGTTCCTGTTATCTTCCTACTGACAGGCAGGCTTGTCTTGTTACAGTATATAAAGCTACCTGAAGAAAATTACTGGTGTTCTTTTGATCCTATTAGTACCACGGTCAGGCAGCTAGACTATTTACATTTAGTGCAGTGCGTCCTGCTCACAGTGTTCAGCTAGATCCGTTCCTGTTATCTTCCTACTGACAGGCATGCTTGTCTTGTTACAGTATATAAAGCTACCTGAAGAAAATTACTGGTGTTCTTTTGATCCTATTAGTACCACGGTCAGGCAGCTAGACTATTTACAGTTAGTGCAGTGCGTCCTGCTCGCAGTGTTCAGCTAGATCCGTTCCTGTTATCTTCCTACTGACAGGCAGGCTTGTCTTGTTACAGTATATAAAGCTACCTGAAGAAAATTACTGGTGTTCTTTTGATCCTATTAGTACCACGGTCAGGCAGCTAGACTATTTACATTTAGTGCAGTGCGTCCTGCTCACAGTGTTCAGCTAGATCCGTTCCTGTTATCTTCCTACTGACAGGCAGGCTTGTCTTGTTACAGTATATAAAGCTACCTGAAGAAAATTACTGGTGTTCTTTTGATCCTATTAGTACTACGGTCAGGCAGCTAGACTATTTACAGTTAGTGCAGTGCGTCCTGCTCACAGTGTTCAGCTAGATCCGTTCCTGTTATCTTCCTACTGACAGGCAGGCTTGTCTTGTTACAGTATATAAAGCTACCTGAAGAAAATTACTGGTGTTCTTTTGATCCTTTTAGTACCACGGTCAGGCAGCTAGACTATTTACATTTAGTGCAGTGCGTCCTGCTCACAGTGTTCAGCTAAACCTACAAATTAGTGGGGTGCGTCCACCTCACAGTGTTCAGCTAAAGCTACCTGTAGAAGGTTGGTGGTGTTCTCATACTACAGGCAGGCAGTGGATTTTGCTAGCTGCAGTATATATATATATATATATATATATATATATATATATATCCCAGCTTAGTGCAGCTACAGGCCATTAGTATGTCTGGAAGGCCAAGAAGGAGAGGCAGACAGTCACAAGCCAATAAGAGAGGGCAAGCAGGCTCTGTGTCTAGTGCTGGTCGTGGAGACGGTGCATCCTCATCAGCACGTGGCCATGGGACATGCTTGGCCTTTTTTTCGGCAGCTGGCCGTGTTGAGCCGCAACATGCGGAAGACTTGGTCGAGTGGATGACCAAGCCGTCCTCATCCTCCTCATCCTCTCTCACCCATGCCCAGGATGCTTTGTCTGGCAAAGCAGCGGCCTCTTCCCTCGGCTCAATGTCATCAGTGACTCCTTCCCTAGCTCCACCATGTCCTCCTGAGGAGTCCCTCGAACTGTTTGACCACAGTGTTGGGTACATGCTCCAGGAGGATGCCCAGCGTTTGGAAGGCTCTGATGATGATACTGAGCTCGATGAAGGCAGTAACATGAGCACGGACAGAGGGGATGCCCAAGAAGGACAGCAATCTGGCAGTCATGCTCCCCCTGCTGCAGCATACTGCCAGGTTTGCTCCAGTGATGAGGAGGGAGGGGATGATGAGGTCACTGACTCAACGTGGGTGCCTGATAGGAGAGGGGAGGAGGAGGAGGAGGAGGAGGCGGCACATCACCAACGAGGCAGGATGCCCTCCAGGGGCCAGCCTAAGGGCAGCACATTGACTGCATCACATGTGCAGGGCGCTGCAGTCTTTGCGCGTTATTCAAAAAGTTCTTTGGTGTGGGCCTTTTTTGAGACGAGTGCATCAGATCGCACCGCTGCTATTTGCAACATATGTCTCAAGCGTATCTCACGTGGCCAAAACATCTCCCGCTTGGGTACCACATGCTTGACCAGACATATGTTGACCTGCCATGCAGTTCGTTGGCAAGCGCATCTAAAAGACCCACACCAAAGAACAAAGAGGACCTCTCCTTGCTCCTCATCAGCTGAGATTTCCAACCCCACTAGACCTTCAGTCCTCTCTGAGACCTGCACTGAGAGGAATGAAGGTGTAGAATTAGGTGTGTCACAGCCAAGTACTTGTGGGCAATCTGCTTTTGGTACACCAACGTCAGATTGTACCAGGCAAATTTCCCTGCCCCAGCTGGTGCACCGCCGAAAGAAGTTTGCTCCCAGCCATCCACATGCCCAGCGGTTGAATGCTAGCTTGGCAAAATTGCTGGCACTTCAACTGCTGCCTTTTCAGTTGGTAGACTCTGCCCCCTTCCGTGAGTTTGTGGAATGTGCGGTTCCTCAGTGGCAGGTACCCAAACGCCACTTTTTCTCACGGAAGGCGATTCCGGCTCTCTACCGGCATGTGGAAGGCAATGTCCATGCCTCGCTGGACAGGGCGGTCAGCGGTAAGGTGCATATTACCGCTGACTCATGGTCCAGCAGGCATGGACAGGGACGTTACCTAAGTTTCACGGCGCATTGGGTGACTCTGCTGGCAGCTGGGAAGGATGCAGGACAAGGTGCAGTAATGTTGGAGGTTGTTCCGCCACCACGCCTCCAAAATGCTAATGATTGTGACACACCTCTCTCCTCCACCCCCTCCTCTTCTTCTTCCTCCATGGCCTCTTCCTCGGAACCAGCGGTGCTCCGTAGTCGTTCAAGGGGCTACGCAAGTACGCAGGCCAAAAGATGCCATGCGGTGCTTGAGCTGGTGTGCTTGGGGGACAGGAGCCACACTGGGGCAGAGGTTCTGTCAGCTCTGCAGGGGCAGGTTCAGAGGTGGTTGACGCCACGCCAACTTAAGGCAGGAATGGTGGTTTGCGACAATGGCACCAACCTCCTCTCTGCCCTCCGACAGGGACAAATGACCCATGTGCCCTGTTTGGCTCACGTCCTTAACTTGGTGGTGCAGCGGTTCTTGGGCAGGTACCCGGGCTTACAGGATGTCCTGAGGCAGGCCAGGAAAGTCTGTGTGCATTTCCGCCGGTCATATAATTCCAGTGCTCGGCTGACGGACCTCCAAAAGGAGTTTAACCTGCCCAAGAACCGCCTAATCTGTGACATGCCCACCAGGTGGAATTCAACGTTGGCCATGCTGCAGCGGCTGCACACGCAGCAGAGGGCCATCAATGAGTACCTGTGCGACTATGGCACCAGGACAGGGTCAGGGGAGCTTGTTTTTTTTTCCCCACGCCAGTGGGCCATGATCAGGGATGCATGCACTGTCCTGTCACCATTTGAGGATGCCACGAGGATGGTGAGCAGTGACAGTGCATGCATCAGTGACACTGTCCCCCTTGTCCACCTGTTGGAGCACACGCTGCGTGGAATAATGGACAGGGCACTTGAGGCAGAACAGAGGCAGGAAGAGGAGGACTTCCTTAGCTCTCAAGGCCCCCTTTATCCAGACAGTGTTCCTGTGTGCCCGCCGATCACACAGGAAGAGGACGAGGAGGAGGAGGAGGAGGAAGATTGTGTCAGTATGGAGGTGGAGCCTGGCACTCAGCATCAGCAGCAGTCTTTAAGGGATCAGTCCCAAGAAACACATGGACTTGTACGTGGCTGGGAGGAGGTGGCTGCGGACCATGTCGTCCTTAGTGACCCAGAGGACTCCGGACCGAATGCCTCAGCAAACCTACGCTGCATGGCCTTCCTGATCCTGCAAAGCCTGCGTAAGGATCCTCGTATTCGTGGTATCAAGGAGAAGGACCAATACTGGCTGGCAACCCTCCTTGATCCACGTTACAAGGGTAAGGTTGCGGACCTTATCTTGCCATCGCAGAGGGAGCAGAGGATGAAACATCTTCGGGAGGCCTTGCAGAAAGGTCTGTGCAACGCGTTCCCAGAGACTGGGAGGTTACAAACTCCTGTTTCTGGACAACGTGTTGCTGAGGCTTCGGTCAGTCAAAGAAGGAGCGGTGGAGAAGGTGGCCGTCTGACCGATGCGTTCAGACAATTTTTTGGTCCGCAGCCCCAAGGTATGATCGGTTCCAGCAACCATCGCCAGCGTCTGTTTTACATGGTGCAGGAATACCTAGGGGCAAGATCAGACTTGGACACCTTTCCCACCGAAAATCCTCTGGGTTACTGGGTCTTGAGGATGGATCACTGGCCAGAGCTTGCACAGTATGCAATTGAGCTACTGGCCTGTCCTGCATCCAGCGTTCTTTCGGAACGCACATTCAGTGCTGCTGGAGGCGTGGTAACCGATCACAGGGTGCGTCTGTCCACCGACTCGGTCGATCGACTGACCTTCATAAAAATGAATCAGTCTTGGATCACCACCAGCTACCAAGCACCTGATGCTGATGTAACCGAATAATTTTTTTTGAAATCTCAGATCCCTTCAAAGACTGCCTATGCTGATGCTGAGTGACTATCCCTGAGTAATTATCCTCTTCCTCCTCAATCATCACGCTGATAGCTTGTAAGAACATTTTTGGTTCTGGGCGCCACCACCAGTGCCTAAGGCACAATTTTTCAGCCCCTGTTTAACAGGGGCGTGTAATTACAATTTTTGATGTAATACTTTGCAGCAGGGCTCGTTCCTGCATTCCAACTAGAGTGTCTGTGAGGGGTTGCAGTGTTGTGGCACCAGCACCAGTGCCCAAGGCCCAATTTTTCTTCTCCTGTCTAACAGGGGCGTGTAATTACAATTTTTGATGCAATACTTTGCAGCAGGGCTCGTTCCTGCATTCCAACTAGAGTGTCTGTGAGGGGTTGCAGTGTTGTGGCACCAGTACCAGTGCCCAAGGCCCAATTTTTCTGCTCCTGTCTAACAGGGGCCTGTAATTACAATTTTTGATGCAATACTTTGCAGCAGGGCTCGTTCCTGCATTCCAACTAGAGTGTCTGTAAGGGGTTGCAGTGTTGTGGCACCAGCACCAGTGCCTAAGGCCTAATTTTTTAGCTCCTGTTCAACAGGGGCATGTAATTACAATTCTTGATCTAATATTTCACAGCAGGGCCCTGTGAGGGCTTACAGTGTTGTGGCCACAGCAACACCTAAGGCCCAAATTTCTGCTGAGTATATAGGGCAGGACCCTACTTTCAAACATCTAACTTACAAACGACTCCTACTTGCAAACGGAAGGAGACAACAGGAAGTGAGATGAAATCTACCCCTAGGAAGGGAAATTCTCTCCTGTAAGAGTTAATATGGGAAAAAAAATTCTCCTTTCCACTGATGCTTTCCAATCCTTGTTCCACAAAAAAACCCAAATTTTCAAAAAACATTTTTCATTGGGACAAAAAGTGAGGTGAAATCTTCTGAAGAGGAGGAAAGACAGCAAAACAAATGTCACAGGGGTGATAACCCTTCCCTATGTTTTCCAAAAAGCTTAAAAAAGATTTTTTGGCTGGAGCTAAACACGTTAAAAATGTACCCGTTCAAAATTACAAAGAGATTCTACTTAACAACAAACCTACAGTCCCTGTCTTGTTTGCACCGCCTGTATACTGCTGTTCAGAGTATATAGGGCCTGGTGGCCCCACACCTTTCCTTATTTTAATTTGGGTGCGGGGTTCCCCTTAATATCCATACAAGACCCAAAGGGCCTGGTAATGGACTGGGGGGTACCCATGCCGTTTGTCCCACTGATTTTCATCCATATTGCCATGACCCGACATTACATTAAACCCGCAAGCAGTTTTAAATGAGATTTTTTCCTTTAAAAATGACATTTGGTGCAGGGACTGTTCTAAACACGGGAAACACGCGTCACTTTACAGGCATACTATAGACACCCCCCAGGTACGATATTTAAAGGAATATTTCACTTTTTTTTTTTTTACTTTAAGCATCATTAAAATCACTACTCCCGAAAAAACGGCCGTTTTTAAAAGTTTTTTTTGCATTGATACATGTCCCCTGGGGTAGGACCCGGGTCCCCAAACCCTTTTTAGGACAATACCATGCAAATTAGCCTTTAAAATGAGCACTTTTGATTTCGAACGTTCGAGTCCCATAGATGTCAATGGGGTTCTAACGTTCGTGCGAACTTTCGGTCCGTTCGCAGGTTCTGGTGCGAACCGAACCGGGGGGTGTTCGGCTCATCCCTACTTACCATATTTATTAGGTGAACATACACTGATCATTTAGTTTTCCAAGTGAACAACTTTTACTCCTCAACCACTTCAGCAACTTTGTTTTGTAAAGAGGTTTGCAATAGCTACTACCTTGTGCAGTGTTATTTGGTTATATTATTTTAAAAAGGGACTTCCTTCCTCTCTATGTTCTTTTTCTCCACACTCTCTCTTTCTCTCTCTGGCACCAGATTGTCATACCGAGATTGACTAGTTATTACTACACCTTACTTTTAGCAGTGCAGCTGCTTGAGGTACCACAGAAAGTGTCCTCCGAAATTCCTTAGGATTCTTTCATAGACATGTTTATGTTGCTTTACTTTTTATACTGTTATTTCTTTCTTACTGTGATATTTCTTAAAATAGAAATAAGCATATATTCAACCTTAAAGTGATACTAAAGTCTCGTATTCTTTTAGTTAAAAATAACAAACATGTTATATTTACCTGCTCTGTGTAGTGGTTTTGCACAGAGCAGCCCCAATTCCTCCTCTTCTCTAGTCCCTCTTCGGCGCTCCTGGCCCCTCCCTCCTGTTGAGTGCCCCCACAGCAAGCAGCTTGCTATGGGGGCACCCAAGCCGAGCCACAGCTCCCTGTGTCCATTCAGATATGGAGCCGTGGCCCGGCCCCACCCCCTTTCTATCTTCATTGGCTGACTGACTTTTAATGACAGCAGTGGGAGTCCCAGGCAGCCGAGACACTCCTGCAACCTAGCTGTATCTAGATGGACCTCAGGTAAGTATTAGGGGGGTTGCTGCAGAAGGTTTTTTATCTTAATGCATAGAACGCATTAAGATAAAAAACCCTCTGCTTTGTAACCACTTTAAAAAGGGACAAAGTTCATAATAAGGTTATAGCAAGCACACTTAAGTTAGTAAAGGATAAATATGTGATCTGCTAAATCATTCACATTGGCAGTTTTGTAGTTAAAATAAGTAAATAATAAGCACAAAGCCTTTAAAGACACATTTAATAGGTTGCTGTTAATTGTCTTTATAAAAACATTCTCATAGTTTTTTTTTTTATTGTATGCTATAAATTTGATCAATCCATGTCCACAAACCCATTTGATAAATACATGTGCATTGTATTCATTTTTCCTGCAGCTGAGCATTCAAGGATGAATACTGCTGTGCTAAGTCTGAGTGGCTTAATCATTTGGAAACCTAGCTTCTGGATCTGAATAAACCAAAAACACCAAAAAGCACTAATAGCTTGGAGAAGAGTGCATTGCTCACTACTCACTAAATGCTGGCTGGAATAAGTAAGGAGGAGGGAAGAGACAAATCTGTAAACCTGAGCCAGCCTGGGATAAATTTGAAAGAAAGAGTAAGAGGAACAGTTCAAAAAGTTACACCCATTTGGTTGAACTTGGGAATGTAAATTTAGGGACAGCAGTGGTGCAGCAGGATGCCAAAACTGTGACTGATGACCAGTGTATTGTCTTCCGGATGCTTGACTTGGCATATCACAGATTGACCAAATGGATCGTTAGGGTGAAGTGGGGATGTCCCTGGTTATGGTACACATTATTATTAATGACAAAGCTAGAGGAAAATGGAAGGTTCTCAAAAATGAATTTAAATCCAAGACCTCCAAGATAGTAATTTCAGATGTATACCAGTGCCATGTTCTACACCAGACAATGGTTTTGGTTCACATTATTATTAATGACAAAGCTAAGGGAAAATTAAAGGTTCTCAAAAGATTAATTCAAATCCAAGACCACCAAGATAGTAATTTCAGATGTATACCAGAGCCATGTTCTACACCAGACAATGGGTGCTGTGGGAGTTAAGTAAATGGCTGAAAAATTGGTGCAGAAGAGAAGAATTTTATTCTTTAGAGAACTGGCATGGTGGTGAGGTTTAACTTGTGTTCAGGGAAGAATGGTTAAAAGATGGAATCTGGAGAGAGGAATCTGGAGAGAGGGTAGGGATAGGTAGTGATAGAATTAAAAAGCTTGGGCAAACTAGAGAAGCTAGGGGTAAATGGGAGTTAGCAAGGGTGCTGGGTATTAAATACAACAAGGTAATAAAAACTGTTTAATTAATAAAAAAATAAAATAAAGCATGTCAGTAAAAGCATAAATTGCATGACAGCAAATGTAATAAATGTTCCAAACAAAATTAATGAGCAATTGCTGATGAATGAGCAAATTTATGATATAGCAGGTATAATGGAAACCTGGCTGGTTGAAAGTCATGTTGGATATTACATTTGGAAATCTATAGTGTTTTAGAAAGGATAAAAAGACATGTTTCAGGTGTTATTTGTTTGTAAAATCTTGTTTCAGAGCAGCTGTGAATAAAGATCACTTTGAAAACTGTAACAGCGAGGAGTCTCTCTACTGTATTATCTGGCAAAAGCTACACTTTAGTGAGCACAATTGAAAAAACAGCTGAGAACTCAGTTTTTGCTTTGTCATCTACAGTACATTTATATTTAATATAGTCAGGGGTCCCGTGTTACCAAAGGTCTTCCTTTTAGAGTTCAAATATTTGTAAAACCTTCTGGAATATAATTTTGTATTATTAGCAATCTGAATTTGTATGATAGCCAGGTATTTTCAGAAGGACAGGTCAGCTTCAGTACAAATTTCAAGTCAACAAGACTAAGTGACTCTTTGAGTTGTGTAAACTTTACTTTCCTAATGTTCATAGTTTTGGTAGCTTCCTTGCCTGGTAATTATTTCAATATTGATTCAAATATTACCATACCATGGAAGGAATCTTTTGATAGAGTATTCGTTTTTATGAGTAGGCAAGTTAAAATCTTGATGTTGGAAATGCTAATGATATATTTGTATTTTGCTAAAGCATTTGATTTGGATCCTCATCAAAGCCTAGCATAGATAAAAGAGTTGGGAAAAAATGTTTGTACAGGGGTAAAGAGCTGGTTAAGAGATAGAAGCCAAAAGCTAAGGGGAAAATGTTTGTTCAAGGCTAAATAGCTGGTATTAAAAGCAGAAGACGACTATAAACTGAACACCCAAAATAAGCTAAATCTAAATCCGCGTACACACGGGCGGACTTTTTAACCGGACTGGTCCGACGGACTTTCAACTGACTTTTGACGGACTTCCGACTGACTTTTTAATGAACGGACTTGCCTACATGCGATCACACCAAAGTCCAATGGATTCGTACGTGATGACGTACACCGGACTAAAATAAGGAAGTTGATAGCCAGTAGCCAATAGCTGCCCTAGCGTCGGTTTTTGTCCGTCGGACTAGCATACAGACGAGCGGATTTCTGGGTCCGGCGGAGTTACGACGTAAAGATTTGAAGCATGTTCCAAATCTAAAGTCAGATTTTCGACTGGAAAAGTCCGCTGAAGGTCCGATGACACATGATTGGATTGTCCGCCTTACTCAGTCCGTCGGACCAGTCCGTTCGAAAAGTCCGACCGTGTGTAAACTGCATAAGAGTTTTGGTGCAGCTCTTTTCCTTTTTTTTAATTGTGATCTGATGGGTGAAATTGAAAGCAATGGTGCAATTTTTGCTAATAAAGCAACAATATGTAGAAATATTAAGATTATTGGTATAGTAGCATGTTAAAAGGATCTTGATAACATTGACAGTTAAAGTGTTACTAAAGCCAAGACACTGCATACACTATATCTGGTCCCCCACAGTACAAAGAACATAGAAATGCAATTATTTTAGTAAATACAAACTGCTAAATACCTTTTCTCATCAGCAGTATATAGCAGTCTTGTGACTTCTAACAGTGTCCGGTTAAAGATTGTACGAGGAGTTTTCATTCTACTCTGACTGTCCTATGAGGCTGCAGGACCCCTGACCCTCTGTCTGAACAGTGCTGATTGGCCCTGTGTTAATCACATGCACTCTCCCAAGAAAAAAAAAACTCTCTAGCAATACACACCAAATCAGGAGATGGATTGGGGACCGTGGAAGAAGGGGAGGAACAGAGAAGACAGGATCAAACTGCTTTTTTACACAATGTGAAAGATTAACCCCTTAAGCATTGTATGCATTAAGGTGAAAAAACACCTGGCAGTGACCAGCCCCCCAGCCCCCTGTTTTACTTTCCTGAGCCCTGAGACGTGCTCTTCCTCTCTCCACGGGGTCCCGGCTCTTGATTGGATAGATTGATAGCAGTGCAGCCATTGGCTCCCGCTGCTTTCAATCAAATCCAATGATGCGGGCACAGGGGCCGAGTCTGGCATTCGTGTCTATGGACGCAAATGATGGACTCGGGAGCGTGCCTGCAAGGCAAACCCCCCCGGGAGAGCGCTTCTCCTAGGGGGTTATCTGATGCGGGGAGGAGCCACGAGAGCCGCCGGGGGACCCCAGAGGTCGAGGATCAGGGCCACACTGTGCAAAACAAACTGCACAGTGGAGGTAAGTATGGCATGTTTGTTATTTTAAAAAAAATTTAAAAAAAGAGGGTTTATAATCACTTTAAGTTCCACAGTAATTATAACAAGCATTTTTTACTCATAAACAGCAGTGCAGTGTTAAAGGTGAATATTGTATAAATCACAAACATAAGTTTCCATAAACTACATAGAGGGAACAGAAACATATAATGTCCTTAAAATAGGTATCAGCTGTGTAGGAAAGTCAACAAAACCAATATATTAAAGTTGAGTTCCACCCAAAAAAAAAATGAATGTGCATGAAATGAATAAAAAAGAAAACATTTGGAGAATTTTTTTCTTTTACTTACCTTTTTATGCCTGTTGCTATGTGGTCCCTCGAAATCTGCCTCCTTCATCACCTCGGCTCCTGACGTCACTTCCCTCGGTGCCTCCACACGCTACTGCTCCTGGGAGATGTGTGTCATCATTTCCCAGGAGTCAGTGGGCTGTGTCGAGGGCTAGGTTGCTATAACAACGGGGCAGGCACTTCCGACGCCGCCACCCATTGTTTTGGCAACCTGTATACTTTACAGCGCCGCTACGGCGCATTACTGCTCATGCAGGCGTGCTGGTCCAGCAGCAGCACCGTATCCCAGAACAGGATGCTTGTGGGCTTCACATGCAAAATGAGAACGAACAGAACACCAAGATCAAAGTTATTTAAACAGATGAAACCGGACATCGGGGGAGAAATAAAACAGAAGATGTGAGTGTTAAAACACCTTTTTAAATGCTTATAAAAGGTTTAAAAAAAAATATATAGTTTGTAGTTGGAACTCCACTTTAAACCTTCTCTTTGTTCCATGCAATAGACACAACAGGGGAAGGGAAGCAATTGGTGATAGGAAGATCCCGTTCTGAACCCAATGTGAGTCACACACGCTGCTTACCAGATGCAAATGACCACAAAATTACGGGTGGTCCGACAAGGAGTGAGAAAATAAGGTCTCCCTCAAACCATACAGGCTGTATCCACTCTGACCATTTCAGTGGGACTCAGAGATAAAAGCAAAGACACACTTCCATAGTGTGATATGGTAACACCGATTTATTGAACATAACATAACATAAAACAAGGTATTGCACTTACAGGAATCCAGATTAAAATGGCATGTTCGTATAATCCTCATGTGTTATGCGGCGTCCCTACGGGCTTCTCTCCAGGCTCGCTTGTGTATTGGCCAATCAGGGAAAGATCACGTGATGACATCACCAGCGTAGGCCCCACCCTATGCGTTTCATCACAAAGTACGTCGTCTGGGGATGGGCCGGAATTGTAACAGGTTGAACTTGATGTAATTGTGCCTGAGTTTTAACCTGAATGCTCATATGTACAATTGCCACATAATGGTTAAAATTAGCAATGCAGCTCAGTCATATAATTTTACTTTGTGCTTTTGTTACTGCCTGAATGCCACATGCCTTGTCCATAGCCATTTATGAACTATACCCTTGTTAATCACCTTGGAACATTGCTTTAGTTAAGTGCACACTGCCACTGGAGCAAAATCTGAAGGATTTGATCTAAGAGGATTACATAGTAAAAACCATACTTCCTTGTATGTGTTCTGGTTGAATATAAAATGCTCTTTAGTGGCTGCACCATGGGGGAGATCATACTTTCTGCTGATGATAAAGAGGGGCCACACTCACCCATGACTGGACAGATAAAAACAAATGCAAAATTAACTCTGTCTACATGACATTTTCCTCACTCAGCTTGAGGTTGCAAATTACAGCTTCCACTAGAATGGCTATTTGGTTATGGAGCCATACAATTCTAATATCCAACTTGTTGGTCCATTTCCATTTGTAATTATGTAGTTATAAATAATTTATCTGCACATCTCTGAAACACAGTCAACTGCTCCCCCAACTGTGGTTTCAGAAAATAGATTTGTTTAGGCTTCTAGAGGAACAGACACACAATTTCCGAATCACACAACAACATTCTGCAAAGTATGGGCTTGGCGGCTGTAACATCTAATGAATACATGTCCATTATAACAGATGATACAGTCTGTGTTGAAGCCATAGTGTTCAACCAAAGTAACCAGTGGGCGATTGAAATGACTCCGACAGATGGCGTCATGAAGAAAGCAGACGAAGAGATAAGAAGTCACCAGCACTCCAAAAATGTGTGTCATTTATTTATTGTGGAAACAGCATCACATGTCGCCTTGAGAAAGGGACCCTGCAAGGCCCTGAAACATTGGCTATCATGATCTGTTTCCACAATAAACAAGTGAAACAAATGTTTTGGAGTGCTGGTGACTTCTTATATATTTATTATGACAGATGAATATTATAAACTTTATGTTGGCTGAATTTGTCTGTTTTTAAATGTTCTGGTACACAAAAAGAACTCTGTAAGTCATTCCTTAAATCAGGCTTGGCCAACATGCTCACTGTGAGAAGGAGTTTTAATAAGTATTAACTGACATTTTAAACTGTTAGTAGCAGAAGCACAACAGTTATGCCCTGTACACACGGTCGGATTTTCCGACGGAAAAAGTGCGATCGGATTGTGTTGTCGGAAATTCTGATCGTGTGTGGGCTCCATCTGACTTTTTCCGTCGGAATTTCCGACACACAAAATTTGAGACCAGGATATAAAATTTTCCGACAACAAAATCCGATCGGTTAAATTCCGATCGTGTGTACACAAATCCGACGCACAAAGTGGCACGCATGCTCAGAATAAATTGAGAGACAAAAGCTATTGGCTACTGACCCGTTTATAGTCCCGACGTACGTGTTTTACGTCACCGCGTTCAGAATGATCAGATTTTCCAACAACTTTGTGCGACCGTGTGTATGCAAGACAAGTTTGAGCCAACATCCGTCGCAAAAAATCCATGGATTTTGTTGTCGAAATGTCCGATCAATGTTTGATCGTGTGTACAGGGCATTAGTGTATCTCACTACTGCACAGCGAGACTCACTAGAGGCAATAAGCACGCACTGTAGAGAAACCAATTGTGAGCCCCTTACCAGCATTGTTTTGGCCAATTCTAAACACAGAATACAGACAGTACCAGTGTTAACTGATATAATCTAAACAGCCAGTTTTTACCATATTATCTTCAGAGAAGTTGGAATATCTCCATGATGATAGAATAGTTCTTCTTTGTTTTAGGTTTAGTGCAATGAAAGAATTATTGATAATGTGATCCTTCCCTCCTGTCACGATCTGGAGTCAGGTCTCGGAGGCCAGTAGCTATAGCAGTAGCGAGGCAGCCACTGACCAGTTAGATAAATACAGAAGCAGGTCACCCTGGCAGATGACATGGGTTCACCTGAGGTGCAGATTCTAAGTACTAACTGGTGTTCAACAGAGCTCCTGATGGTGCAGATGGGTTTTGCTGCGTGTTAGTACCAGGTGGCGATCCTCAGGATCACCCCACCAGAAGGTGAGCAAACTGGGGACTAGTATCAGATATATGTCAGGGTGCTTTTCAGAATAAAAATGAGCATGTGCTGAAAAGGAAAGAGGAGAATAAAATGTGAAGGTGCTTAGGAAAAGACCTAGCATAGTTGCCAATTCTTTACATGGTCGTGCTCCTTTGCATAGAAATGCGTGCATGCACACATTCGCACTAACGCATGTTCACACACACTTGCTGCCAGAACTGGTGCCAAATGCCCTATATAAGGACAGTGGCTGCACTTAGACTTTGCTGGATGATCTTCAACTACCAGTACTTCTTTCTCCTGTGTTTCTTGTATTATTTGGTTTACCTGTTCCTGACCCGGCTTGCCTCTGGACTTCTCTGCTGCCTGATCCCTGGTTTTGACCCTGACTTGCTCTAAGGAATCTGTTTCTCTTGCTCTACCATGCATGACCCTGGCTTACTCCTGACTACCCTTCTGCATACTGCCTGGCTTGCCTTCCTGTGTATGACTTCGGCTCTCATCCTGACTACGCCTCTTCAGTCCAGTCCTGCCAGCCTGTTCCTGCTTCTTTCTCGGGCGCCACCTAGCTCGTGGTCGCTGCCCTGGTTCTGCTACACACCTGGGGCTACAGAGGTCCTGCCATCTGCCCCGACAAACCAGCTGACAGCTCTTCATTTCTGCTGTGCTGCAAGCCTCTCCCAGCAGCTCTACCTAAACAGCACCCATGCTTCTTTAAGTCTAGCACTCCCCGTTCTCATCTTCAGGGGTGTTTGGCACTTCGCCGCAAGGGAAGCTCTCTCGTCAAATCAGCCTTAGACCAGGTACGTGACAATATAGCCAGAAGACAAAGGCAGAAGTGTAGTCAGTAAACAAGCCAAAGGTCGTAACAAGTGGTTGCAGATTTGAATCAAGCAGGAGTGTAGTTGAGGAACAAGTCTAAGCATGACAATGAGTAGTACTGAAGATACAGATGGCAGCAAAGAGTGAGATATTGGTTGGAGAGAGCACAATATTTTGCCAAACAGGAAGTGCAGAGACATGGCTTAAATCAGGAAGTTCATGGTAGGAGCAAAGACTTCCAGGTTCAAGAAAAAAAGGGTTAAAGGCAAGATCATTCAAGGAATAGTACAGGGAGCTGTCCCACACACCAAGTGGCTCAGCAAGAAGAGACATCTCCAAACATAGCAGACTTTGTAGGTTCAGATCTGGGTCTGGAAACCTTCACACATTGGGTCAGGGTCTTTGTGACATTTCAACAAGTTGGGCTCAAGAAAACTGACATACATCTCAGATTTCTCATATGTTTAATCTTGTACCTTCCAAAAACTTGACTACATTTTTGTGGAATTCAACATTCTTATTAGGCTACCTTCTCAACAGAGTTTGGTCAGTGTCTTACAGAGCAGCCATGGTAAAAAGTAATTGTTACATTAGTATATCCACATTACGTTATTGTATTTGGTATCCGTAGAAAACCATGTACTAAAATGACACAGACATTTTTTGCACATTAAAAAGGAAAAGCGTAAAAAAGATTCTTGCTGATCTTTTTCCAAGCAGGTGGTAGGAATGAGGCAATGGGCAATGAGTGACACCTCGGGAAAGACATGAAACTTTTGCTTATTTTGGGCACTGTGTCTCCTGCCTGGCAAAGCACTAGGTTGAATTCCAACCCTCTTGTGAGGTGTTACTGAAACTGCTGACTGCTGAATAAGACATTAAACTGTCAACAGCAGAAAACCATCACTTTTTTAACTTGTACCACTATTTAACTCTTTTTGTGCCAAATAAGAAAAAAAAATCCTTTGGAAGTTTTTTTTTTGTTTTTTTTAGATGATGGCTACATTGTAGACTCTTATTTACAGATGTACTATAATGGCATTTAAAGTTTTAGGATAAGTCCACCGGTAACTGACATTTAAAGCGTGACTTCACTTTCTCAAAAATCAAAATTGCCCATTTTTAATCCTAATGCTGCTAGCATTAGGAATAGGAAATAGGAATTTAGGAATAGGAAAGTATATGGTATTTACTTGTTTTAAACTTTTTTTTTACATTTCTTCAGTGGTTTCCAGGCCTAGGAAAATTATGTTATACGGTACATCTTGGGAGTCTTCAGGGGGGGAGGAGGGGCTTTCTCAGCTAAGCACACCCTCCTGTCTGCATGCCTGAGCTATGGGCAGGAAATACATGCTATAGGAATCATCTGCCCTTACTCAAGATAACCATGGGCAGAGAAGCTACAGGGTGATTTCTCAGCAAAATAATGCATGATGGATGGGCGAGTTTGCCTTGAACATTACAAATTAATTAATTTGCATTTTCAGTTTATGGTGCTCAGATACAGTGTAGTTCCAAGTCTTCAGCATTATCTCTAACTAAATCTGGTTCTACATGAAACACATCAGCAGGGGTGATATCATCAACCTGGAACTTTGGTACACCACAGGGGTGATGTGTATCTATGATGGACCAAATAATAAAAAGTGTTATGATGGCAGTATTCACACTATATCTTTAAGTGAATTTTTGTCACTAATAGTGACCCCCAAACTATTGACTTTTGTTTTTTGGTGTGTACTGAATAGTTTTATATGATAGCACTGCGGGATATAATCACAATCGCTGTTGTATTTCTGGAAATGTGAAGGACTACTATTGATACAAGCTATACCCTTAGAAAACATTAGTTTACATTATGATGAGGTGAACTTAGTGTGGTCTATGTGTTGTATCTATTTTGGCCTAAATTGGCTTAATTCTTAAAGTGTTTGTTACCCTAAAAAAATAAAGAAAATAAATGAATCCTCTTCCTTTAATGCAGGGATCTCCAAACTACGGCTATCCAGCTGTTGTGGAACTACATGTCCCACGAGGCATTGTAAAACTTTGACATTCACAGACATGACTAGGCATGATGGGAATTGGAGTTCCTGAACAACTGAAGTGCCATAGTTTGGAGACCCCCTGCTTTAAAGTATGAATAACAGCACAGTGCTTGTGCTGTGTAATTTGGCCCCTTCTATCACCTAAAATACTTGGCTGATACTGCCTGGTTCTGCCCTCCCCCCTGTAAACTGACCACTGTTTATCATGGCTGCTGATCTCTGACACCGTGGTCAGTTTACATGCCTCCATTATCCTCAGCTCTCCTCTGTCCTCTCTCCCCCTCCCCCCCTTGCCTGTCAACTCTGTGTCAGGACCCCCCTCCTGTTGCTGAAATAACTCCTGTCTTCAATAGTGCTAAGTGTCCTGTATATGTGCCTTATTAAAAAAATGCTGTTCTATACCTTATTTACTAGCGCCGCCAGCGGATCTCACGTGACTGCCCACCTCTCTCCTCCTCTCCACCCCTCCTCCCAACTGACGCCAGTGGGGTTTCTTGGCCCCTCCCGTCTAGTTGTCAGATCGGAAGAGGGGAGAGCCATCGAGTCATGTGAACGCCGAGCGGCGCTAGCAAATAAGGTATAGAACAAAATTTTTTTTTAATAAAGCACATATATAGGACACTTAGCATTATGGAAGACAGGGGATTGCCTATTAATTACTAAGTGGGTTTACAACCACTTTACGTTTCCTAATACTACAGCATTTTGCACCTAAGGCACATCTATAACCCCTATATAAACCTGACAGTGTTTTTATACAGCAGACCAGGACTATCCACATATCAGAACTAAATACAGTATGTAAATAGAAAGCACTAGAATTGTGGATGAGATAATCTAGTCAGTTTTTTTTTTCATTCAACCCGTTGGTTGAATGATGGGCTGCCTAAGAGATAGAAAGAAAAAAAAACACAGGGAATCCATTTTTTTCCCTCTTACAGCAAATTGACTTATCCTTGTAGGGGTAGTTTTCAAATGCATAAAACTCACATAGAGGTTGAACTTAATGGACCTGTGCCCTTTTTCAACCGTATCTACTATTTTACTGTGTATGTATTTATGGCATATACATTCAATAAAACCACCTACTATAGATTATAACAACCCAAAAAATGTAATCAATTTTTGAAAAGAATATATACCTGGAAATACAATAATTACTGTGCAATTATGCCTACACCCCTAAATAAAAAATTAGCAAGCCAGCGCTGATAAGTGATCCACACCTCCAACAAGTGTTAAATGTTGAATATAGCCCAGCATCAATCAAAATCTTCCCAACGTAAAATGAATATATAACTTCCCCACAAAATAAACACATAGATGCTAGAAAGTGTACAAAAGGAAACAGGAAGAATCATTCAGTGTCCTCCAAAATTATAAAAATTGCACAATGTAGTCCAACATACTGTATATGGTAATAAATTAATCTTATGTGCAATAATCAATAAATATGTTCCCAAATTGTCATCACTGTGCACATTGTGTCCATTTGACTCCAAATTTGCTCATCTTCAAATATACATCTTAGGTAGCTGGGTCTCAATAAGAGAGTTTGGAAACGCTAATCTTTTCTTTAAATCTTCTAGCATTTTCTGGTATTACAGCAGTGTTCCTTGCTTGTCTTTATCTCGGATACTACCTGAGAAGGCTACCTGGCTTTTCAAGTAGTATCTGAAATGAAGGACAGCAATGAACACTGCTGTAACACCAGAAAATGTCAGTAGATTTGAAGAATAGATTAGAGTTTCCAAACTCTTTTAGTCAGACTCAGCTTTATTGTGCATAATGAAGATGAGACCATATTAACCCCTGTGCGTGCAGTTGATGGATCCAACATGGGTTTGGAGTTTAACCTCTTGTAATACAGACTAAGCCCGCCTTCAAATGTGCAAATACAATGACCACTGTACAACATGGACTGGGTGATACTGGCAGTGCAGCCCTTCTCAGATCGGGAGAACCTTGAACTGTACAAACAACAAAAAGCACAAAAGGGCGCAAACGCCTAGTGCATTATCCACAGCACTTTATTTTAAAACAATAGATACAAATTATACTTGGAAATCAAAGCAGATAGATGGCATATCATGAATTCAGAAACCAGGAGGTCACCTTCCAGCCTCAAAGGACCAAATTATTGACATTACCAACTGATGCGTTTTGGGAGTGTTTGCTTTGAGGAAAGGGGCTAGTCCCTTGAAATGCATCAGCTGGTTACGTCAAGATGAGCAGATTTGACTCACTGCACCATGGATTCATATTTGGCATTACTGTTCACATAGAGGCATGCACTTTGAGAAGCAGGTGGGCAGTTGCCTGTCAAGAGGTTTTAGTATACTCAGTTATTTTTTGGTCAATATTTTCACATTATATGTGAGTGTTCTGTAGAGATGGGCCAAACACCCCCAGTTCGGTTCATGCCAGAACTTTCGAACATCACAAATGTTCGGAGCCGAGCAATAAATCCCATTGAAGTCTATGGTACCTGAACCTGAAAATCATAAGTGCCCATTTTGAAGGCTTATATACAAGTTACTAGGCATACAAAGGGGTATGAGGGGCTGGGTACTGCCCTGGGGGACATGTATCAAAGTTTGTAAAAAAAAAAAATCATTTTTAAATGAGCAGTAATTTACTGATGCTTAAAGTGAAATAATAAAAATGAAAAATGTATTTGAACATAGTGCCTAGGGGGTCCTCTTAGTCTGTCTGCAAAGTGGCACATCTGTACCATGGATGGAACCTGCTGCAGGAAAAATGACATTTATAAAGCCAAAAAAAAATAATTTTCCCTGCAAGCTTTCTTTATTGATGAAGCCACAATTTAGTGCACTCAGAACAAGATTAGAGATTTTTTGGATACATTCTGGTGTCTGTTTTGCAGACTTTGGATAGAAGTACCAGGTGCGGAAAAATTGGACCTTGGGTGTTAAGTGTGCCCATGAAACCTATACCAAATTTTTTTTACAGATAAACTCAACACCCACAAAGCTAGGTAGTGTAGACAGTCTTGTAGAGATTCCAGATCCAGAAAAAACTTAATCTGCGACATCAGCATCAGGGACTTGATAGCTGCTGCTAATCCAAGAATGATTAAGATTAATTTAGATAAATATCAGCCAGTCAACGGAGTCTGTGGACAGATGCGCTCTTTTATCTGTCACAAAAACCTCCGGCAGCACTGAGTGCCCGTTCCAAAAGCACGCTGGATGCAGGGCAGCCCAGCAGCTCAATTGCATACTGGGCAAGTTCTGGCCAGTGGTCTATTCTCATGACCCAGTAACCCAGTAGATCATCAACTGGAAAGCTCTCTATGTCTGTTGTTGCCCCTAGATAATCTTCCACCATATTATGCAGATGCTGCTGATGGTATGTGTAAGCAGGAAAAAGAAAAAGAACAGTATCTGGGCAAGCGAAGCAGAAAGAGTAAGGAGAAAGTCATGCAAGAAAGTGGGCAAGGTAAGGCAGGAAAAAGGAAATGGAGAGAGAAAAGAGAGGAAGGAAGAAAATAAAAAAAAAGGAGGGGATTAACAATGCTTAATGAGATAAAGTTCCATTTATAAGGGTCTTGCTAAGAAGACATAGTAAGCGAGTATGGCTAAAGTCCACTGCAAATTTTGTGTTATCCAGGGATCCCATACTGCGACTTTTCGGATAGTGCCACCAAATATGTCTAAATATGCCATCAGCATTGCATCCCCTACAAAAACTCAAAAGACACTAAGCCAAAAGTGTTTAAGAGATCATAAATTTGGAGTAGATTAGAATCCTTCCACCAAGAGAAGCTACTGGGGGAATCCTAGCCTGTGACAAAAAGTGGGTTCCTCAGGAATGAGGAGAGGGGAAGATGAGAGGATAGATGTTTACCTGATTAGAATGGGATAATGGGAGGTGGTAGAACATCTACGATATGGAGAGGAGGGCCTAAATAGAGGTTGGTGATATTAAGAAGGCTTCCAGGCTCACACGCAAGGGGGTGTTTACTTGAGTATGAAGGGGAGCCAATTGAGTTATCTGTACAGCTTGAAAGTAGCTAAATATATGAGGGATGTCAAGCCCTCGTAATAATTTGGGTCTGAATAGTGTTTGTCTAGCAAACCCTTGGTCTAGCGTTGCCCCAAATAAAAGCAAGGATTGTAGCCTGGAAAGATTGTACAATATGTAAACGTACTTGTACTGGAAGTACTCTAAAATAATTTTTTTAAAAACATTATTAAACTGCCATGATCCTTCCAAGCCAAGAAATACATTAGAATTAATACTAATAGTTACATAGTAGGTGAGGTTGAAAAAAGACACAAGTCCATCAAGTCCAACCTATGTGTGTGATTATGTGTCAGTATTACATTACATATCCCTGTATATTGCGGTCATTCAGGTGATTATCTAATAGTTTCTTGAAGCTATCAATGCTCCCCGCTGAGACCACCGCCTGTGGAAGGGAATTCCACATCCTTGCCGCTCTTACAGTAAAGAACCCTCTACGTAGTTTAAGGTTAAACCTCTTTTCTTCTAATTGTAATGAGTGGCCACGAGTCTTATTAAACTCTCTTCTGCGAAAAAGTTTTATCCCTATTGTGGGGTCACCAGTACAGTATTTGTAAATTGAAATCATATCCCCTCTCAAGCGTCTCTTCTCCAGAGAGAATAAGTTCAGTGCTCGCAACCTTTCCTCATAACTAAGATCCTCCAGACCCTTTATTAGCTTTGTTGCCCTTCTTTGTACTCGCTCCATTTCCAGTACGTCCCTCCTGAGGACTGGTGCCCAGAACTGGACAGCATACTCCAGGTGCGGCCGGACCAGAGTCTTGTAGAGCGGGAGAATTATCGTTTTATCTCTGCAGTTGATCCCCCTTTTAATGCATGCCAATATTCTGTTTGCTTTATTAGCAGCAGCTTGGCATTGCATGCCGTTGCTGAGCCTATCATCCACTAGGACCCCCAAGTCTTTTTCCATCCTAGATTCCCCCAGAGGTTCTCCCCCCAGTGTATAGATTGCATTCATATTTTTGGCACCCAAATGCATTATTTTACATTTTTCTACATTGAACCTCATTTGCCATGTAGTCGCCCACCCCATTAATTTGTTCAGGTCTTTTTGCAAGATTTCCACATCCTGCGGAGAAGTTATTGCCCTGCTTAGCTTAGTATCGTCTGCAAATACAGAGATGGAACTGTTTATCCCATCCTCCAGGTCATTTATGAACAAATTAAATAGGATTGGTCCCAGCACAGAACCCTGGGGGACCCCACTACCCACCCCTGACCATTCTGAGTACTCCCCATTTATCACCACCCTCTGAACACGCCCTTGTAGCCAGTTTTCAATCCATGTACTCACCCTATGGTCCATGCCAACAGACCTTATTTTGTACAGTAAACGTTTATGGGGAACTGTGTCAAATGCTTTTGCAAAATCCAGATACACCACGTCTACGGGCCTTCCTTTATCTAGATGGCAACTCACCTCCTCATAGAAGGTTAATAGATTGGTTTGGCAAGAACGATTCTTCATGAATCCATGCTGATTACTGCTAATGATATCATTCTTATTACTAAAATCTTGTATATAGTCCCTTATCATCCCCTCCAAGAGTTTACATACTATTGATGTTAGGCTAACTGGTCTGTAATTCCCAGGGATGTTTTTTGGGCCCTTTTTAAATATTGGTGCTACATTGGCTTTTCTCCAATCAGCTGGTACCATTCCAGTCAATAGACTGTCTGTAAAAATTAGGAACAACGGTCTGGCAATCACCTGACTGAGTTCCCTAAGTACCCTCGGATGCAAGCCATCTGGTCCCGGTGATTTATTAATGTTAAGTTTCTCAAGTCTAATTTTAATTCCGTCCTCTGTTAACCATGTAGGTGCTTCCTGTGTTGTGTCATGAGGATAAACACTGCAGTTTTGGTTACTGAAGCCCCCCGATTCACTCGTGAAGACTGAGGAGAAGAATAAATTCAATACCTCTGCCATCTCCCCATCCTTTGTAACCAGATGTCCTTCCTCATTCTTTATGGGGCCAATATGGTCTGTCCTCCCTTTTTTACTGTTTACATACTTAAAGAATTTCTTGGGATTTTTTTTGCTCTCCTCCGCTATGTGTCTTTCATGTTCTATCTTAGCCATCCTAATTGCACCCTTACATTTCTTATTGCATTCTTTATAAATTCTGAATGCTGTGGATGATCCCTCAACCTTGTATTTTTTGAAGGCCTTCTCCTTTGCTTTTATATGCATTTTTACATTGGAGTTAAGCCATCCAGGATGTTTGTTCGCTCTTTTAAATTTATTACCCAATGGGATACATTGGCTAATGCCCTTATTTAATATGCTCTTAAAGCAAACCCATCTCTCCTCTGTATTCTTTGTTCCTAATATTTTGTCCCAATTTATGCCTTTTAGCAAGGTTTGTAGTTTAGGGAAGTTGGCTCTTTTGAAATTCAGTGTCTTTGTGTTCCCTTCATGTCTCCTATTTGTGTGATTTATACTGAAACTAATTGACCTGTGATCGCTGTTACCTAAATTGCCCCGTATTTCCACATCTGTTATCAGGTCTGTATTGTTGGTAATCAGTAGATCTAGTAATGTTTTATTTCTAATATTTCTAATATTTAATATGGGTACAGCCTAAAGACCTCAGCATAATGTATATGAATATTTTCTGGATAATAGCTTGGTATCAACGCTCATACCATCACACATATAATAATGAATTTGACTTATTCCAAAGTTACTGTCACATGAAAATATCTGGTACACATCAGAATAGAAAGTCACTATTATAGGTCTCTCTATTTTATTTATTTGTGGAGAGATTCCTACCCTAGTTACAGTCTTCTTGTCCACCTAGGAGATGTGGATGTTCTTGCCATCTTTGCATGTTTCAGCACATCCTGTTGTATCCTCCATAATGTAAAATAATTGCAAAATCTTAAGAGGCAAATGTACAGACCCAAGAACTCATGCTAAGAGATGTAGGATGTTGCCAGTCAGTTACATTTTCAGCATATGTCCCAAATTCTAGAATATTAAAAATATTTTAAAATCTTAAAATATGATCTTATGTTACATAAGATCGTGTAATATAAGAGGTGCACTGCCAACTTGGACGAGAACTAAACTGTTTACAGCACTGAAAATCACTTTTTTAGTGACAAAGCTTCCCAACTCTATTATATCCTAGATTGTTAGCTTTAACAAGCAGGGCCCTCTGATTCCTCCTGTATTGATTTGTATTGTATCTGTACCGTCTACCCTTATGTTGTAAATCACTGCTCAAACTGTTGTCGCTATATAAACCCTGTATAAGTGTAGCACCCTCTAGTGTGTGCTACTAGTAGTGTAGGAAAATCAAACTCTGAATCATGCTGTAAATTTGTGAGTCTTAATTGGGTCAGGGTTATTAGAGTTCAGGGCTGGATGACTCATTCTGGCAGTTCTCTGATGCCTCCACATGGAGTCTGGAAGGTTGGAGAATTTTCTAGAACCAGAGGGCAGGGGTTAGGAGGAGCAGTCATGAATATTTATGTGGCCTTTGCCAATCCCCAGAGGTAAGCTGGCAGGGGGCAGAGACAACCTCATAAATAGACATGGGCCATTCCAGCAGGGCAGTCAGGTGGAAGATAGAGATGGAGTGCTGAGTAGAGAATGTCTGTGGCCCTTGAGGAGGTAGAGGACAGCCTTCAGGAGAGGCAGCGGGACAGAGCAAAGTACAGACAGTGAGTAGAGATCAGCACTGAGGATAACACAAGGGGAGAGACTGTCAGCTGTAACAGTGCTCTCTGAAGACAGCAGTAGGCTTAGTCTTCATCCCTGCCCTAGGGAATCTCGACAAACTTTTTTTTAAAGTGCTTGGTGTGTTTCAAAGTGGGCTACCCCTGAACATTGGCTTGAGCCTGAGAAAAGGAACAGGGTAATAGGAACGGAGGTCTTGGGTTGTGGCCAGGCTGGGCTGGGTTTCCCACAGAGATCTACAGATTTCTGTATGGTAAATGTGAGAACCTTGGTGAGCCCATGCTAGAGAACTGCAGGAGTCCCGTGTATCACTAAAGTTAGTAACAAAAGAGATGTTAGAAAACAAAATAAAACCCTGAGGAAAATATCCAAACAGGACTTTAAGGTACCACATCAAATATAGCATGAAAATGTTTCAAAAACTTTTATTCAATATCTTAAATATTTTCAACATCTATATAGGTGTCAAGAACGTTTTCCTTGACCCCTAGTCCCCCCATTCCCTATATTTTCTTTGTGTTTTTTTTTATATGTTACAATACAATGTGGTCCAGTTACATTACAACTGTAACTTGCAGTTTACTAAACAGGTGCAAAGTTAGAAGCAATAACGCAAAACAGGTATAGAGAAAAAAAAAGATGCACACACTGTGAAATAATGAAAACTGCACAAACATGGACTCTTTACAGCAATGTCTCTGTGAGTTCATCGGGCTGGCTAATGGGTGTCTGCATAGCATACTCTCTATAAGACTTTATAACAACAGAGAGTCAAAATAAGAATCAATACTTCAGTAAAACAGTACAGAACATAGCCACTTGCGATTACTCTTATAGACAGCATCCATCACAGTAATGTCCAGGGTAGCTGGGAACTGGGTACTCTTGTAGCAATTGGGGAGAGGCTCCCCAAAGTAGCTGGATTTTTTGGAGAAACTGTGCGCTATTAGTCTCTGACCTGGCTGCCCGCAAGCCAGTTCTGACAGTAGAGGACTTCTCACTTGGCCGCAGATTACTTTCTCAGCTACCTCTGTCTCATCAGGTGTGCCCTTTTTCAGCTCCTAATCCAGGGAAGCAGAGACATTTAACTTTTATGGGCATTTCCAGAAACTCAGGGAGTTGTGGAAAAATGACTTAAAGTGGTTCTAAAATCCGGTGAAATGGGAGTGAGGGTCGAGGCCGATTCCTGCTGTCTGTGTCAATAGACGCAGCAGCGTGACTCGGGATAGAGCACGCAAAGGGGCCCCCAAGGAAAGGGGCTTTCCCTGGGGGCACCCGATGAAGAGAAGGGGCCTGGAGCGCCAGCGGGGTACCCCAGAAGATGAAGTTCGGGGCTGCTCTGTGTAAAACCATTGCACAAAGCAGGTAACTATAGGCATATTTGTTATTTTTATGAAAAAAAACAAGGGTTTAGAACCACTTCACAGGGGCTTTCGTCTGCATCTGAGAATGACGATTAAACATGCACTCCACTACACATACTTCAGTCATTTTGCATTCTACATTACCTACAGCAGCATAGGCCACTTTCTATTCACTTAAAACACCAAGAGGGAATTGCAAACAAAAGACATGTAAAGACCAAATTGAGTATAGAGGGATAAATAAACACATTTTAGCCTGTAGGGAAATGCAATGAAGCCTTTTAACCTTGCATATAACACAGTGCCTCTCATATCAGACAAGAATCATTTATGACGCTATGGAAAGTGGCACTTGGGAAAACAAGGCATTTTAATCCTCTATTTTAGCTACCACCAGTAATAGTCTCCCCCACCCCACAGTACAAGTGCAGAGTGGAATAGTCTCATTTTCATTTCATTCAGATTAGGGCAGCAGCCTTAATACAATTCTTAACATATTTTGTCAGGCAACAAATTTGTAATCACAAAAGTATTACAGACTGTAGGTTATCTATTTGCTCTCTACTAGCTAATTATGTATTTTAGGCATCAAATAAAATACAGGCAAATATGTACACACAGCAAGTAAGCATACTGCTAGACAATAGAATCCAAAACCTATTCATGTCATTATGTCTTCCTACGTCAACTCACTTTTTCAAAGAAAACAACGTTTTCACTTTCAAGTGAGGACTAGTGTGTATGCATGTAAAGAAATGATCTAGAAACACACACATAAATTGTAATGTTTGGAGGATTAGAAGGCTCATGAGACACTTTTGAGCCTTTTTTGCAAAAGGCTTACCAGTGGCAAACAAAAGTTCACATCCTCAAAGAAACTTCTTAAAGTTTAGATGCAGTCAATATAGAAAACACATAAATCAACAGAAAGGACATAACCTACAACCAATATGTTGTGTCCCTTGTGCTGATGCCTCTTCTATTCCATGCCCGTCCATGCCCCCCAGTGAATAGAAATGTCCCAGGGGCTGTCCTAAGCTCTCATCAAGATTCCCTGACTATGTCTGCCCTTTCCACCCAGCTCTGTCAATCAAAGAAGCCATACTACAGCTTCTATGAATGAAAAGCAATCTATGAATGGAGGATGGGCAGATGATTGATATGTCTGCCCCCTCCCTTCATAGATCACTTTCAATTCATAATAGCTGTAATACGGCTTCTAGGACTGCAGGACCTGGGCATAGTTAGGCACTCTTGATAAGGGGCCTGTGACAGCCCTTTAATTCTATTAGCCCCCGTCACACTAGAAGATTATGGAGGTTGGTACAGGGACTTGGATGAGGAGAATTTCCCCTAGTAGAAGAGGCCTCAGCACAAGGAGCACATACTAATGACTCTATATTATGTCGCTTGTGCTGAGTTTTTTTTTTCTTGGCTGCACTTAGGCTTTAATGGTTCTTTTCTCAGTAACTGGAAGAAGAATATGCTTACTTAAGGATGGAAAACCTCAGTAAACAGAGACTCAACACAGTAACACCACAGGGCCCCGACAGCAGTGGATATTTCTGATATGTATCCAAACCAAATAGGAGCAACTTCCACAAACTCTCCCTTTCCACCTTCTACTTTTTTGTCAGCCTTCTCACTTGTAAAACTAGCAGTTAAAGAGCCCATAATCTAAGGAAAAGAAAGGGGATATACGCCATTCAGAACACATTCTTTTGACCACTATATACTGTATACCCTCAACCCCAGTGGCGGCTGGTGAAGTTTTAGGATGGGGGGGCCAGACCCCGCCCTTCCTTTTTGACCCCTCCAACTTGGCGAAAATGGGTGTGGTTTCAGCGGAATAGTGGGCGTGGCTTAAATGGTGTGTCTTTAAGGGGATGTGGTTAGCGTCTGAGATGAACGAGGGATGGAGGGAGGGGAAGGGACAGCAGGCCCAGATCCTACACAACAATAGAAATATGTGTATTCTAGAAAGTTTAACAATCAGCAGATAAAAATACTCCAAACACCTGGTGTTAACACTTTAATCATCCCGGCACCATGGTTGTTACGGTGTCAGGATGATTGAAGCGCATTATTTCTATTATTACATTGTAATTTAAAATGAAATCATTCAACTCACCATAATGCAGAATCAGTGGGAGCCCTGAGCGTGTCACCTGCCACGTTGCCTGCCACCAGATGCCATCAGGTGTCCCCAGCAGAGTCCGTCCTTACATCAGGTGCCCCCAGTGGAGTCCATTCTTACATCAGGTGCCCCCAGTGGAGTCCGTCCTTACATCAGGTGCCCCCAGCAGAGTCCCTCTGTAACGACACCCCGAGTATGAAAGAGGTTAAAGCCGTTTAGGACATTCCATTCCGAACACAAGGGCAGCTACCAAACACTCCAATCAGCCGAACAAGAAACCCATACGAATGATTCTTCCCCCCAAGTATGAAACGAGGCTCTGTACAGAGGGTCAAACAGGAATCAGACTCTTTATTAGAACCAAAATTACAAGTCTTTATATACAGTTAAAGAGGAGGTTCCCCCCTCCTGCTCATATTACTCTAACAATACAACTGTAACCAGAAACCTAATTAACATGAGCTAGTTTACTAAATCATTTACCCAGACTAGGTGACTCAGAGACATGACCTTTAGGACAGACTTGTGGTAACCAAGCTTCACACATTAGTATAAACACAGGACACCTTCTCACAATAGCAGGAGCTAATTACAATTAACAATACAAACAGTGATCTCCCCCCCTCCTCAGCCTAGTAGGCAACAAACTATAGTAGGAGTAGACTGTCTGGCTTCTACTCAGTTCTAGAGGCCAATGTGATCAGCTCTCTCAACTAACATGTTGAGTTCAGAATCAAACAAACCAAGAATAGTCTTTACATATATCCTGGGAGATATTGTGGACAAATATTACTGTCCCATTTTAAGTAATCCAATCATATTCTCAGGTTCATTCTTTTCTTGGTCACCCTGCGCCCAACAGTGACTCCCGTCACACCCACCTTACATCAGGTGCCCCCAGCATAGTCCCTCCTTATATCAGGTGCCCCCAGCAGAGTCCCTCCTTACATCAGGTGCCCCCAGCAGAGACCCTCCTTACATCAGGTGCCCCCAGCAGAGTCCCTCCTTACATCTGTGTCCCCATCAGCGGAGCCTCTCCTTACATCTGTGTCCCCATCAGCGAAGCCCCTCCTTACATCTGTGTCCACATCAGTGGAGCCCCTCCTTACATCTGTCTCCCAGTCAGCCGAGCACCTCCTTACATCTGTGTCCCCGTTAGCCGAGCCCCTCCTTACATCTGTGTCCCCATCAGCGGATCCCCTCCTTACATCTGTGTCCCCGTCAGCGGAGCCCCTTCTTACATCTGTGTCCCCGTCAGCAAAGCCCCTCCTTACATCTGTGACCCCGTCAGCGGAGTCCCATCTTACATCTGTGTCCCCATCAGTGGAGTCCCTCCTTACATCTGTGTCCCCATCAGCGGAGTCCCTCCTTACATCTGTGTCCCCATCAGCAGAGCAGAGTCCTCCTCACATCTGTGTCCCTGGCAGCACAGCCCTCCTTCATGCCGCGTCTGTCTCTCCCCTTCAGCGGCAGCTAGTTCCTAGCTTTCTTTGTGTGTTCAGTGGAGAGGGGAGGGGCCTCCCCTCTGAACACAAGGGGATTAGTCCTTATGGCGGTGGCCATCTTTTTGAAGCCCGCCAGAAGTGACTTTGTTCTCAAACTGAGAACAAAGCACCCGGCGTAGTGATACACTATGGGCGCCGGGCAGAAGCTGTTCAGTGCAATGGATTGTGCCACAAAGCAGCTCCAAACCCCGCCAATGAAGCGCCTCGTCTGCAATCTCTTGATTGCATAGACGTGGCGCTTCCCATAGTGCACTGTGTCCGGGCCCAAACACAGCGCACTTAAGGACTTCTTTTTTTTAAAGGGCCATGTTTAAAAATTGTTTTATTTCTTTTTTTTTTCTTGTGACTGCCGGAGAGGGGGGGGGGGGGCGGTGCCTGGGCGCCCCCTATGGACGGGGCACCACTGGGTATATCTTTCCTCTCTTTGAATATGAATGTCACATGTAACATATTAGGAAAGGTGAACTTATCCTTTAAGACCATGTTAAAAACAGTGATAGGCAGAGATGGGAAATGTTAGGACTTTTTATGGCCATACAATAGGTATCTCTAGGTTAGTAAGGCTGACCATACATTATACAATTTTCCTTTAGATTTATCAAAACCATATAATATGAGGTCAGACCTAAACACTTTCACTACATAGTTAAAATCATTGTAAAGTCAGAAGGTTTTTTATCTTAATGCATTCTATGCATTGAAATAAAAAAAAACATCTTCACAATGTTTTTTTTTTATTCCAATGCATAGAATGCATTAAGATAAAAAGCAGCCCCTCTCAGCCCCCCTAATACTTACTGGAGCCCCATCTCTGTCCAGCGATGTCCGCGACTGTCTCAGCCATCCAGGACTCTCCCACCTGATTGGCTGAGACACAGCAGCAGCGCAATTGGCTCATGCTGCTGTTAATCAAAATCAGTTAGCCAATCAGGAGAGAAAGTGGGTGGGTCTGAACCACAGCTCCATGTCTAAATGAACACACGGAGCTGCAGCTCGGCTTGGTTGCCTCCATAGCAAGCTGCTTGCTGTAGGGGCACTCAACGGGAGGGAGGGGCCAGGAGCACAGAAGAGGGACCCGACAAGAGGAGGATCTTGGCTGCTCTGTGCAAATCCACTGCAACAAAGCAGGTAAGTTTAACATGTTTGTTATTTTTATAGAAAAAAAACAAGACTTTACAATCACTTTAAAAGTAAATCTAAAGGGAATTGAATAAGAAAATTGTATAATTTATGGCCAGCTTAAGTGTCTGACCGACAAGGATTTTTTTTTTTTGTTTGTTTTGTCTTATTTTGCCTATGCTAACTTTTATCTAAAATAAAGCTGGTCGTGTGCCACTTTTTAACCTTATCTGCTGACTGAAGCCTGTTGTGTTCATCCCTCTAAAGTCTTGAGTACCCTTTTCCCAGAATTCCTAAATTAGCTTTTCTTCATACACTGGTTGACTAACCTGATTTGTCCAAAGTTAATTGTGTGTGACATACAGTATGTCTGGCAGAACTTGGATTGCAAGTGTAAAACCAGGCTGAAATACATAAGCGTAGCATATTTTAGCGCATCTTCAGTTTACCAAAAAAAATCTCTATTGTATTGGGCATCATAGTGAATGTGATACTGCTTTGGAATGTCCAGCTAATCTCACACATTATACCGTAGGAACATATGGAACATATTTGAAACTGCCTTTTTATTTGAGTACCACTGTAGTCTTGTCAGCATTACCTATCTTTTGGTAACACAGAGCAAAGAAAAAGGATTATAAACTCCCCACTTCCCTAGCAGCATATTGTAGCCTTTAATTACACCTGTTGCACCTTTATTTGTCACTAAGAAATGGAAAAAAGGGGGGAAGGAGTGTGACAGGGAGAGGGCTGTCAATGTCCACCATATGAATTTGTATAAAAAAAGTGCATATGTTGCACATAGAACCCCTCAAGGACTATAAGACAGACTTATGTTGACCACTTGCTGACCAGCCGCCATCATTATACCGCAGCAGGTCGGCTCGTTCCTACAAATCACCATAGGTGTACGCCGGCTCCTTTAAGAGCCATAGCAGGCAGGCTCGCTCCACGGCGAGGGACCCGATGCACGTGGCCGGCGGCTGCGATGTCCGCCGGCCACCCGCGATCGTGGGAAAGAGAGCCAGAATGAGGATCTGTCAATGTAAACAGACAGATCCCCTTTCTGACAGGGGAGGAGAGATCACTGTTCCCAGTGATTAGGAACAGTGATTTCTCTCCTCCTCCAGTCAGTCCCATCCCCCCACAGTTAGAAACACCTCCCAGGGAACACATTTAACCCCTTGATCGCCCCCTAGTGTTAACCCCTTCCCTGCCAGTGACATTTACACAGTAATCAGGGCATTTTTATAGCACTGATTGCTGTATAAATGCCAATGGTCCCGAAAAAGTGTCAAAAGTGTCCGATCTGTCCACCGCAATGTCGCAGTCTCGCTAAAAATCGCAGATCACCGACATTACTCGTAAAAAAAAAAAATTATAATAAAAAATGGCATAAATCTATCCCCTATTTTGTAGACGATATAACTTTTGTGCAAACCAATCAATGTACAGTTATTGCGATTTTTTTTACCAAAAATATGTAGAAGAATACATATTTGCCTAAACTGATGAACAAATTTTTTTTTTTTTGGGGATATTTATTATAGCAATAATAAAAACCACAGAGGTGATCAAATGCCACCAAAAGAAAGCTCTATTTGTGGGGGAAAAAAAGGATGTCAATTTTGTTTGGGTACAGCGTTGCACGGCTGTGCAATTGTCAGTTAAAGTGACTCAGTGCCGTATCGCAAAAAATGGCCTGGTCATTAAGGGGGAAAATCTTCCGGTCTGTAAGTGGTTAAAGAGTGAAAAATGTATTTTTATTTTGACATTTGTCATTAAAATAGAAAGATAACATGTAGAGAGATAGACTTATACATACAATATTGTCAAACATTGATGTGTTACAACATGAATGCCCTAGACACAAATGTGTGGCATCCAAAGAGCTCTTCAGTGGTCAGTGGTCAACCCATGGTGGCAGGAAAGAAAATCACTCCGTGGCTGGCCTAAGGAAAGCCTTGAATGTCAAAGAGCTCTGAACCTATAGATCCAAAGACAAGATACAAGACAAGATACACACCATACACCTAATCCAAACCACACATGTGTGTAATGTGTTGGTTTTCTCCATAACATTAATAGTCAGTGGATGAAAGACCCTCTTACATTGGTTGTCAATGGAAAGAATGTCCAGTTACACTGAATGTTTGAAGAAAAGATGTTTCATACAGACAAGTAACAGTTTATTGATGTCAGTGGATACTTACCTGAGAGATAAGAGGAAAGCTTGAGGACTCTCTCCATGACCAGGTGCATTGTCACGTGGAAGAAAAGGGAATGAGTCATGTGCTTTACCTGACCAAGTAGTACCAAGTGTTGTTTTTATTTCTCAGTGGGGGATCAAAGGAAAAGTTGATGTACGCTGCTGACCTACATGGGAAAAGCATAGCTTCATTTTAAAACTGGATAACATAAGCACAAAAAAATGAGTTCTAACTTTTTGTATACTATCTACAATGGTTCAGTTATGATAAGAATTTGAAGCACATATACTTTAAGCCATATCATGTTTCTACAAAGCAAGCCTCTCTATTCATTCTGATGGGTAACAGATGTTAAATGGCTGTGAACAGGAACACACTGCCCAATTTATACAAGGTAATAAACAGCCTTTATATATACCTGTAAAAGGTGCTTTTTCAATCAAATCTTGCAATAATCAGACCCCCTCCACATCTCGAATACTAGAAATAAACCTCATTAGTCTGCAGTATGAGCTCTTTATACAGCATATTGGAATACCTCACAGCTCATTAACTTACCAGGTTTAGGAAACACAATACTTTGTTTCATATCATTGTCTATAACCATATTTTATGTTATACAGAGCAGGAAATAGAAAGGTTTTCAGCTGGATGAACCAGGCAGGCTGCGTGCCACTTCAAGGTAACAATGTATGCCAAATTTGGAGGTGAGCACCTCTTTTTAAACATCAACCTAAAAGTTGATTATTACTGTTATTACTGCAAAGGTTATATAACGGAGCACCTGGAAACAAAGGATTATAGCAATGTTTATTGAGTTTTGGAGGGCTGTATACAGGGTTTATGTTTCCATATGAACATGCAAATGAGACTGCCCTGTCAAATATACATAGCTATCTAAGCTGAAAATAAGACACATGACCAACAGATTCTTTGGAGTTTACATTAGGGAAAAAGAGATATTGCACATTTGTTGCAATATCCTTAATCTACTTTCTTGGACAACCACCTTGAGAACCCCTATATTTATGGTTCTGAAATTGGGTACCAGAATGTACTCAACCTTCAGAGGATGGAATTAAATATGATTACCTCGTGTAAATACATAAATGGTCCGTATAGTAAACTTGGTGCAAAGAATTATACTTTAAGGTCATTGCAAATGACAAAAGTGCACTCTTTTGCTCCTGAAAGAAAAAAGGTTTAAAGCGGTATTAAACCCAAAAATAACAATGTAATATATTACAGCTTACAATTATTAGTTGTGGTGGCTGCATTCATTTTCTTTTCTTTGGCCCCCCCCTTTGTTTTCACCTGGTGATCTAGCCAGTAACACTCCTCCTGTATTATGCCCTGTACACACAGTCGGATTTTTCGACAGAAAATGTGTGATAGGACCTTGTTGGAAAATCCGACTGTGTGTGGGCTCCATCACACATTTTCCATCGGAATTTCCGACACACAAAGTTTGAGAGCTTGCTATAAAATTTTCCGACAACAAAATCCGTAGTCGGAATTTCCGATCGTGTGTACACAAATCCGATGCACAAAGTGCCACGCATGCTCAGAATAAATTAAGAGACGAAAGCTATTGGCTACTGCCCCGTTTATAGTCCCGACGTATGTGTTTTACGTCACCGCGTTCAGAACGATCGGATTTTCCGACAACTTTGTGTGACCGTGTGTATGCAAGACAAGTTTGAGCCAACATCCGTCAGAAAAAATCCATGGATTTTGTTGTCGGAATGTCTGATCAATGTCCGATCGTGTACAGGGCATAAGAGTGCCCCCACTCTGGATGAATGAGCATAGGGCGCACCTTTGGACAACAGCATTGTCAGTCTGGGCGGAGGGGAGTGTTAGATGTACTAGCAGATTTAAATACACTAACAAATTGAAGCCAAACTCCAGATAATACTTTATAAGCAACGGGTTGAAGCCAACAGTTTTTACCTTTTGGGATAAAGATTTTACATAAGTAAGTAAAAACTGATCATTGTAAGCACCTCTGCTAGTGTTAAATGGTTTGACTCATCTCTGTAACTGATAGATTTTGCTGGGTAGCTTGTAAGATTTGTGCTGGGAGGGGGGATTTGAGCAGGGGAAGGATTTGTACTGGGATGAGGGGGAATTTATGCTTAGGGGTAAAGAATTCAGATTAGTGCTCAGTTTTTTTGGGAGATAGAGGGGATTTTTGCTGACACATAATGCTCATTATGTGTCGGGGGGAGGGCGCAGTTTGGTATCAGTTTGGTATGTTCGCCCTGGGCGCTAGATGTTGTTGTCCAGGCACTGTCTGTTAGTCTCCTAAGTATTTCAATTTTTTGGGAGTGTCCTGCAGCATGCAGTGGTTTGATTATCCATCCCTTATGTTACTATAGGACTCAGCAGTGATGTAGGGGGTCAAAGGATTATACTACAGGTGGCAGGCATCTTACTCTCCCTTGGGAAGTGTTGAATGCAGAAGAGACTTATGGGGGCTTCAGGGTTGGAATAGAGAGAAGGTTGGAGGCAAGGGCTGCAGTAGATGTGTATAAAAGCTCTGCTATTGCATGGATATATCTTTTCACTCTGGCAGGGTTGCTTTAATCTCCACACAAATAAAGTTTTCTCTATTTCTGTATAATAAAAGCTGTATACATTTTTAAAATACTTCCACACAAGCTAGTTCTAGCCAACTTTGTCAACTACTTCTACAACGGTCCAATATTAAGTGCACAAAATATACCTGTCTATCGATATAAGAAAAATCACCCTAAATTGCTTACCAAGAAGGTATACATTTGCCTTAGGATCAGGAAGAAGTTTTCTCAATTGGAGCAAATTGGACCATGTTTTTTAAGGGTTTGTTGCCTTCCTCTGGATCAACTTTGAGTTCATGGTTTTAAAGGTTTCAGGATTTTAATTGATATATTTTTGTTTTTTGGTTGAACTTAATAGACATGTGTCTTTATATATTTGACAGTCTTTTCCTAATGCTGCAAATTGTTTTGTAGGATTAACAATCGATGGTTGCTGTGTCACTGGTCACTTTTAGATCCTAGCAACTCCTCTGCTCTCATGTTTTATTGTACACATTTGCCTGAGTAAGAAGACAGGGTATGAAAAGATAACACAAGTGATTGAGGGGGTCCCTGTTAGGTGGCACAAACTGGCTAATTAAGGGTTAGTATGGCACACTGGAACAAGGTTTTTTTTCTGCATTCTTGGTTTTAGAGGCATTTATAGGCATCGGTCCACCACAGCATCCCTAAAGTAGCACACCTCTTGGTCTCTAACACCCTAATGCCGCGTACACACAATCGCACATTCCGACAACAAAATCCATGTTTTTTTTCCGACGCATGTTGGCTCAAACTTGTCTTTCATATACACGATCACACAAAGTTGGACGGAAATTCCGAACGTGGTGATGTACAACATGCACAACGCCACTAGAAAAGGGAAGTTCAATACAAAGTGCGCCACCCTTTGGGCTCCTTCTGCTAATCTCGTGTTAGTAGAAGTTTGGTGAGAGACGATTCGCGCTTTGCAGACTCGTGCTTTTCAGATCGTTATTACTGCTCTTCAGTTTGTGCTTGTGGGTTCGTATCTGTTCTTCAGTGCGTGTAGTCAGTTCGCACTTGTTTGTCAGTGCGTATTATTATTATTATAGTACGTATTTGATTCTCAGTGCGTTCTTGTCCGCTCGTTTCTGAATTTCAGCTCGCTCTTCTCAGGCCTTTCTGTTTTTCAGTGCTTTCTGTTAGTTCGTTCTGACCAGCCAACCGTTTTGAAGCCATGTTGTGGTTACGTACTTGTCGTAGAGTTCGTGCTATGCGGGGGCTTGGGGTTCTTGCTTTGACCCAAACCCAGTCCATGAACAGGGTGGGGAGGAGTTCAAGGACAAAGAATTGGTTGCTCCAGCGTGACCAATTCTCGTCTTTGTTGCGGGAGATGTAAATGTAGAAACCTTCAATATTGGCACAGGCCTATATCACCTATATTACTTCCCTGAGAAAGCCAATGTTTTGGCGAAACATGTAGGAATTGATTACCTGCCTTGGAGGCCCTCACCATAAGGCCTATCCGATTGTATGGTTTTTCACAACCCAACTGTGTATCTCACCTCTTTTAAAATTCTAGATTTGTATATCCCTTGTCTTTGTTATATGTTAATATACTTCAATAAAGTGTTTTTTGTATACTTTTAATACATTTATCTATTTATATTTTTTTGGTACCGCTATAATCCCTCCATACCTATACACTTCAAAATTTGATATTTTGGGATGAGGTGCTGTATTTTGGGCAGTTTCTCCAGCAATACCCCTTACTCCTTAAAATAAATGTTATACTGATGTTGGCCAAGAATGTTTGTGTATAATCTGCTTGCAATGTTATGTGCAAAAGTACTATTTTTTTTTCTTGTGTAACTTCACAGTTTCCTTCAACGCCACAGGAATGGCAGACTGTGGCATCCCACTTTGCCCAGCGGTGGGACTTTCCCAACTGCCGAAGGGGCAATAGATGGGAAAAATGTCCACATAGTCCCACCCCCCAACTCGGGGTCATACTATTATAATTACAAGGGGTTTAATAGTATTGTGCTGTTGGCGGTGGTGTCGGCTACTTACGAGTTCCTGTATGTGGACTGGGGAAAACTGTCCGGATGTGGTGAAGTCATCGCCCACAAAGAGTTTTACCAACGGCTCCAGAATGGCATCTTGGGCTTGCCACCTCCAGAAGACAATGTGGAAGGACTCCTATTCATCTTCATCACGGATTAAGCATTTGCGCTGGGGGACCATCTTATGCGGCTTTTTTGAGGGTTTTTAATTACTGGCTTGCCAGAGCCAGAAGAGTGGTGGAGAATGCTTTCGGGATAATGGCCAGCCGGTTCCGCCTATTTCTGAAAAATTCACATGGCGGAATATAAACTCAACCATATTGTGCTTGCCTGCTGCATTATGCACAATTTTCTTAAAAAAAATGCTACAAACTATGTGGCCTCATTTGGGACTGAGGCCGGCTTTCCTGATCCTTCAACCCTTCAACCGATCCATTAATATGCCACAAAAATAAGGAACATTTTAAAAAGATTTTTTTTTGGATAAACAGAAATAATATTTCCTTGTATTTACTGCTTGCGTTTCTTTCTTTTGTGATTTTTTGTTAGTCACGAAAATGACGTGATTGTTACAAATTAAAAAGCACTGTGGGAGTTATTTACTGAAGGAAAATCCACTTTGCACTCCAAGTGCACTGCAAAAGTGCACTTGAACCTGCAATGAAAGTGCACTTGTAGTCCAAAGTGGATTTGCCTTTAGTAAATAACCCCCATTGTCACTGTAAACACCAACTTACTACAAAAACTGCTTTTGAGCATTGAAATAAGAAGCCACACATTGTTGAGTAGAAAACATTTTACTCAAAAGCACATTAACATGTGCGTTTAGAAAAGGGTTTTTGAACAAACCAACATCTTTGTTGTATAACTTTTTTTTGGTCTCATTAGAAATAGCCTTTTTTTGGTTCAACAGGCATGTTTCCAAACAGAACACAACTCAGGAACTTACAAAGTTCAACTTTGACAAAGTGAAGGCAATATCAGACATTAGTGTCCAAACTGTGTTGATATTGCCTTCATCAGTTGGGGTGATGTCACCCCTGTAAAAGCCAAATTTTGAAGATGCACACAAATTGGGATTCAAAATGGGGATTTCCCTCCTAATCCAATGCCTAATGTCAACATGTGCTAGCTCCCATCATGGGTGACCAATGAACGTGTTTTAGGGGTGCAACCCCTTCCTCTCACCTACTTCAGTTGTGAGGAAGGGGTTTCACCCACAAAACGCGTACATTGATATCCAGTGGTGGCAGATAGCACATGTTGACACACTAGTGTGCATCTTCAAAATTTGGCTTTTAAAAGACTTTAAAACTTGTTTTTAAAAGCAAAAATACACGATAAAACGATGCAATTTTGGTGTGTTTTATATTCTGCCTAAAACATCAATGATGTTCTTCATTTTTTGTTGAACATCATTGATGTTTTCCTTTATCTTTTCTAAATCACGATTGCACCCCATTATCTCCCCGATGAAGATTTGGGAACTTTCACTTGTGAAATGCGATTCTTCTTCCACAACATCCACATCACCTAAAATAAACAAACACACCATGTATTAAAAATATGCATGCATACATCTATTACCTGAAGCTGTGGTCTTAGACACTCACCTGTTGTGGTCACTATTTCGCCCACTTCATAAAGGTCTCCCTCCTCATCCTCTGCTTGTGGTTTGGGGATTTCTCCTTCTTTAGGAGGTGTGGGGTCCTGGTGTCCTCAGATGTCCCAAGTCTTTTCTCCCCTATGTGAATAAAAAAAGGTATACTTAGCACACAGGTATTTGAGGGCAGAAATAGGAATATGAAACATTGCTTGGAAGTGTTGTGTACAATTGTCTGTTTTGGCAAAGTTCTAAGCTGAAGAAATTTTTATTTCCTTTCTAAAGCTGGAATACTTCCCTTTTTTGTACAAGTTTCACACATGGAGACACCCCTAGTATCCACTGGAGCACCTGTGTGGGACACCCTAAACAGTTTGTTCTGGTGTCCCACACTAGTGCTACTGCATCCAGATGTGTAAACAGCTGCTGAATGTCCTCTCCTTACACTGAATCAATTTTCCATTTCATTCTAGTTACAAACCCATCTAGACAACAAACTTCTTTTAATACAAATAGGCCTGAACAAATGTAGTTAACCTGCATCTGCCCAAAACATTGTATTTTAGTGTTCGAACAAACGATGTTTCCTACGACCGATTGCTGTACCCATGAACATGAAATTTGCCATTTTAAAATGCACAACAGTAAAGAAAAGCACATGGAGCAGCATGCAAGTAATGATAAAAATAGGAACACACGACAACTACTTACATTTTTGAAGAACTCGCTTGATCCTCCTGTGCTGATCCTGCTCCCTCAATTTCAGGTCTGACCAGCATTTCCTCAGTTGATCCTTGGATCGCCGTACCCAAAAATTCCGGCGCAGACTCTTCACAACTTTAGTCATGATCTTGGCCTTTCTCACATTTGGGTTTAGGTAAGGTCCATACTTCCCATCATAGTCGGCCCTCTTCAAGATGTCCACCATCTCCACCATCTCTTCAAAGGACATATTTCAGGCCTTAAATCTCCTCCGGGATTGGGACGTTCATGGCTCCGGGCTTTCGTCATTGCTGCTCTCCTCTGCATGCACCTGCTGTGTCTCCGCCATGTTCTTTACCCACTGCGCTGAAAGACAAGTGGCGGGGAATAGACTAGAAAGAACGTCAGGGGCAGGCGGAGTTTCATGCATGTGCAGTGTATATAAAGCGTAACAAGCGTGCATCGTATGTACGATCTGATAGACAAGTACAGGGAGCTGCCCTGTCTGTGGTAGGTCAAACACCCGGATTATAGTAACAAAATAAAGAGGCAGGCAGCACTGGAGAATCTGCTGGAGTTGGTGAAGCTGCAGGTCCCCACGGCAGACATCACCTATTTAAAAAAAAAAAATTGGTGGCCTGAGGAGCACATATAATCGTGAGCATACTAAGGTACAGAAATCCATGAGATCAGGAGCTGCAGCAGATGACGTTAATGTCTCCAGGCTGTGGTACTAAGACAGACTTCATTTTCTGGCAGACCAGACTGAAGTCAGGGAATCCCTCTCATCCCTACCTTCCACGCTTCCTTACACCCCAGCTGAGGCTTCCGATGCCCACCCTGGGCCTTCCAGCCAGGAAGAAGTGGAGGAGCCCATCTTGAGCCAAGTATAGCATTGTTCAACATATTTATTGTCGTAAAATAAATGATGTGAAATAGATGTTATTATTGATCACTATTTGCTGATTTAATAAAGTGTTTTATATATCAATAGAAATTAGTAGCCAAAAAGGTTTGTGACAAGAATGAAAAATGCTGGGCTCAGAATGATAGTCTTTTCTATTTATTAACATTCAATTTGCAACAGTCATGAGCTGAAAATTGTGTGTGATTGATGAACAATAAACTAAAAAATATGTCCCTTTTTCATACACAGGAAAGCCTCAGCAAGGAAGGAGGCTGTGGAATGTGGCAGCAAGGAGGTGGCGGGGGAATGTGGCAGCCAGGAGGTGGCAGGGAAATGTGGCAGCCAGGAGGTGGCGGGGGTAAGTGGCAACCAGGAGGTGGCCATGCCCAGTGGGAGCCTCACCGAATCTCAGGTTCCTCCCCTCCGCCTTCAAACCAAAAGGGCCAGAAAGGGGAGTAATGTGGAGGAGGCAGCGCTCAGGCTGATTAGGGAGGCTAATGAGGCCCTCAAATCCAACCCCACTCTCCAAGAGGCCTTTGCATGCATGACTGCATCCTCCACACGCTGCGGGATGTTACCGGCCTGAACACCTACTTCATCCGATTCACTCTCATGTCATCTATCAATAGATACACCTATGAACATCAACTTTTGAGCCACCTTCAGGATTTGTCTCTCGGCCTCAGTGGAGCCTCAAGCATTTAGTTAACGCCCATATTTCTCGGGCTTTTCTTTTCTTTTTGAAGAGAACAGCATATATATACTCTTGGTGGAGTAAAAAAAACCTACTTCTACCTATTTACATCATAGATGTTTGTTCATATTGGAATCAAGAGCATACTGGGCAGACAGACTTTGTCACAGTCGCTGCTTTTAATTGCAAATTTTATGGAATGTCAAATCAGCCAACACAGTGTTTAATAACAATTTAAAGCGTACACTACCCCTGAGGAAGGAGTTTAATTGACTCCGAAACGCGTCGGGTAAAAGTACTTTTTCAAAACTCTGTATATACACGATTGTAATACTGATGGATTTACATTCCTAACAATAGATGTTACAGTTGTTGTCATATTTTATTATGTTAATTCAATAAATTATATTTGTACCAAGTATACTTCTTTTATGATTGCTACATGTGCCTGAAAAGTCCACCACTAGGGGACCCCCTTTGCTGTTATGTATAAATAATTTTGGATCATGTGGCACAAATTTACAGTCAGATGCTGATTTACAATATACATTATTTTCAGGGTAGGGCTTATTTTCGGGGAAACAGGGTAGGGCTTATTTGGGGGGTGGGGCTTATATTGCAGCCATCACCGATAATCACGCTAGGTCTTATTTTCGGGGAAACAGAGTAGCACATATTGCCAAAACTTGACATATTCCCTCATGCTTCCTCTCCCTTGACATCAAAAAGGCTTTTGATTCCTTATCCTGGCCATACCTACATTACACCTTACAGAAATGGGGTTTTGGCCCACATTTTATGAGATGGATCTCTCTATGACAATCATAAAGCGTACATAAAATATGCAGACTATAAATCCAACTCCTTTGATATAAAGAGGGGTACGCGACAAGAATGTCCACTTTCCCCCCTGTTATTCGCCCTTGTAATAGAACCCTTAGCCCAACAAATCATAATGAACCCAACGATAACCGGTATAGAGACAGGGGGACATCAACATAGGCTCTGTATGTTTGCCAATGACATTTTGTTGTTCCTGTCATCTCCACAAGTCTCAGGCTCTAACCTCATGCCCATTCTTAACAAATTTGTGACATTTTCTGGCCTCTCAATCAATCCCAAGAAATGCTTGGCCCTCAATATATCCCTCTCTAGGTTGGAAATAAATTCAGCAAAAATTGTGCTTCCATTTACTTGGGCTGAGAAGTCAATTCCTTACCTTGGAATCCATTTGACAGCCTCTTATTCTGACCTCTTCTCGGCTAATTACCCCCCTATCTTGAAACAGATTACAACTTTACTGAAACAATGGTCTAATCTTCCACTATCATGGATAGGCAAGATCAATGCAACAAAAATGACAATTCTGCTAAAACTGTTATACCTGTTTAGAGTCCTACCAATCCAGATTCCTTCCTACTATCTAAGACTAGTCCAGAAAAGATCAACAACGTTTGTTTGGGGTTCCTCCAAACCATGTATCCCCTTACACACATTGTATCTCCCTAAAACAAGTGGAGGCCTTGGCTTCCCCAATTTTGCAAATTATTATAAAGCAGCACATATTGCCAGCCTTGCCAAGTACCACACAACACAGGAAATTCCTTCATGGGTGATTATAGAAGCATCAGAATGTGACCCTTTCTCAATCTCAAGCCTGTTATGGCTTCACCCCAAAGATCGTCGGGGCATGCGTAACCCCATCACCAAACATCATATATCCTTATGGGATAAACTCAAATTCAAACATCACCTACAGTCTCCACATAATCCTTTACTATCCTTACTCAAAAATCCTGCTTTCTATCCAGCATGGGTCTCCCCCAAATCATTCAAAGTCTGGACATCCTTGGACATCCTTAGGTAATATAAATTTGTCACTTCAAACTCCTTTCTTCCCTTCCCAACTCTCTGTGATACTTATAACCTACCACACTCTGAATTGTTCAGATATCTCCAAATAAAAAACTTCTAGACGCCCTTTATAAATACCACTGCCTCTATGTCCCAAACTACCAACTTTGAATCTATATGTATGAAAAATCCCCACTCTAGAGGAATGATTTCATCCCTATACACCTAACTTTCTATCAATCCTGAACTGGAAAAACCATTCTATGCTCGGAAATGGGAAGAGGATCTGTGACAAACCCTCGATATTGCTGAGTGGTGTGAAATCTGGTCTATAACTAAATCATCCTCACCCAATGTCTTAGCAATAGAAGATAACTATAAAGTCTTAACCCGTTGGTACCTTGTGCCTTCTAGAGTGGCCAAATTTGCACCCACCCACTCAGCTCAATGCTTCCGTGGCTGCTCTGATCCAGGTACACATTTACACATCTGGTGGTCCTGTCCGATAATTCAAACTTATTGGATAGAACATTTTTAAATTGCCACCAGAATGTTTAAACAAAAGATACAACCAGATCCAGCCATGGCGATACTAAATCTGAAACCAAATTTTATAACACACATCCAATTCAAACTCTTTGTTCAACTCCTTACAGCTGCAAAACAAACGGTTGCAAAGGCATGGAGGTCCCCTGCCCTGGTGATGGCTGAGACGAAAAATAGATTGAATACTTCCATGTCTCACGCCAAATTGGTGTCGATTGAAAGAGATCAACTTTCGATATTTGAGAAAATATGGTACCCCTGGATAAAATATCACTTCCCACCAACATTTGATGAATCTGTTCTTCTGCCATGGTAGCTGATGTACCTATTGGATATTCAAGTACTTAGTTATTTGAATGTCTGATAGCTTAGGAGACAGTATATTTGAATTTATGGACTTTTGAATGTCCATATAGCCAAACTGTAGCATGCACTGGTTCTTGGGTCGATCCTGTGGACTCCTTTACCTCTATTCTCCTCTTTCTTCCTTCACATTTCGTACTTTACCTTTCTCTTAAAACTCATTATTCTATCAAATATGACCAATACTTCTTACTTTATCACAACATTTTTAAAGGGTTTTATTCAATGTTACGATGTACATTTTTCTGCTTCAAGACCCATACCAAACCCTTAGATTTAATTAAACCATTAACTGTTTGTAAAATATTACAAATATACCTCTATATATACAATTTGTATATTAATACGATTCTTTATGTTGTCAATATTCTATTCTGTATATTATTGATATACCTGTTATTGAACATATAATTAATAAAAACTTTTGACAAGGAACTTTAGATCATTTTAAACAGTTTAGCACAGTACACAAACCACCTGGTTCCTTTTACCCCAACTCTTTTTTTCCCATGAACCTGGGCAGGTAGCAAAACTAGCAGCCCTTTCTCTGTGATACTTGTAAGCATCTCTGGTCATGCTCTCTGCTTCTGAGGCACCCAACCAATGGGTTCTCCAAGCCTTTGTTAATACCCAGGAATGCACTAATCCTCAAAGCTACGTAAATGGAAGTTAGCCATATCCTGGACAATGAAATCTTCCCACAGAATTCTGCCCACTGCAGAAAGACACATTAGACTAAGAAAAAATCCCCTTTATCAACTTTTGCTCCACTTGCAGGCTTCTGATAGGACCATAGAAGGCAGGGTGAAATTTTGTGCTTCCTATACTGATTGTCATGTTTTTCCTATACACTTTCATTGTATTGTAAATGCTTTCATGTTTTATTGAACATGCAATTGGCAGGATTCAGCCACCTAGGAAAACCCACCAGTGTCAGGCCACAGTATAATTCCATATACTGTAAATCAGTCATTTCTCTGTCTTTTTAAACAAAATGTTTTCCCCTGTCCTTTTGTTACTCCTATTATGCAAATTTAGGACTGTCATAAAGATACAGCCTATATATTCAGATGACCAAATAAACACATTTACTAAGCTCTGATGAAAACGAGTGCAACTGCACTTGCAAAGTGCACAGTCTATCTGCCTTTAGTAAATCAACCCCTGTTTATGCTTATAAAGGTAATACTTTTCCTCCTGTCAAGCACATGACTGTGTAGCCACTCCAACTGCTCCTCTGTTGAACCCTACTTTGCAACCACATCCCTCTTTACTACAAAATTGTCCCTCTTTTTGGTCTAATGTAGAGGTCTGTATAAAAAAATGGTATTGAGTAACTATAGGGAAGAGCGCCTACATTCGAACAGTTAGATTACCAGATAAAAAGTACCATCATCCCAAATATCTAATACAAAGGGAGGCAGGGAGTAGGGAACGGCCACAGTTGGCTGCTTCTGTCGGCAGATATCCCAACCCCCCACACACGAGGAGAAGCAAAGGGGGACTATTACGGTACTGAAGGTAGTTGGGTATTTATACAAGAAAGGGTAAAGAGGAGAAAGGTAGTATGATAAAAATTATATTTTAATAAGAAACAATTTTAAAAAAATATTACAATGTCACATACAGTTGTAATTCAAAGCAAAGGCAGTATATACAACCATACGAATTGCATCCAGTAATAACAGGGGGTACATATATGACTTGGATTCTCGACCGGTTTCGCGGTATTCACCGCTTCCTCAGGAGAGTAAAGTCTATAATGTAGCATAGAAAACATGTAATAAATACACACAAATTCACAGATGCATGAAGATTTTTTGTGGTTGCAGCAAGATCATTAAATAGTGCATTAAACAATTATGTACAAGTTAGGTATAGAAAGGACAGGCTCAACCGTTCAGGAATTCTCTGTGGGTATGTGGGGCCCCATATAATTCCCCCTGCGACGAACACAGGGGATAACAAACAGCCTCTGGTAAATAAAATGTTTGAATCATTGATTTGTATAGGTCACTAAACCACAAGAAAGAGAAAAGTGCAATATAGGGGTGCTAGCTGAGGATTATCACTCTGGGTAAGTCTCGCCTCCCCCCTCTTCTCCCCCCCCCCTCCCCTCCCCCCTCCCACTTCCCCGTTTCTGGTCGGTCTTTCCCTGGTTGCTTCTCCTTCAGTCCATGCCGGGTCTGTTTATTACTGCCTCCCCATGCAGGGCTGCTGCAGCGTTCATGCTTGTCTATCTATTGGTACCTTACAATCTTATTTCCCTCATTGGGGACCAATATCTTTTACTCTGATATTCTTTGGTAGTTATTACCTATCTATATCACCTATGCTTTGGTATCCCTTACCCCAGTGAGTTACCTCTGCTGTCCCCCTCTGTTTTGTGGGTAAATCCCCCCTCTACTACTGCGGAGTGTAATTTTATTAAACTTTAATTGCAGTTGCTGCTTCCTCTGCATACATCATTGGCTCCAGCCCTGGGGGGCTTTCATTGTTAACCCATGAGCGCTTGGCTCGTTTAAACCGTTTCATATTACGATCCTTATTATTATATTGTCCTCTTTTACTTCAATTTATTCGCTCTTCCACTGATCAATGCTGTAGGGGTAAGTGTCAGCTCTAAATACCTGTGTGCAGTCTCTTTTAAGTTTGACCTACTTTCCACACAGATGGAAGTATCAGGTCTCGCTTACTTTACTGATCCTCACAGTTCCTTCCTTCTTCCCCTGCCCCTTCCCCTCCCTCCTTCCCCTCCCCTCTCCCCCCCCCCCTTTTCCCTCCCCCCCTCCCCTCCTTTTTTCCCCCTCTTCCCCCCCCCTTTCCCCCCCCTTTCTTCCCCTTCCTTCCCCCCCTTTCCCCTTTCCCTCCCCCCCCCTTTCTCCCCTTCCCATCCTCCCCCACCCCCCCGCCCCACCCTCCCCCCTTCTCCTCCCCTTCCCCCCTCTTCCCCCCCCCCCCTTTCCTGATCCTCTTCCTTCACCTCCCTGCCATCCCCCTCCCATCACTATTTTTAAGTATCATTCCTTTGCACACTGGTTTCTAAATTTCAGAGCTACTTCACCGGCACCCCTATATTGCACTTTTCTCTTTCTTGTGGTTTAGTGACCTATACAAATCAATGATTCAAACATTTTATTTACCAGAGGCTGTTTGTTATCCCCTGTGTTCATCGCAGGGGGAATTATATGGGGCCCCACATACCCACAGAGAATTCCTGAACGGGTGAGCCTGTCCTTTCTATACCTAACTTGTACATAATTGTTTAATGCACTATTTAATGATCTTGCTGCAACCACAAAAAATCTTCATGCATCTGTGAATTTGTGTGTATTTATTACATGTTTTCTATGCTACATTATAGACTTTACTCTCCTGAGGAAGCGGTGAATACCGTTAAAACGGTCGAGAATCCAAGTCATATATGTACCCCCTGTTATTACTGGATGCAATTCGTATGGTTGTATATACTGCCTTTGCTTTGAATTACAACTGTATGTGACATTGTAATATTTTTTTAAAATTGTTTCTTATTAAAATATAATTTTTATCATACTACCTTTCTCCTCTTTACCCTTTCTTGTATAAATACCCAACTACCTTCAGTACCGTAATAGTCCCCCTTTGCCTCTCCTCGTGTGTGGGGGGGGTTGGGATATCTGCCGACAGAAGCAGCCAACTGTGACCGTTCCCTACTCCCTGCCTCCCTTTGTATTGAGTAACTAATAAAAATCATAATTATGCTCTAAATTTTTTGGTTAAAATGCATCTAAATCTCTAACATTTTCTTAGCTTTTGGAAAAATAAGAAAAGCTTGAACTCCTGTAAAAAAAAAATTTTTGTGTAAAAAAAAAAAAAAATGTGTGTTTCAATGCATAAAAGCATTGAAACACACATTTTTTTTTATTTTTTTTTTACACAAACATTTTTTTTTTTACATATTTTAGAGTATCCTTTTTTCATTGATATTGACAATTGTGGAGAACTATAAATGCTCAAAAATGTGTATTTTGCTGATGAGCTCAATGGATGCATGGCCAGGGTGTCCCTCTTTTCCATCTCAGAAAGTTTGGATGTATGTGCCATGTGACCTTAGAAAGTAATTATTAATGAAAGGCCACTGAAAGTCTGGTGTTGCAACACGCAACTTGTTTTTTCATCTTTTTTTTGCTTCCTTTAATTTTTGCTTTATTCAGCTGCAAGAGGCGGCGACTACCATTAAAGCTATATCTCGGCCTTCTATCCAACAACATGGAATAATGCTTTTGAAAAGCCAAGCTCAGAGCCCTGGCATCCATTCACCATCAAGGGGGCATTAAAGCTCTTAATGATTCAGGGGGAGAATGGGCTGAGCACCAGCTCAAACTTCCACCGCTGGCTGGGAAGAAGGCTTTTAAGAAGAAAGCAGCTGGCTCAGGCCAGGATGCTGGAAGGGGAGACTTGGACGTAGAAGGAAGAATTACAGCCTTTGCTTTCACACCGTCTGCATTTGGCTATGTGGCTTTCCTCCCCAGGTTTAATTTGATTTTAATAGCTTTCCTCCTAGAGAGATACCAACAGTCGTGAACTGCTAATGAAAGACCCCAGAATGACCCCTAGTCTGGATGGACAGATCACCTAGGGCAGCTGGCATAGGCAAGTTCACTGGTGATATTAAAAACACAATTATTTAAACCCCTCTATTAACTCACATGTTATCTTTCTAGCAGCAGCTGCCAGCCATTTATATTTAAAAGTATTGCAACTTACACATGCAAGCTTTAACAAGCAAATTTTTACTAGAATGTAGTGCAAAGTGATTCCAGCAGAATGACATCTTAGTGCACATGTTGCCTTTATGATAAAGATAAACAAGTGGAATTGCTGGGTCTCAGGACTGATCAGTATAAAGCTAGATTGCAGAAAGCATATATAGATATTTTGGCATTAAAAAAGACCTCCTCTTGATACCAGTTGCAAGCATGTGGACCCACTGCAATGTTAATGTATCCCTGGCCAATGGCCCCTTTAAGGTGGCTCATCCCTGAGTCTCCCTTTTGATTGGACAGTGCAGCAGGGGATGCAGGGATCAAGAAGGAAGGAGGATTTGGATTGGCCTCAGGTACTGCTGAGTGGCAAAGAGCCCATCTGTCAGATTCGAAAGAGGAAAAAAGGACAGGGAATCAGAGAAAAATACATGACTAGTTTCATTCTTGTTTTTTTTTTTAAATTCTTTTTATTGAAATTTTCATTTATACAGTAACCACTGGGCCGCCAACATGGCAGGGCCCAGATTTGACCTCGCAGGGCCCAGCAATAACTCTTACCCGAAACTCCCCCCCCCCCTGTCACAGCCCAATTCTATTAATGGTAATCAAGTATTCCTAAGTCTCATATGGCATGAAGTTATTACACCGCCGAGTCAGAGTGGATTTACACATTATATTTCCCCCGGTCCATCATCTTCTATTTATTTTCACTTATTACTGCTTTGGATAGTGTTTCCTCTTAACGATAATTTACCATCAGCCAGCCCTCATTTAGACAGTATAATCATACGTTCACCCTATTGTACTCTCATCTCCATACCATGCCTGCCATACCTTGACAAATTTATTTTTACATCCTCTAGCTTGATATGTATATTTGTAAAAAGGCATCATATTATTTACCAACTTCTTCCAAAAAGCGACATTTGGGGCTTGAGAATCTTTCCATTTTAGTAGGATGGCCTTTTTTGCGTAAAAGAGCAGAATAGTAAGCAATGTTCTTAATGCTCTGGTCTGTACCACCTCCTGTACTAAACCCAACAGACACACCTTGATGTTTAATGGAATAGGTATTGTGAGAAGGTCCGAAATACATGAAAGGACCTCCCCCCAATATCTTTTTATTAGTGGACAGTCCCAGAAAATGTGGCTAGCATCAGCCGGGGAGAAAGTGCATCTCCAGCACTCATCCGATGCCTGCCCAAAAATCTTTCTTAATCTTGCCGGAGTATAGTAACTCCTGTGAAGGAATTTGAATTGAATCAACCTATCCCTGGCTGACACCAGATGTTTAAACGGTTGATCCCATACTTCCTCCCAGTCCTCTCCCTGAAGCTCAGGGACTTCCATTTCCCATTTACTTCTGGTCTTTGCTACAGCCTTTGGTGTAGTTTTGAAAAATTCTTTATAAGATTTGGAGAGGGGTTTGTCTAGAGCCTCCTCCGATAACATTGACTCAAGAGTGGACGGAAAAGATTCTACTTTACGGACCTTGAATTGTGACTGATAAGCATGCCGAAGTTGTAAGTAACGGAATAGATAGGCGTTTTCCAAGTTGTGTCTTGCCTTTAGCTGGGGAAATGTCAGAAGATCGCCGAGGGCTGTTATGTCACCTAGTGTCTTAATCCCTTTAATTGCCCATATCATGGGATCAGGTAAATTATAGAAGTGCTGTAGCATAGGATTCATCCACAGCGGCGTTGTGGGTGAATGGCCCAGAAAGCTCGGGGATGCCAAATGAACCGCCATCTCCCAAGCTTTTATCGTGGCTTTCATGGTTGTAGTCAGTGCAATTCAGACTTAACCCCCCTAAATAGTGCCATACGCAGGCTTTCGTAAGACCCAAGGTGAGCAGCTTCCAACACCGTAGCTGCGTCCCCTTCATCCATGGTCAGCCATCTACGAGCAAAAACCATCTGCCCTGCCAGATAGTACTTGTGCCAATCCGGCAGAGCCAGACCCCCCTCGTCTCCTGGTTCCTGGAGTACCTTAATCCCAATCCTGGGTGGCTTTGGAGCCCATAAAAAGGAGCTCACAATACCGTCCAGTTGACGAAAAAGGGATTTTGGGATCCACACTGGAGCATGTCTCAAAAAATATAAAATCACAGGCAGGACCTTCATTTTGAGTAGGCTGATCCTGCCTATCAAGGACAGTGGAAGTATGGACCATGCCTGTGTCTTTTGTCTGAGAAATGCTATCAGTGGGAGAATATTAAGGGAGATGTAATCATCTATTTTTGCTGTGATCTTTACCCCCAGATATTTCATAGTAGTTACCCATTGTAGTGGCAGATCCGGGTCAACCCCATGCCTTGCTCTATCATCTAAAGGAAGTATTGAAGACTTGTTCCAGTTCACTTGTAGCCCGGAAAACCTGGCAAAATCGAAGATTTCCAATACTACTGGTAATGAATTTTTCGGGTCTGATAGAAACAAGAGCATATCATCCGCGTAAAGTGCAACTGTTTCGTGGATAGTGCCTACTTTGATATCCTGTACCCTCCCGGATACCCTCAAGGCAATGGCCAATGGTTCTATCACTAGGGCAAAAAGGAAGGGGGACAGAGGGCACCCCTGCCTTGTGCCTCTTCCTATCTCAAAAAAACGGAGACACCCTCCCGCCCATGCGGATCGCCACCTTGGGGTTACTATAGAGCAGTGAGACCCACTTCCTAAATTGCGGTCCAAATCCCATGACCTCCAATACCTTACTCATAAAGTGCCAATCTACCGAATCGAAGGCCTTTGCTATATCAAGGGATACTATTATTTTAGATTCAGAGTCTGTGGGGGGGAGTTGTAAATGAGTAAACAGTCTTCTAAGATTTGTGTCTGTCGATTTTCCTGGCATGAAGCCAGTTTGATCTATATTAACTATAGTCTGTATAACCTGGGCCAATCTCGTTGCTAGGACTTTGGTTAAAATTTTTAAGTCAGTATTTAGTAGGGCGATAGGGCGGTACGATGCGCATTCTGTCAAGTCTTTCCCAGGTTTTGGCAGGAGAATCATATATGCTTCCATCATAGAGTCAGGTAAGGAGGAGTACTCCAGACAATGTTCCAATAACCAATTGAACCTATTGGCTAGTTGTTCAATGTTCGCCCTATAGAAGTCTGCGGGTATACCATCCCGTCCCGGTGCCTTATTGGGAGGGAATGCACACATTGCAGCCTCTATTTCCTTTATTGTTATTTTGGCCTCCAATATATTGCAGTCCTCCTCCGATAAACTGGGTATCGGTAGGTTTCGCATTACATTGTCCAACTCCTCCCTGTCATATGGAGGAGTGGGAGAATACAGCGACGAAAAAAAATCCACAAACTCCTGCATAATAAGTACCGGATCACCAACCAATATCCCATTCCTATCTTTAATAACCGGAATGTGAGCCAACGGAGAGTAATCCGCCACTAGCATGGCCAGGAGCTTGCCATTTTTGTCTCCCTCTGCAAAAATTTTGTGTGCCCTTTGAGTTTCCTCTATTTTTGTCTGACCTTTAACCTGCAGTGACATACGTCTTCTGACCTCTAGTAGGGATTCATACAATTCTTTTGAAGGGGTTTCCGCATAAGCCCTGGCCCTGTCATTCTCTTCCTGTTGTATATTTTTATATTCCTCATTTTAGTTTACCCTGGCTGTCTTAATAGCCGATATGGATTCCCCCCTGACTACCGCCTTAAAGGCATCCCAAACCACTGGAGGCTCTGCCGTATCAACATTGGATTGCCAGTAGTTTTTTGTCACCTCCTCCAGCTGAGCCGCAACCTGTTCGTTTTGCAACCACTCGGGAGATAGGCGCCAGGACCCCCCTCCTCCCCCCCGCTTAACGGCCAGGGTGAGAAGGAGGGGGTTATGATCCGACAGGCCCCCAGCCAGGTATTCTATACTAGACACGTACTGTAACATGATGTTGTTACCAAAAGCCAAGTCTATTCTCGCTGAGGAACCATGTGCTGTTGATATGTGGGAAAAACATCTATCTGCTGGATGTTTCCATCGCCACAACTCCTCCACTCCGACTGTGGAGGCCCAACTCTTTAGGTCCCCTGAGCTTGCCTTGCTTGGGTTGGAGGAGTCCAAGGCCGCATCTAGCACTGCATTGAAATCCCCCAACACCACCATGGGCAGGTGTAAAAATTGTGCCAGTCTTGTTACCATGTCATAGAGAATTTGAACCTGGAAAGGTGGAGGTACATATACCGTTATCAACAACATTTGACTGTTGAAAATGTCTATAATCACTGCTGCGTACCTGCCCCCTGGATCAGTAACTATATGGTGAATAGTACAAGAAATAGATCTGCTAATGAGAATTGACACCCCTCTCGCAAACGTGGAATATGTGGAGTGAACCGCTCTTTGGATCCACCTTTTGCGTAAGGCCAACACTTTACTACCCTCTAGGTGGGTTTCTTGTAGAACCACTATGTGAGGTCTGTGATGTTTCAAGTACTGAAAGACTGAGGCCCTCTTGAACTTGTTGTTGAGTCCCCTGACGTTCCAGGACACAATATTAATTTTATCTGTCATATTTTTCTCTCTGCACAGATCTAATCTTGGGGAACATCAGGGGACCCAAACTTCTCCCCCCAGCGGTGCTTTCCTTACTCGTAAACATCAAGAGCTCTCTATACCATTTTGACAACTCATACCCTTGGGCTGTGACAGAAAAACCTTCCCCCCCTGCTATTATACCAGAAAAAAGTCCCCATCTGAACTCAAAAACAGTTCTGGTGTGTAGCTTCATCCCAAAAAAACAACAGAAAAACTTCTTGTGGAATCTGGTCGTTGCGATCGACAGTTCTGCAACTCTGTGACTGATCTTCTTGTTTCCTCTTCGCTCCCTTTCAAGAGAATTTTGGAGCATCCAAAAAAGCAAAATAAAAATAGAAAAATAACTTTAGCATACAAAAAAATTAAAGTACCTCAGCATAAGGTGGGGACAGAGCCTTCCTTCCTTACAGAAATGTAGAGATCTTCCTTGGTATCATCCTCCTTCAGTGAATAATGGCGGTTAACATAGGCTGTTTCCCCAGATTTCTCCGTCACACCAGCATTCGGTCCTTGTTCACCTCGTGATGTTTTGTCCCACAGGTCTTTTATCAGGCTGGATCTAGGCTCACCTTAGAGAGACTCCAGGGTAAAAAAAGTATACCTTTGGGATCTGTCATCATATATGCCGGGATGTTTGCGAATCATCTTGCTCTGTATTACCCAGTTTGCTGGATAGTTAGGGTGATAACTCGTGCCACAAAACAACGCACAACAGGTGCAACTTGCAGTTCAGGTAAGATTGAATTCAGTTCTCTGTATGATTAGGAGAGTTCCTTGTCTATCCAGTCACTGGCCTCTCCAGGATCTTCAAAGAATTTCACGCTTCCCTTATGTTGGATCCTGAGCTTGCTCGGGTATAACATGCTGTATTGGATCTCTTTGTCTCTCAATCTTTTGCGTATGTCATTGAAAGATCTGCGTTGTTGCTGTGTGGCCGCCGAAAAATCCGGAAAGAACATTACTCTTGCATTTTCATATTTCAGCTCTGGAACTTGTCTGGACTAAAATCATATCCCGGTCTCTATAGTTCAGAAACCGGACCAACAGGGGTCTAGGGTATGCTCCCGGCGGTCTGCGTCCTGTTGGTACTCTATGTGCTCTCTCAACCACATAAGTGGGGGGTAAATCTCTCAGTGACAGGAGTTGTTTGAAAAAACTTTCAGCAAATAGAACAGGCTTGTCTCCTTCTGCCCCTTCAGGTAGGCCTACCACTCTAATATTATTCCTCCTCTGCCGGTCTTCTGCATCTATGGCTCTACGCTGCAAGGAGAGCACCATATCCTTCAGTTCAGCTATGTTTGCCCCCTGAGAGTGTGTGACATCTTCCACATCAGAGACCCTCGTTTCCACCGCGGTGAGCCGCCCCCGGATCTTGTCTAGATCATGCCTTATTAAGGTACATTCAGAGGATAGGTGGTCTATCCTTCCCATAAGTTCCGACTTACTGGTGTTTATGGCTTCTAGGATCGGCCGGATTATGGCATCTGTGTCCACAGCCCCCTGAGACTCCTCCGTTTGGTCCTCAGTGAGTTCCATCTCCGCAGCTTCTCTTTCCGACGCCATCTTTCCTGAAGTCAGCGTGGCGCGCTTTGCCGAGGTCCGTGCTGGCAAGATGGCGGGGGCGGGGTCTTTCGTTCCGTCCTTCTTAGAGCGGGTATGGCGCTGATCATATTCGGCTTTCTGCTGCTTCTTTGCGGACGCGGAAGGCATCTTTGTGCTCCTGCCTGCTTCCCCCACCCGATAATCAGGTTGGATTAGCAAAAGGAATGCTCCAAATAGACGGATTTTCTCAGGATAAGCGGAGCCTCTAAGAAACGCTTGTTGCCTTGATCACATCCGGCCACGCCCCCCGACTAGTTGCATTCTTTACAGTGATAATTATGTAGCCAGGACTATAGTTGCTGTGGACTTTTTTCTATTTCCTGTTGTTGCTGCATTATTCTTCTGTGGAATTGACAGAGTTCAACTGAACAAATGTTTGTGTACAAATGCAGCAGGCAACCTAAAGAACATTAATGGTAATTGAACATGCAATAATACAGCAATGTTGCAGCCATCTTTAAGGGGATCAATGGGGGCAGCCATTTTGGTGGTGTCTGGTGCTAAAAAGAGAGGAGGAGGAGCTGGACAGGGCAGGAGTGCGTGGGGACTAGGCTACTATCTGCAAGTTACCGCATTGCTGGAGATCGTCCTTGAGTGTGTTTGGTATTCTGCTGCTGGAGACAGTAACCAGACCATGTTGCTTGTGGCTGTCACTAGAGCTGCACAATTAATCATTAAAAAATCATGATCTCGAATCAACCCCTCTGACGATCTCTATTGCAGAGTTTGCCGATTCTTTCATATAACAAGTGGAGAGACTTATCTGCTCACTCAGCTGTCAAAAGAAAACATCTGGGCAGTCTGCCAAGTTTTTAACTTGAAACATTGTAACTAACTCTTCCTTCTAATGCCCGGTACACACGATCGGACATTGATCGGACATTCCAACAACAAAATCCATGGATTTTTTTCCGATGGATGTTGGCTCAAACTTGTTTTGCGTACACACGGTCGCACAAAGTTGTCGGAATTTCCGATTGCCAAGAACGTGGTGACGTACACCACGTACGACGAGACTAGAAAAGGCCAGTTCAGAACCAAGCGCGGCACCCTTTGGGCTCCTTTTGCTAATCTTGTGTTAGTAAAAGTTTGGTGAGAGACGATTTGCGCTTTTTCAGACTCGTGGTTTTCAGATCGTTTTCTGTTGTTCAGTTTGTGCTTGTGGGTTTATATCTGCTCTTCAGTGTGTGCAGCAAGCTACACGTGACTTAGTCATTGTGTTCTTGTTCGTTCGTTACTGTTTTTCAGGTCGCTCTTTACAGGCCTTGCTGTTCTTCAGTGCATTCTGTTACTTCGTTCTGAGCAGCCGACCGTTTTCTAGCCATGTTGCGTATACATACTCCTCATAGAGTTCGTGCTGTGCGGGGGCTTGGTGTTGGGGTCCTTACCTTGAAACAAGTCCAGTCCATGAACAGGGTGGGGAGGAGTTCATGGACCAAGAATTGGTTGCTCCAGTGTGACCAGTTCTGTCATATGCCTTTTCTCCGTGAGATCCGTGAGAATAATCCTGATGATTTCAGGAACTTTCTCCGGATGATGGACCCCGTATTTCACAGTTTGTTGGCTTTGCTGACCCCTTATATTAGTAGGCAGGATACATGCATGAGACAAGCCATCACTCCGGAGCAGAGGCTCGTCGCCACCCTGCAGTACTTGGCGACAGGGAGAAGTCTGCAGGACTTGAAGTTCTCGACAGGCATCTCCCCCAAAGCTCTGGTGATCATTATCCCAGAGACCTGTTCTGCCATCATCCAGGTCCTGCAGAAGGAGTATATTGAGGTAAGATTTTTATCCTTTAACATCACATTTTATTGTATATAATGTTAATATACATAATATAATATATAATACAATATTGTATTTCTTTCCTCATTCCCTGATTACCATGATTGTAATATGCTGTGAAAGTCCCCTTTGTTCTCATGCATGCTGGATTTTTATGTAATTATTTTTTTCTCCTTCACACATATTTGCCTTCACTTACCTCCCCAGCATGGTCTCCTGCCCCTATATTCACCTCATGTAGTCACTTAATGTATTTTGGCAGCTCCATAGTAGTGCTTTACCCTAAATACCCCCTAAAATGTTTATAAATGTGATTTGTGCTTTAAATTCAGGCAGAGTGCCAGAGCCTTTTTTTTCGGTGTCCCCAAATCATTTTTAACCCTCCCTCCCCCCAACTGCTAAGTCAGCTGATACCAATTCTCTATCTATCCTCAATCATCTATCTGCTGACTTTGCCAAACCCATACACACTATACCCATGTCTTTTGTGGTCAGATGTATGGATGAATTCCCCAAAGCATGTAGTGCAAGGGCCTTCCTATATACTTTCAAATGGTACTGTTTAAAGTTTTTGTATCCTATTATCTTGATAGGTAATAGCAGAATGTCCAAATGTGCTCAAATGTGTACAGTGTGTATTTATATCTTTGTATTATGACACTTCTTACCTGTCCAGTGGGCTGCCAATAGTGTAACTAAGGAGGGGCTGTTCAAAGTAATACCCATTATTTAGGCATTCATCTCTCAATGAAGTGGAGAGGGTTACCTGTCCAAGAGCTCCCCCCCATAATGTTAGAAATGGCCCATGAGAGGGGGGGGAATCTGATAGGTGTACCTTATACTTTGGTCTTTAAAAACTCCCTCAAATAGATGTTATCTTGATGTTGGCCAAGAATGTTTGTGTCTAATCTGCTTTCCCTGTTTATGTGCAAAATGACTAAATTTTTTTGTTTGACTCCACAGTTTCCTTCCACGCCACAGGAATGGCAGACTGTTGCCTCCCACTTTGCCCAGCGGTGGGACTTTCCTAACTGCGGAGGGGCAATTGATGGGAAACACGTCCACATCGTCCCACCACCCAACTCTGGGTCATACTATTATAATTATAAGGGGTTCAATAGTATTGTGATGTTGGTGGTGGTGTCGGCCACTTATGAGTTCCTGTATGTGGACGTGGGGAAGAATGGCCGGATGTCCGATGGTGGAGTCATCGCCCAGATGGAGTTCTACAGGCGTCCCCAGAATGGCAGCTTGGACTTGCCACCTCCAGAAGACAATGTGGAAGGTCTCCCATTCGTCTTCGTTGCTGATGAAGCGTTTGCGCTGGGGGATCATCTTATGCGGCCATTCCCGATGAGGACCCTCACCCCGGACAAGAGGGTTTTTAATTACCGGCTGGCCAGAGCCAGAAGAGTGGTGGAGAACACGTTCGGAATCATGGCCAGCCGGTTCCGCCTATTTCTTACACCCATACACATGGCGGAGTACAAACTGAATCATATTATCCTGGCGTGCTGTGTTCTACACAACTTTTTAGGGCAACATTCTGCCAACTATGCTGGCTCAGTTGGGCCTGAGGCTGGACTTTAAAATGAAACAACCCTGACGGCGCTTGAAAGTGGCCATCCTAGCTTGCCCCCCCTGAGTGCCCGTGATGTCCGGCTAAGATACCTTGAATTCTTTGCGGGTAGGGGGGGCTATCAATATGCCAGACAATGTCTGAAACCATTTTCAAATAAAAAAAAATAACTACTCAAATCTTTCGTGACATTTACTGCTTGTGTTTGTTTTAGCTGACCCTGACAGAAATGTGATGAGTCCTGAAAATGGCGTGATTGTGTAACCTTACAAAGCAATGGTGGTTGTTATTTACTAAAAGCAAAGACACTTTGCACTACAAGTGCACTTTAAACTGCACTTGTAGTGCAAAGTGGATTTTACCTTAGGAAATAACACCCATTGTCACAGAAAACACCAATTAGAGCACCACAAAAGTGTTGGAGCGTTGAAACAATAATCCATACATTCTTGATTAACAATCTTTTTATTACCAGCACAATCACATGTGCATTTAGAAAAGGTTTTTAAAACAAACCAACATGTTTGTTGTATAACAATTTTTGGGGTCACATTAGAAAAAGTAGAAATGTTAATTTAAGATAAAACAGGCATGTTTAAAACCAACAAGAAAGACACAAATCTTGAACTTACAAAGTTCACATTTAGTAGAACTTGAAGGCAATATCAGACATGAGTATTTACAAACTGTGTTTGATATTGCGTTCAGATGGGGTGAAGTCACCCCAGGAAAAGGCAAATTTTGAAGATGCACACAAATTTACGAATGTCAACATGTGCTACCTGCCATCACGGGGGATCAAGGGACGTGTTTTGGGGTTTTTTTGTGAATTTGTGAAGACGGTGATCCCCACGGCAGACATCACCTATTTGAAGATCCTAATTGGTGGCCTGAGGAGCACTTTTCTAAGGGAGCACAAGAAGGTCCAGGATTCCCAGATCTCAAGAGCAGCAGATGACATTTATGTCCCCAGGCTGTGGTACTACGACAGGCTGCATTTTCTGGCAGGTCAAACTGAACCCAGGCCAGCACTCTCCAATCTTCCTTCCAGGCTTCCATCCCCCCCAGCTGAGGCTTCTGAAGACCAACCTGGGCCTTCCAGGCAGCAACATGTGGAGGAGCCCAGCTTGAGCCAGGTATAGCATTCCTCTAAATCTTCATGGTTGTCCAATCAATGATGTTAACTAGATGTTAGTTTGGAGTACTAATTTATGATTGTGATTGATGATGCAAAAACTAAAACCATGTCCCTTTTTCATACACAGGGAAGTCTCAGCCAGGAGGTGGCCAGGCCAAGCAGGCTGCCTGATATCCAGGTCGCTCCCCTACACCTTTAAACACAAAGTGGCAGGAAGAGGAGTAACCTGGAGGAGGCTGCCATAGGCCTCCTTTGGAAGGCTACACAGGCCCTGAGAAGCCCCCACAGTGTGGAGGAGGACTTTGCTGGCATAACTGCCTGCAAAATGCTGCAGATGGAGGAGGGCCAATGACTCCTGTGTGAGTCCTTAATTTTGGAAGCTCTCAATAAGGGGTTGAGAGGCCAAATAACATGTGCTACCCACATTTGTAACCTCACACATAGTCCTCCTCCTCCTCCAGGTCCTACTACTCCTCCTCCTCCTCCAGGTGCTACTCCTCCTCCTGCCACATCTCCAACACCAGAGCCACAACCGGGAAGGAAGTGTGGAAAGAAGACCAGAGAGCGATGACCCTGGGTCCAGTCTGGTCTGGCAAAAGATGCAGCCTCTTGTAGTATCACAGCCGGGGGTCATAGATGTCATCTACTGCTTTCATGATCTCTGGGACTTCTGGACCAGACTGCATTCCCTTAGATATGGACTCCTCAGGCCACAAATTTTGTAGTAAAAGAATTGATGTCTGCCCAGGGGGTCCAAGGCTTCGCCAATTTATGATGTTTCTCCAGCGTTGCCTCCCTCTTTGTTTGGTTCTGAGCCCTTAATAAAGGATTTTTTGTTTCAATTATACTCGCCTATGTGTGTTTTCCTTCAAAAAGGACAGTTTGTTTGTGAGGATTCAGGTACATTTCAAAAATACAATGTGAAATTAACAAGGGACACCAACACCAAGCAATCTCCTTGAGATTAAATAATACAAGATAATAATGGTGTTGTGGTAACTTGACACACAAAACACACAAAAATATTATGGAGTAAAACTAAAAATAAAATAAAACAAAGATCAGCCTTGAAAAAAATACAAACCCAAAAAAACAAAAACAAAACAGCCTTGAAAAAAAAAAACAACAAAAAAGAAATTTGGTCAGATGTGACAAATCAAAATATATTGAGGGAATCACGATAAATAATAAAGAAAGAAGTTTGTGAGAAGTCTGTGTGAATATAAGCAGCAAAACTACTTCATTCTTCTCACATTATAAAGAAGAAGAGAGTGCGCTGTATTAAACCATTTTTTACATTGCAGCGTGAGGAAAGTACTTTATCCATTGCGAAAGCTAATTTTACCAGACCGAGCTGTTCCGTTTAGGAATTTCTTCTGAGCATGCGTGGCACTTTGTGCGTCGGAATTGTCCACACACGATCGAAATTGACGCGATCAGATTTTGTTGTCGGAAAATTTTATAGCCTGCTCTTAAACTTTGTGTGTCGGAAAATCCGATGGAAAATGTCCGATGGAGCCCACACACGGTCGGAATTTCCGACAACACGCTCCGATTGCACATTTTCCGTCGGAAAATCCGACCGTGTGTACGGGGCATTAGATCAAAGGGATAAACTTCTGTGTGAAAAAAAAAAAATTCAGGCAGTCTGCCAAGTTTTTAAACAACGTGTAAATGCAGGAAGTTTAACCACTTAAAGTCTAAATATTTTTCTGACACTTATTTCTTAAGTTGAAATCAATATTTTTTGCTAGAAAATTACTTGGAACCCCCAAACATTATATATATTTTAGCAGAGACCCTAGGGAATAAAATGTCAATTGCTGCAATATTTTATGTCATACTGTATTTGCCCAGCGGTCTTTCAAATGCAATTTTTTGGGAAAAAAATACACTTCAATGATTAAAAAAAAAAAAACAGTAAAGTTAGCCAAATTTTTTTTTGTTTTAATGTGAAAGATGATGTTATGCCGCAAGAATCGTGAGAGAATCGTGATCTATCTTCTAAGCAAAAAAATCGTGATTCTCATTTTAGCCAGAATCGTGCAGCTCTAGCTGTCACCCAAGGACCCTACCAGGAAGCCAAGGGTCAAACCGCTGTTTGAAGCTTTGATTTTTAAATCATGAGTCTAGGGAGGGTGTGAGACCTTGTGTAACTAGACTGCCTGACAGAGCCTCCACTCTCCCTGCCAATGGCTAAAGATATACTGAACTGAGTCTGTGTGAAGGCATAGAGATTCTGGGAGTGAGCACAAGACAAGTAAGAGCTCAATCTTCAGCAACTTTATTCCCAAATGAGACTGTGTTATTTCTTAAAGGGTCCCACCACTGCCTACTAGGGATGAGCTTGATGCTGGGGTCGAACATAAGTTCGACTCAAACATCGGGTGTTCGCCCATTTGCCGAAGAGCAAGCATTATGGGGCGGAAAATTAGAGCGCCACGGAACGCCCCATAATGCACTGAGAGATCACAGTGCATTGCCATATGATGATTGGCCAAAGCATGCACCTGACCTGCATGCTTTGGGCCAATCACAACGGGCTTTGCTAAGAGAGCCCGTATTGGCTCAGGGAGACTAAGTCCACGCCCCACACTGTATAAGGCTGCTTAAAAAGCAGCCGTGTGTAGTGTTGTTGGCATGGACAGAAACATAGCATGATTTAGATTAAGCAGGTAGGTTATTCAGTTAGTGGCAGTGTATTTGATTGTGTGTATATATATATATATATATATATATATATATATATATATATATATATATACAGTCTAGGGCAGTGATGGCGAACCTTGGCACCCCAGGTGTTTTGGAACTACATCTCCCATGATGCTCATGCACTCTGCAGTGTAGTTGAGCATCATGGGAAATGTAGTTCCAAAACATCTGGGGTGCCAAGGTTCGCCATCACTGGTCTAGGGTATATACATATATATATATATATATATATATATATATATATATATATATATATACACACTGCATTTAGCATAGACTATATCTACAGTGCATTCTGTGGTGTACTGTTTCTAATACACTTCAGGCGGTTTACACAGTATCTAATACAGTGTGTACAGTTTCTACTACACTTCTGATGGTGTACACAGTATAAAATACACTGCAGCCATTGTACAGTTTCTAATACAGTGCAGGCGGTGTACACAGTATCTAATACAGTGTGTACAGTTTCTACTACACTTCTGGTGGTGTACACAGTACACAATACAGTGCAGCCGTAGTACAGTTTCTACTACAATGCAGGCGGTGTACACAGTATCTAATACAGTGTAGTGTGGTGTTGCAAAACAAAAAATACATCATGTCCGGAAGGCCACCAAGGAGAGGCAGACACTCACAGGCCCCTAAAAGAGGGCAAGCAGCCTCTGTGTCTACCCATCAACAGCGGGGGTCGTGGACATGGTGCATCCTCTGCAGGTGGCCGTGGGGCACGCTTGCCTTTTTCTTCTGCTGCTGGCCGTGTTATTGAGCCAGAACATGAAGAAGAGTTGGTGGAGTGGATAACAAAGCCGTCCTCATCCTCTGTCACCCAGGCTCAGAGTAGTTTTCCTTCCAACGCAGCTGCCAAAGCAGCCTATTCTACCGGCTCCTTGTCCACAGTCAGTCCTTCCGTAGCCTCACCATCATGCATGGAGTCCCCAGAATTATTTGAATACAGTGTCGGGTACATGCTGCTGGAGGATGCGCAGCGATATGAAGGCTCCAATGTTGGTTCCCAGGTTGAGGAAGGGAGTAACATGAGCCTAGAGAGAGGGGGTGCCCAAGAAGGACAAGAAACTGGTAGTCATGTTCCCCCAGCTGCAGCATACTGCCAAGTTTGCTCCAGTGACAAGGGGGAGGGGATGATGAGGTCACCGACTGTACTTGGGTGCCTGACAGAAGAGTGGAGGAGGCACAACTCCAATGAGGCAGGATGTCCTCTAGGGGGCAGCTTAAGGGCAGCCACCCTATTACATCACACCTCAGAGCTCCGCAGGTGCAGAGTACTGCTGACTCCCCACTGACTTTTAAAAGTTCCTTGGGGTGGGCCTTTTTGGACACGTGTGCAGCAGATCACACTGTTGCTGTTTGCAACCTATGTCTGAAGCAGATCAAGCGTGGCCAGAACAGCAGCCGCTTGGGCACCACATGCTTGACCAAACATATGATGACCTGCCATGCAGTCCCTTGGCAACAGCACTTGAAAGACCCACATCAAAGAAAAAGGCGGACTTCTCCTTGCTCCTGCACTGAGAGGAATGAAAGTATAGCAATAGGTGTCCCAAGTACTTGCAGCCAATCTGCTAGCAGTACACCGCTATCTGATTTTAGCAGGCAAATTTCCCTACCCCAGTTGCTGAACCGTAAAAAAAAATTCAGTCCCAGCCATTCACATGCTCAGCGTCTAAATGCTAGCTTGGCCAAATTGCTAGCACTGCAACTGCTGCCTTTTCAGCTGGCAGACTGCCCTCTTTTGTGAATTTGTGGAATGTGCTGTACCTCAGTGGCAGGTTCCAAAAGGCCATTTCTTTTCACAGAAGGCCATTCTGGCTCTCTACCAGCATGTGGAAGGCAATATTTTGGCCTCAATGGACAGGGTGGTCAGCAATAAGGTTCATATTACCCCTGACTCATGGTCCAGCAGGCATGGGCAGGGTTATGTCACCTTTCCTTCACAGTACACCGGGTACCTCTGCTGGCAGCTGGGAAGGAGGCAGGACAGGGTTCAGTGTTGTTGGAGCTTGTTCAGCCACCACGCCTTCAAAATGCTAGTGGTGATTCTGCCATAGCTCTCTCCTCCACCCCCTCCTCTTCTTCTTCCTCTATGGCCTCTTGTGCAGATTTGTCCTCTGAACAGCGGTGCTCCGTAAGTGTTCATGGGGCTACGCAAGCAATCAGGCTAAAATATGCCATGCGGTGCTTGAGTTGGTCTGCCTAGGGAACAGTAGCCACACTGGGGCAGAGATTCTGTTAGCTCTGCAGGGGGAAAAAGGTCTGTGGCAATTTCCGCCGGTCATACAATGGCAGTGCTCGGCTGGCTGACATTCAAAGGGATTGCAACCTCCCACCAACCGCCTCATTTGTGACATGCCTATAAGGTGGTACTCATGTTGGCAATGCTGCAGTGGCTGCACACACAGCAGAAGGCCATCAATGAGTACCTATGCGAGTATTGCCGCGTACACACGAGCGGACTTTACGGCAGACTTTGTCCTGCGGACTTTTCGACAGACTTTACAACAGACTTTCCGAATGATTGGACTTGCCTACACACGATCAACCAAAGTCTGACGGATTCGTATGTGATGACGTACGACCGGACTAAAACAAGGAAGTTCATAGCCAGTAGCCAATAGCTGCCCTAGCGCCGGTTTTTGTCCGTCGGACTAGCATACAGACGAGCGGACTTTTCGACCGGACTCGAGTCCGTCGAAAAGATTTGAAACAGGTTTCATTTCTAGGTCCGTCAAACTTTTGGGGGAGAAAAGTCAGCTGGAGCCCACACACGATCGAATTGTCCAACCGACTCCGGTCCGCCGAACCAAGTATGCTGTAAAGTCCAGTCGTGTGTACGCGGCATATGGCACCAGGACAGGATCAGGGGAGCTTGGCTACTGATCAAGGATGCATGCACTGTCCTGTCACCATTTGAGGAGGCCACAAGGATGGTAAGCAGCGACAATTCATGCATCAGTGACACTGTCCCCTCTAGTCTTCCTGTTGGAGCACAGGCTTTGTGGAATCATGGACAGGGCACTTGAAGCAGAACAGCGGGAGGAAGAAGAGGACTTCCTTACCTCTAAAGGCCCCCTTTATCCAGATAGCATTCCTGCAGGCCTGCCAAACACAAAGGAAGAAGAGGAGGAGGATTGTGTCAGCATTGATGTAGAGTATAACACTCAGCAGCAGTCTTCAAGGGATGGTTTTCAGTCCACAGAAACCCAAGGAGCTGTACGTGGCAGGGAGGAGGAGGTTACGGATCATGTGATCCTTAGTGACCCAGAGGACTCTGAATCGAATAGCTCTACAAACTTACACTGCATGGCCTCCCTGATTCTGCAAAGCTTGCAAAAGGACCCTAGGACTCGTGGTATCAAGGAGAGGGATCATTACTGGCTGGCAACCCTTCTTGATCCACGTTACAAGGGTAAGGTTGCAGAACTCATCTTGCCTTCGTAGAGATAGCAGAGGATGAAACACCTTCAGGAGGCCTTGAAGAAAGGTTTGTGCAACGCATTTCCAGACCCTGGGAGGTTACAATTTCCTGGTGTTGGACAACATGTTGCTGAGGCTTTGTTCAGTCAGGGGAAGAGCGGTGGAGAAGGTGGCCAGCTGACTGATGCCTTTAAACAATTTTTCAGTCCTCAACGCCAAGGTCTGATCAGTTCAAGCAACCATTGCCAGAGTCTGCATTACATGGTACAGGAATATCTAGGGGCAAGAGGAGACTTGGAGACCTTTCCAACAGAGCATCTACTGGGTTACTGGGTCTTGAGGATGGACCACTGGCCAGAACTTGCTCAATATGCAATTAAGCTACTGGCCTGTCCTGCATCCAGTGTGCTTTCTGAACGCACATTCAGAGCTGCTGGAGGGTTTGTAATGGATCAAAGAGTATGCCTGTCCACAGACTCCGTTGATAGGCTCACATTCATAAAAATGAATCAGTCTTGGATTAGCAGCTATCAAGCACCTGATGCTGATGTAACTGATTGAATTTGCTATGGATGTGGGATCCCCTGAAGACTGCCTATGCTGACTATCCAATTCCTCCTCAATCTTGATTATGCTAGCTTACAACAATATTTTTGGTTTAGGGCACCACCACCACCACCCAAGGCCCAATTTTTCTCCCCCTGTTTGACAGGGGCATGTAATTACAATTTTTGATGTAATATTTCAATGCAGGGCCCGTTCCTGCGCCCAACAAGAGTAATGCCGCGTACACACGATTGCACATTCTGACAACAAAATCCATGTTTTTTTCCAACGGATGTTGGCTCAAACTTGTCTTGCATACACACGGTCACACAAATCTTGTCGGAAATTCCAAATGTCAAGACTGACAACACGGGCACGTGATTGGGTACTTTTTTGCAAAGTGAAGATTTAATTTACTAAGCTCTGAGACAACTGTACTTGGGGCACAGTCTATTTGCCTTTAGTAAATCAACCCCTAAGGCTTTCCAAGAACTATCTAGACACCAGATCTAAATGTCATTGAACTTTTAAGGTTAGTTTTGGGGGGCGTGACCGGATGTGGGAGTGAGAGGGTGTGTGTGTGATCTCCTCTCCCCCAGCTCTAACTAGCAAGCATACAGCTGAGGAAGTAATAGCCGACCTGGCAGCAGGAGAAAGCAGCCGACTTCAGCCCTAGAGACAGACACCTTCACCAGCACAAGTACATACCTAGTCCCGGTGAGAGCGGAGTCCCGGAGGACAGCGGAGAGCGTGACAGGGGGGGAGGCGTGAGTGGTTTCCCAGACCTGCCGGCGCTCGGCGAGAAAACCGGCTTTAAGAGCAACAACAGCGCCGGTGTGAGGGACGGAGCGCACGCTTGGTGAGAGGAACCAGAGAGGTAGCATGAAAGGCTCCCATTTGAGACATCAGCAGCTGAGTAACGAAATGGCCTCAGCAACTGGGGCTGAGGGGAGTGAAGGGGAGAGCGGTTGTTAAGAACATAAGGTAATGCTGAAAACCAACAGACATGTGTGAAGACGTCTGGTGCAGGTGAAAGTTTTTCCTATTTGTCTCGAATCGCATATCTGCCACATATGCTTATTTAAGCTTAGCCCATAACAGAAGAAACATAAATATAAATTTATTGCACTCTCACTTGGAACCTTCTCTGAGCTGATCTACTGCTTAGCGGTTGTTATTAAAGACTCTATACATATAAAATTCATAAGGTAACGTTGGAGATTGACTATCATGTGTGAAGACGTCTGATGCAGGTGAAAGCTCTTCCTACTGTTATCAACCTACATATCTGCCATATATGTTTGTTTATCCTGAATGTATAGCTGAAACTAATAGAAACTTTCAGCTGGAACTGGGGCTGAGCTGAATCCATTGCTGCCTTTCTTTATTTAACCCTTGCCGTCAAAGACATTATATCTGCGATTCAGGAAGATGCAATTCTAGTCCCGGGTGTGAGACAGAAGGGGAGCAAGCTGGGGAGGCCAACTAAACCAAACAGCAATAGTACAAATCAATATAAATAGAGGAATGGTGTTTAAAAGCTGGCTATTATGACTAAAGTGGCAATTTAAAGTGCAGTATTTCACCGCCTACTATTTAATCTCAGGCTCAGTTGAGCGGGATGACATTGTAAACTCTGGACATATGTAAAGGGACAGTGTTTCCGATTTAATGTGTTTTTTCATATTTGAATATTGTGGATGCTTTTTGCACATTATGAATAGTGTGTCCATGGCACATGCTTTAAGCTTGTTATATTCTAAATTTGGAAGCGCTGTATTATTTTCTTTGTTGATTTCTTCACACATTTGCACAATACTGTATCTTGGGCATGTTGTCTCTGCAGAGGGAGTGGCCAGCGATCCCAAGAAGTTGCAAGCTGTGGCTACCTGACCTAGATTCCGCAATTTGAATGAGTTGAGATCTTTTTGGGGTTCTGTTCCTACTACAGGAGATTCTTGAAGGGGTTTCAGACATAAACAGAGCTCCTGCGGACTGAAGAAGGTGAAGAAGTGCATACGGATTCAGAAAGAGATAATCCCCAAAGACCATAGAGGGGGAATGGTTCGACCAGTGTGAACAGACTGCTGGTTGGAAGCTAAACAGTGGGGACCTTGAGTGGAGATTGTGAACAAGTTTTGCTTTTGACTGCTGGTGATTGCTGTGTTGCATTTTTAGGCTCTTTTTGGGGGTTTTCCTATTAGCTTTTTAACACCTTTTCCTGTCACTTTTTAAGTAGCCCTTTTTTTTCTTTGCTTCCTTCAGCCTACTAATTAAGGGAAGTGGTTAATTGGTCACAGGTGCTTGAGGCCTATTTTACTTTCTGTAGAACTCATTGTGAGTCTGCTCATCTTTAAGCTTACTGGAACTTAGACCAAGTGGAACTGGACTAAGTGGTGGGTTAAAAACCAGAGTTGAAAACAAGAGGTTATAACAGGGGTCAAGTACCTGTTTAGGGTGGGTGTGTACCTGTGTATTGTAAGTACATGAGTGCTGCGAGTGCACGTGGGCTGTACTGAGTATTAGTGTCAGGTAGTACCTGTGTATTGTGAGTACCTGAGTGTTGTCTGAGTAGTGTGTGTGGATCATTAGTACATGTGTATTTTGTGTGTGTGCATGTTGGTCTGTGAGTGCATGTTGGTCTATAAATGGTATATTAGAGATCCGCGCTTAGGAGATTAAAGGGATGCAGCCTCCCCCTAATTAGTTCCCAATGGGACCTATTTAAGTATAAAAAAGGAAAAATTGGGGATATGGCGCTACACTGTAGTGGCACAATTTATAAGTTTAAATTACAAAAAGATAGAAAATAAACAGGTAGTACACAGCCCAGTGCATCTGTACACACTCTCAGGCACACATCTATATGAATGACCAGGTTTTTTTAATAAGTGATATATAAGTGCGTCAAAGTAATATAAGCATACAATAAACTAACTCACAAAAAAAATTTTTTCAGTGCATCCACCCTTATTGTAGACAACGGTGTTGGAAAATGCTTAAGTGTCCAAACAATATATGTATTAAGTCCAAATACCTCTTCTGCTGGTGAGGTTAACTGTGAAACAAATACTAAACTTATGCCAAAGAATGCGTGTATATATACAATTTTATAATTGAAAAATTAATTAACTCATATAAAGTGTATTAAAAAGTCCACGCTGGGGTTACATGGGTAGCTTCCCAGCATGTGCAATCCAGAGAAAATATAAATAAATAAAGAAAAAACAGTGACTTCTGTGCTCATAGAATCCGGTGACTTCAGGTGCTCCCCCAGTGTTTCCCCACTCACCAGAAGTAGTCTCCCCTACAGGGGTAGTAGGCATAGGGGGGGTAGCTTTGGATGGATGTCCCCTTGGATGTCCCGCCTTGTACTCCGCTCCTCCGCAGGCTCGCACCAGCAGTCCGGTTCAGAGTTCCCGGCATGCGCTCCAGACCTGGACCCCTCCGTATCCTAGCAGCACCAATCAGTCCTCTCCTCCAGAGAAAAAGAAACAGGGGACTCCCGTAGTGTAATAAGCTCAATTCATTTAAAATCCATAACCGATAAAACAGCGAACCCAGTGCATCCCGGCCGTAAGCAAGAATAGGACCAGGAAGCCAGTCCTTTATAGGACCATCCAAAGCCACCCACCCTATGCCTACTACCCCTGTAGGGGTGACTACTTCTGGTGAGTGGGGAAACACTAGGGGAGCACCTGAAGTCACCGGATTCTATGAGCACAGAAGTCACAGTTTTTTCTTTATTTATTTATATTTTCTCTGGATTGCACATGCTGGGAAGCTACCCATGTAACCCCGGCTTGGACTTTTTAATACACTTTCTATGAGTTAATTAATTTTTCAATTATAAAATTGTATATATACACGCATTCTTTGGCATAAGTTTAGTATTTGTTTCACAGTTAACCTCACCAGCAGAAGAGGTATTTGGACTTAATACATATATTGTTTGGACACTTAAGCATTTTCCAACAACGTTGTCTGCAATAAGGGTGGATGCACTGGAAAAAAATGTTTTTGTGACTTAGTTTTTTGTATGCTTATATTACTTTGACGCACTTATATATCACCTATTCAAAAAACCTGGTCATTCACATAGATGTGCGCCTGAGAGTGTGTACAAATGCACTGGGCTGTGTACTACCTGTTTATTTTCTATCTTTTTTTAATTTAAACATATAAATTGTGCCACTACAGGGTAGCGCCATATCCCCAATTTTTCCTTTTTTATGCATGTTGGTCTGTGAGTACACGTGGGTCTGCGAGTACTTGTGTATTTTCTTGTGAGTACTTGTACATTGTCTTGTTGAGTAAAGTAGTAGTGTCAAGAAGCTAATTGTTAGGTCATTTGGACAGGGTATAATCCCCAATCCACATTAAATTAGTAGGTACGATGCCCGGAGGGTTTGGAGATGCGACTCGCTGTACATCTTGCGGAATGTATGCGATCCTTGATCATCCGATCCAGGGAGAATACTGCTGTGCAAAATGTAAGCACATTGTTTCCATGGAAGCCCAGGTACTGAATCTGGGGAAGCAACTGTCAGCACTGAGAAGACCCTCCATACTAAAAGAGAGCCAGGAATGTACACGGCAGGTGCCGGCAGGGGCCAGCACAGAGGCGGGTGGAAACAAAGAGGTGCAGGCACTAGGAAAGAGTGGATGGGTGACAGTCAGGAAGGTTAGAGGGGGAAGTGCCAGGGAGGCCGATCCAGGGCTGGAGCAAGCGAAGGGAAAGGAAAGACAGATTCTGGTGGTAGGGGACTCAATTCTTAGAAGGACAGAGAGGGCAATCTATAACAAAGACCTGAAGCGCCAAACTTTAGGTTGTCTACCAGGCACTCAAGTTCGGAACATCATGGATCTGGTGGACAGGTTACTCAGAGGGGCTTGGAAAGACCCGGCTGTCATGGTGCACATTGGCATCAATGACAAAGTCAGAGGCGGATGGAGTTTCCTAAAGAACGATTTTAGGGACTTGGGAGCTAAATTGAGAAAAAGGACCTCCAAGGTAGTATTCTCAGGAATACTACTGGTACCTCAAGCCACGCCAGAAAGGCAGAGGGAGATTGGGGAAGTAAACAAGTGGCTGAGGAGCTGGTGTAGTAAGGAAGGGTTTGAGTTCCTGGAGGACTGGGCCAACTTCTCAGTCAGTCACCAGTACTATAGAAGGGACTGACTGCACTTAAATGAGGAGTGTGCAGATCTGCTGGGAGTGAAGATGGGCGAAAAGTTAGAGGCGTTTTTAAACTAGGCGACTGGGGGGAGGGCCCAGAGGTAGAGATAGTCAGCGCGGAACATGTTTCAGAGGGTAGTATTGGGGGCATTTGTGGTAGGATGACTAAAGCACATAAACTCAAGGTAGGTATAGTAACAAGTCCTAGTTGCAATCTCGGAACACCCAATAAGAGGATAGTATACGACCGGTCTAAACTACGTGACATGTTCACCAATGCCAGGAGCCTGGTGGACAAGATGGGTGAACTAGAGATACTGTTGTACAAGGAGGATTTGGATTTTGTGGGAATTTCAGACACCTGGTTCAACAGCTCTCATGATTGGCTGGCAACCATTTAAGGGTATACCCTTTATCGCAGGGATAGAGAGGGTAAAAAAGGGGGAGGGGTATGCCTATATATCAAGAATAATGTAGAAGTTAAGGTGAGAGATGACATCACTGAGGGAGCTAGGGAGGAGGTGGAATCCTTATGAGTAGAGTTCCAGAGGGATGAAGCTAAGGGGAAAATAATACTGGGTGTATGCTATAGGCCCCCTAACCTGAGGGAGGAGGAGGAGATGGATCTCCTATAACCAGTTGGATTAGCATCAAGGATGGGAAGTGTTATCATAATGGGGGATTTTAATTATCCAGACATAGACTGGACGGAGTACAGAATGTCTTGCAGGACAATTTCATGGTTCAGATGATAGATGCACCAACTAGAAATAAAGCGTTACTGGATCTATTGATTACCAACAATACAGACCTGATCACGGATGTGGAAATACGGGCAATTTAGGAAACAGCGATCACAGGTCAATTGGCTTCAGTAGAAATCACACATATAGGAAACATAAGGGGAATACTGTCAGGAGGCACAAGCCGCCTCCGTCCGCCGGGCTCCAGGGCGCATGCGCGGAGGACTCACGCTACGCCGTACACCCGTTCGCGGCCCGATGGTGCGGCGCGCGCGGGTGCACGGCGGTCCCCGTGTGCGCGCCGTGGCCGTGCGGGTGCCCAGCAGCGCGTCACGCTGACGCGCTCGCCGGAGGGCTACTTCTGACGGCTCCAGCACCCAGTCGGGTTGCTGGTTTGTCATCAGCTGTGCCCTGTTCCCTATACCTGCTACTTCCTGTGTTTCCTAGTGACTCTGTGCTGAACCCTGCCTGATCAACGGACTACTCTTGCTTGCCTGATACCCCTGACCTCTGCCTGATCAACGGATTACTCTTGCTTGCCTGATACCCCTGACCTCTGCCTGATTAACGGATTACTCTTGCTTGCCTGATACCCCTGACCTCTGCCTGATTTACGGATTACTCTGCCTGCCTGATACCCTTGACCTCTGCTTGATTAAACGGACTCTGCTTTGCTTGATACCCCGGTTCTGACCTCTGCCTGAATTACGGACTTGCTTTGCTTGATACCCCGGTTCTGACCTCTGCCTGAATTACGGACTTTGCTCTGCCTGATACCCCGGTCCGGATCTAACCACTTGTCTTTGCAGTTCCTCAGTACCCAACAGCTACCCGGACCTCCTTCCGGCCCTTCAGGGATCCTGCCACCACCGGAAGCCCGTGCCTCCGCGTGCCCCCAATTCCCTGTATCACTTCCAGGGATCGGGTGCGCGTGGTCGTAAGGGCGAGCCGCTCTTGGCATCTTGGCCTCGGTGAGTATAGTCTTGACAGTACAAACCAGCCAGATGTCCGAGGCCGGCAGAGCACGCTCTCCTTTGGAGATCCTGTGTCAGCAGGTCTCCACTCTGGCCGACTCAGTTCAGAAACTACAGGAGGGGTATACTCAGATTGACAACTGCCTCCAACAAATTACTGGGGTACTCCCTCCTGCCCCTGTAGCTCCCGCACCCAGCAATGAAGGTTCGCTTCCCCAGGCCACCACCAACCCTACAGTTGTCATGGCGCTTCCTGAACCTAGGGTCCCTACACCTGAACGGTTCTCAGGGGACCGTAAAAAATTCAGAGCTTTTAAGAACGCATGCTCTCTTTACTTTGCCCTTCAGCCCCGGACCTTCGCATCAGAGATCGTCAAAGTAGGATTCGCAATCTCACTGCTGTCAGAAGAACCTCAGGCTTGGGCCCACGGCTTAATGGAACAGGGAAGTCCTGTGTTAAACTCTATAGATACCTTCTTCGAGAGTATGTCCAAACTCTATGACGACCCTCAGCTGAAGGCTACAGCTGAAGCCATCTTACACCACCTGTCCCAAGGGAGGAGACCAATTGAAGACTATACGGTAGAATTCCGTAAATGGGCGGCTGACACGAATTGGAACGAGCCGGCTCTGCGCTACCAGTACCATCAAGGCTTGTCCGAACTCCTCAAAGATGAGCTGGCCAGAATGGAGACTCCCGATTCCTTGGAAGAGCTAATTCAGGCAGCCACAAAACTGGACAGGCGCCTGCGGGAGCGTCGCTCAGAGCGGTTCCAGGGTCCACGCCCTACGTGGACGCCATTCAGAGCCTCACCTATGCCGTCACCATCTCCTACAACACCTCCTGAAGCTGAGCCCATGCAGCTAGGCCTGGTCCGGGCCCCACTAACTTCAGAAGAGAGGCAACGCAGACGGCAGTCCAACTTGTGTCTTTATTGCGGGGGAGCTGGACACTTCCTGCGCAACTGTCCAATAAGGCCCAGTAAGTTTCTTCAGCCAAGATTGATGAATTACCAAGATAATAATGCTCCAAAGTCTTATGTGATGTTGTTTGTTTCCCTGCAGCTACCGGAAGGGGAGTCTCGCCTACCCGCCATCATTTATTCGGGAGCTTGTAGCTGCTTCATGGATGCAGCCCTGGCCCGCAGCCTCCGTATTCCCTTGCAAACGAAAGCTCTAGGTCTACAGGTGCATCTGGCTGATGGGTCTCTTCCTAGTTCGGGTCCAATCACCCAGGAGACCCGGCCTATTCTGGTAACCACCGACTCCGGGCATCAGGAGCTCCTACGGCTTGACCTCATCCATTCTCCCATTTTTCCTGTCATCCTAGGCCTGCCCTGGTTACAGGCTCATGATCCGCAGATCCAATGGAGCACTAAGGTGGTATCCTTCTCCTCTCCATATTGCTCTGAGCATTGCCTCCCTTCAACTCCAAAGGTTTGTGCTACGGTTACTGTTCTGACAGATAAACTTCAGCAGATTCCCTCCGAATATCTTGAGTTCCAAGAGGTCTTTAATAAACAAATGGCCGACCGCCTACCACCTCATCGGCCTTATGACTGTCCGATCGATCTGCTGCCGGGGTCAGTGATTCCGTTCGGTCGTATATTTCCCCTCTCAGAGACTGAACTGGAGGCTCTCAAACAATACATCAATGAGAACCTGGAAAAGGGTTTTATACGTCCCTCATCCTCACCTGCCGGAGCAGGGATATTCTTTGTTGGAAAAAAGGATGGATCCCTTAGACCTTGTGTGGACTACCGGCAGCTTAATAATATCACCATCAAGAACAGGTATCCACTGCCGCTTATTCCGGAGTTGTTCCAACGATTCCGATCTGCCAAGGTCTTTTTCAAATTAGACCTCCGGGGTGCCTATAACCTTGTTAGAATCAGAGCCGGGGATGAATGGAAGACAGCATTCCGGTCCAGGTTTGGACACTTCGAGTACTTGGTGATGCCATTCGGGCTGTGTAATGCTCCAGCCACTTTTCAGCACCTCATCAACGATATATTCCGAGAATACCTGGATGACTTTCTTGTTGTCTATCTAGATGACATACTTATTTTCTCCTCCACGATTGAGCTACACAAGGGGCACGTCAAAAGGGTCCTTACTATATTGAAGCAGCACAAGCTTTATTTGAAGGTGGAGAAGTGCGAATTCGAGAGATCAGTGGTACAATTCCTGGGGTTTATCATATCAGCCGATGGAATCGCAATGAATCCCCAAAAGATACAAGCCATTCAGGAGTGGCCAGCTCCGTCCGATAAAAAAGGGGTCCAACGGTTCATAGGATTTGCCAACTTTTACCGGAAATTCATTATCGGATTCTCGGCCATTGTGGCACCCATCACCCAGCTCACCCGCCAGCACGGTTCCTTCCGGTGGTCCGAAGCCGCACAAGAGGCCTTTCTGAAATTAAAAAACCTGTTTAGTTCGGCTCCAATTCTTCGCCACCCCGATCCTTCCCAGCCATTTGTACTGGAGGTGGACGCCTCGGAAATTGCAACAGGAGCAATTCTTTCCCAAAGACAAGGGCCCAAAGCCATCCTCCACCCCGTTGCATTCGCATCCCGGAGACTCAGCCCGCCGGAATTAAACTACGACGTGGGTGACAGGGAGCTGCTGGCCATAAAATTCGCTCTAGAAGAATGGAGGTATCTGCTCGAAGGCGCATTACACCCAGTGATGATCTTAACAGATCATAAGAACCTCGAATACTTACGGACAGCAAAGCGACTAAAACCTAGACAGGCCCGTTGGGCTCTCTTTTTCTCTCGCTTCAACTTCCACATATCCTACAGACCTGGCACAAAGAATGGAAAGGCAGACGCACTCTCACGGATGTTCTTAGCAGATTCCCAAACTCCAGAACCTAGTACAATCCTCTCCTCTCAAAACTTCCTTGGGATGACACAGGTGGACTTGATGTCGTCCATTAAATCATCATCCAACTCTTGCATGGAACCAGAGGTACAATCCTTGAAGAGAAATGGGAATCTTTTTTGGATCCGTGGGAACATTTTTGTACCGCGGGAGACACGGTCGCTAACCCTTAAAATGTGCCATGACCATAAACTCGCAGGGCACTTTGGAATAAGAAAAACATCCGAGCTGGTCTCTCGTTCCTTTTGGTGGCCTGGGTGGAGACGGGATTGCAAGGAATATGTGGCTTCTTGTCCTCTATGTCAGCGGAACAAAGGTCAAAACGCGAAGTCTTGGGGTTTACTAAAACCTCTGCCCATCCCAGAACGGCCATGGTCGGACGTCTCCATGGATTTCATAGTGGACTTGCCAGCCTCGGGGGGATTTACCACTATTTTTGTCGTGGTTGACCGTCTCTCCAAGATGGCCCATTTTTTGCCCATGAAGGGCACCCCTTCGGCCTTAGAGACGGACAATATTTTTCTGAAGGAAATCATCAGGCTCCATGGTGTACCAAAGAGTATTGTGTCAGACAGGGGTGTACAATTTACGTCCAAGTTCTGGAGGGAGCTCTGCAAAGCCCTAGATATCAAGGTCTGCCTCTCATCAGCCTACCACCCTCAGAGCAACGGCCAAACGGAGAGGACGAACCAGACCCTAGAGCAATACCTGTGGTGTTTCTGTTCAGGATCCCAGGATGATTGGGCAAGCCTTCTCCCATACGCGGAGTTCGCGTATAACAATTCTGTTCACGCTGCTACCAACCAAACGCCTTTCTGGGCAAATTGCGAATTCCATCCCACGTTTCTGTCCAACGATGTTCCTGAGATAGCAGTCCCTGCAGTGCATGACAGAATAACCTCTTTACAAGTGAATTTCCAGAGAATTCAAGACATGTTGCAAAAAGCTCAAAAGGATTATCAACCCTGTGGATATGGAGCTAGCGTTACCAAAGACATACAGGATCCATCCTGTCTTCCATGTGTCCTTGTTGAAGCCCATGGTGGACAGCACTTTTCCGGAAAGAAGGGAACTTCCTCCTCCACCAGTTAGGGTGGATGGGGAGAATGAGTTTGAGGTGGAGTCCATCCTTAACTGTAGGAAGAAGGGCAGACAACTGCAGTATTTGATCCAGTGGAAGGGATATCCACCTGAGGACAACTCTTGGGAACCCGCAAAGAATCTGCATGCACCACGTTTAAGTCAAGCTTTCCATCGAGACCATCCGGAAGTGATGTCCAGCCTGGGCGTCCAGTGTCCGCCCTTAGGAGGGGGGCATTGTCAGGAGGCACAAGCCGCCTCCGTCCGCCGGGCTCCAGGGCACATGCGCGGAGGACTCATGCTACGCCGTACACCCGTTCGCGGCCCGATGGTGCGGCGCGCGCGGGTGCACGGCGGTCCCGGTGTGCGCGCCGTGGCCGTGCGGGTGCCCGGCAGCGCGTCACGCTGACGCGCTCGCCGGAGGGCTACTTCTGACGGCTCCAGCACCCAGTTGGGTTGCTGGTTTGTCATCAGCTGTGCCCTGTTCCCTATACCTGCTACTTCCTGTGTTTCCTAGTGACTCTGTGCTGAACCCTGCCTGATCAACGGACTACTCTTGCTTGCCTGATACCCCTGACCTCTGCCTGATCAACGGATTACTCTTGCTTGCCTGATACCCCTGACCTCTGCCTGATTAACGGATTACTCTTGCTTGCCTGATACCCCTGACCTCTGCCTGATTTACGGATTACTCTGCCTGCCTGATACCCTTGACCTCTGCTTGATTAAACGGACTCTGCTTTGCTTGATACCCCGGTTCTGACCTCTGCCTGAATTATGGACTTGCTTTGCTTGATACCCCGGTTCTGACCTCTGCCTGAATTACGGACTTTGCTCTGCCTGATACCCCGGTCCGGATCTAACCACTTGTCTTTGCAGTTCCTCAGTACCCAACAGCTACCCGGACCTCCTTCCGGCCCTTCAGGGATCCTGCCACCACCGGAAGCCCGTGCCTCGCGTGCCCCCAATTCCCTGTATCACTTCCAGGGATCGGGTGCGTGTGGTCGTAAGGGCGAGCCGCTCTCGGCATCTTGGCCTCGGTGAGTATAGTCTTGACAAATACAAAGACACTGAATTTCAAAAGAGCCAACTTCCCTAAACTACGAACCTTGCTAGAAGGCATGAATTGGAATAAAATCTTAGGAACAAAGAACACGGAGGAGAGATGGGTTTGCTTTAAGAACATATTAAATAAGGGCATTAGCCAATGCATCCCATTGGGTAATAAATTTAAAAGAGCGAACAAAAGTCCTGGATGGCCTAACTCCAATGTTAAAATGCATATAAAAGCAAAGGTTGAGGTTGAGGGATCATCGTCAGCATTCAGACTTTATAAAGAATGCAACAAGAAATGTAAGGGTGCAATTAGGGCAGCTAAGATAGGACACGAAACACACATAGTGTAGGAGAAGAAAAAAATCCCAAGAAATTCTTTAAGTATGTAAACAGTAAAAAAGGGAGGACAGACAATATTGGCCCAATAAATAATGAGGAAGGACATCTGGTTACAAAGGATGGGGAGATGGCAAAGGTATTGAATTTCTTCTTCTCCTCAGTCTTCCTGAGATAATTGGGGGCTTCAGTAACCAAAACTGCAGTGTTTATCGTCATGACACATCACAGGAAGCACCTTCATGGTTAACAGAGGACAGAATTAAAATTAGACTTGGGAAACTTAACATTAATAAATCATCAGGACCAGATGGCTTGCGTCTGAGGGTACTTAGGGAACTCAGTAAAGTAATTGCCAGACCATTGTTCCTAATTTTTACTGATAGTCTACTGACTGGAATGGTACCAGCTGATTGGAGAAAAGCCAATGTAGCACCAATATTTAAAAAGAGCCCAAAATACATTCCTGGGAATTACAGACCAGTTAGCCTAACATCAATAGTATGCAAGCTCTTGGAGGGGACGATAGGGGACTATATACAAGATTTTAGTATTAAAATCGGTATCAGCAGTAATCAGCATGGATTAATGAAGAATCGTTCTTGCCAAACCAATCTATTAACCTTCTATGAGTTGCCATCTAGATAATGGAAGGCTCGTAGATGTGGTGTATCTGGATTTTGCAAAAGGATTTGACACAGTTCCCCATAAACATTTACTGTACAAAATAAGGTTCTTTGGCATGGACCATAAGGTGAGTACATGGATGATTGAAAACTGGCTACAAGGGCAAGTTCAGAGGGTGTTGATAAATGGGGAGTACTCAGAATGGTCAGGGGTGGGTAGTGGGGTCTCCCAGGGTTCTGTGCTGGGACCAATCCTATTTAATTTGTTCATAAACGACCTGGAGGATGGGGTAAACAGTTCAATCTCTGTATTTGTGAATGATACTAAGCTAAACAGGGCAATAACTTCTCAGCAGGATGTTGAAACCTTGCAAAGAGATCTGAACAAATTAATGGGGTGGGCAACTACATGGCAAATGAGGTTTAATGTAGAAAAATGTAAAATAATGCATTTGGGTGGCAAAAATATGAATGCAATCTATACACTGGGGGAGAACCTCTGGGGAAATCTAGGATGGAAAAGGACCTGGGGGTCCTATTAGATGATAGGCTCAGCAATAGCATGCAATGCCAAGCTGCTGCCAACAAAGCAAACACAATATTGGCATGCATTAAAAAGGGATCAACTCCAGAAATAAAATGATAATTCTTTTATTTTGGTATATGTTGACATTCTTTTTTCTGCTTTTATCTGTTTATCCATCTTATATTTTCTTTATATATATGTTTTTATTCTGCATATTTTTGGTTGGGCTTTTGATTATATTCAGATACGCATTGGTTGCCTTTTTTGTATAATGCATTTTACATTCTATTTGCACAGAATGTCTCCGTGGCAGCATATGTTTTTGCTTGTTTTATGCTTCCGGAGTCACGCCTGCTTTAAAAGTCTGTCTGCTGACTTTGCGCAGCATCCTTAAGTCCCATTTTTGAAGAAACGCGTCGGATGGAGCATACGTGAGACACCATTGCGGCATTACCACAGGTGGCTCCGCAGGCCGGCCAATTTTTCATACACCGCTTGTGGCTTTTAGCCCTATTGTAAGTGTAATTCTATTTTCTTAATAAATGTACCATTCTGATTCACTCTATAAGGCTTCTTCCTGTTTACGATTTATAAATACGTACATGGTAAGCAGCTCTTTACAAGGGACAGTTGAGCTCACTCCCAGCAGCCAGATTGCTGCAGCAGCAATACCCTATTGTTTGAAGCTTCCATTGTGTAGAATATATGCAGGCTTGTTTGATCTCTGAGATCCATGCTATCTGGTAAGAGGCTGCCTTTTTTTCTAAGCAGCACGTTTGGAGCACTGGAGCACTGGAGCACTTTTTGAAGTGGAAGTTTGTCCATGAGTACTGAGCACTTTATTCATTCGGCACATTTATTTTGGACTGTGTTTACATATATTTATACCACATAAGTTGATCCAATGGACTTTCAGTTTGATCACTCATTGAAGTGTATGATTTAACAGTTTATGTTTGGAATTATTTTGTGCACTTGCACTTTTTTTCTTGTATATACACCATTTTTTAGTGGTAATTAGTGATTCACTTAGCAATTATCAAATTGTTTCATCATTACTTAAAGGAACAGTACACCATTTTTTATACACATATAGCAGCTATATACAGTATATAACCGCCACCAATAATCGCATGTAAAATCCGACAGGCTGGTTGTACCTAGGTTGATTGATCGATCAACTTGGTTACATTTAGCCTGCCCATGTATGATTCGCATCTCGAGATTGGAACCATCTATGGCTGACTTTTCTGACCTTTGGCCTATTTACTGACTATGCTTCTGCTTAATATCTACCTGCTACGTCTGCTACTGCATTTATGCATCTGTTGTCCCTTAATCTTAACAGGCAGCGATTCCCACCATGGAATTCCCTGTGTATATGTTGTAACAAAAAGCCCTTGTCAGTTATTGATGAAGTGTTTAGAATCTTTAAGTGCTTAACCACTTAAGGACCGAGCCTCTTTCTGAGATTTTTTTTGCTAGAAAATTACTTAGAACACCCAAACATTATATATATTTTTTGAACACCCTAAAGAATAAAATGTGGTCATTGCAGTACTTTATGTCATACCGTATTTGCGCAGCAGTCTTACAAGTGCACTTTTTTTGGGAAAAAATACACTTTTTTGAATTAAAAAATAAGACAACAGTAAAGCCCAATTTTTATTTTTTAAATTGTGAAAGATAATGTTACGCCAAGTAAATTGATACCCAACATGTCACGCTTCAAAATTGCGCCCGCTCATGGAATAGCGACAAACTTTTACCCTTAAAAATCTCCATAGGCTATGTTTAAAATAATTCTACAGGTTGCATGTTTTATATTACAGAGGATGTCTAAGGCTAGAATTATTGCTCTAGCTCTAACAATCGTGGTGATAGCTCACATGTGTGGTTTGAACACCGTTACCACACACGGAAGAGGATCCGATCGCCTACGCCGCTGCCGACGGCTCCGGTAACCGGCGGAGGGCACCGGAGTGCAGCGGGAGGGGGGCCCCTCTCCCACCGCTGATAAAAGTAATTTTGTGGCAAATCTGCCACAGAGACCACTTTTATCTGAAAGCGGACCGCCAGCTGAAAAAGAGGATACTGGGGTTATGGTAGCTAGCTACTGCCATAACAACGATATCCCTCTTCAAAGTAACGTCGTATAACGGCGGGTGGTCCATAAGTGGTTAAGGTAAATGGGTGGCAGTGAGAGGTCTGAAGGCAGCAAGCGGTTAGGCACTGGCCACACCTTGCTCCTGTTATGTATGTATATTTGTGCGTGCACCTTGGGCACATTTGTGTTGTGTGCACACTAATGCCCCGTACACACGGTCGGATTTTCTGATGGACAATGTCCGATCAGAGCGTGTTGTCGGAAATTCCGACCGTGTGTGGGCTCCATTGGACATTTTCCATCGGATTTTCCGACACACAAAGTTGGACAGCAGGAGATAAAATTTTCCGACAACAAAATCTGATCGCGTCAATTCCGACCGTGTGTGGCCTGTTCCGACGCACAAAGTGCCACGCATGCTCAGAAGAAATTCCAAGACGGAACAGCTCGTTCTGGTAAAGCGTTCGCAATGGATACAGCACTTTCGTCACGCTGCAATGTTAAAAATGGTTTAATACAGCGCACTCTCTTCTTCTTTATAATGTGACAAGAATGAAGTAGTTTTGCTGCTCATATTCACACACACTTCTCACAAACTTTTATTTGTGTTTTTTTAGTGGGATTCCCTGAATATATTGTTAGTAGTTGTCACATCTGACATTTTTTTTTTTTTTTTTGTATTTTCAGCCTTTTTTTTTCTTTAATGTTTGGATTTTTTCCAAGGCTGATCTTTGTTCAATGTTATTTTTATTTTTACAGAATATTTTTGTGTGTGTTTTGTGTGTCAAGTTACCCCAACACCATTGATATCTTTTATTATTTAATCTCCAGGAGATTGTTTGTTGTTGGTGACCCTTGTTCATTTCACATTGTATATTTGAAATGTACCTGAATCCTCACAAAAAAACTGTCATTTTTGAAGTAAAACACATAGGAGAGTATAATTCAAAACAAAAATCCTTTATTAATGTATCAGAACCAAACAAAGAGGAAGGCAACACTGGATCAACAGGAGAAATTAGCGAAGCCTGGGACCCCCATGGCAGACATCAATTCTTCAACATCAAAATTGGTGGCCTGAGGAGTCCATATGTAAGGGAGGGCAGTCTGGTCCAGAATTCGCAGAGATCCGGATAGCAGCAGATGACATCTGTGTCCCCAGGCTGTGGTACCACAAGAGGCTGCATTTTTTGGCCGACCAGACTGAACCCAGGGCAATCACTGTCTGGTCTTCCTTTCACGCTTTCTTCCGGGCTGTGGCTGTACAGTTGGAGATGTGGCAGGAGGAGGAGTAGGACCTGGAGGAGGAGTAGGACCTGGAGGAGGAGGAGGACTGGGGGGACCTGGAGGAGAGGGAGGAGGAGGACCTGCAGGAGGAGGAGGAGGACCATCGCGAAGGTGTGTCTGAGGTGTAATTTGGCCCCTCATACCTTTCTCCAGAGCCTCAGATATGAGGGCCTCACACATGACTTTTTGGCCCTCCTCCATCCTCTGCATTTTATATGCAATGAAGGCAGCAATGTTCTCCTCCATGGTGTGGGGTGCTCCCAGGACCTCTGTAGCCCTCCAAAAGAATCCTATAGCAGCCTCCTCTAGGGTACTCCTCCTACTGCCACTTTCTGTTTTCAGGGGGGGTGGAGGGACCTGCAGATCAGCCAGCCGGCTCGGCCCGGCCACCTCCTGGCTGAGACTTCCCTGTGTATGAAAAAGGGACATGGTTTTAGTTTTTTCCTCATCAATCACAATCCTAAATTAGTACTCCCAACTAACATCTAGTTAACATCATTGATTGGACAAGCAGAAATATTTAGAGGAATGCTATACCTGGCTCAATCTGGGCTCCTCCACATGTGGCCTGGAATGCCCAGGTTGGGCATCAGAAGCCTCAGCCGGGGGGGAAGGAAGCGTGGAAGGAAGACTGGAGAGGGATGACCTGGGTTCAGTCTGGCCTGCCAGAAAGTGCAGCCTGTCGTAATACAACATCCTGGGGACATAGATGTCATCTGCTGCTCCGGATCTCTGTGAATCCAGGACTTTCTTTCGCTCCCTCAGATATGTGCTCCTCAGGCCACCAATCAATATCTTTAAATAAGTGATGTCTGCCGTGGGGATCACCTGCTTCACAATTTCACACAATTGCACCAGTGCTGCCTTCCTCTTTGCTTGGTTCTTGAAATGGGGGTGGGTAATCTCCCACAGACAGGGCAGCTCCCTTAGCATATCTATGAATACTGACATGAAGTCATTGTCTTTGAGTAGCATATCCATGTTCACTGCAAGACACAACACAAGACAAAGCCTAATGTCAGACAAAACTCTCCTAATCTTCTTACAATATAGGCCTCAATCTAGAAGCAGTATAGGCACAAGTTTGTCTCTTACCTTCGTTCTTACGATCGGCGCGTCCAATGCTCCTTCCTCAGCTCACAGATCGTACGTAATACGCACGCGTGTTACGCTTTATACACACTGCGCATGCGTGTAACTCCGTCCGCCCCTGACGTTCTTTCTAGTCTATTCCCCGCCCCTTTTCTTTCGGCGCAGTGGGGGAAGAGCACATGGCGGAGTCACAGCAAGTGCGTGATAATTTCAGGAACGAGGAGGAGGAGGAGGAAAGCCCGGATCCGGACACGTCCCGATCCAGAAGGAGACGTTTTAAGGCCACAAATATGTCCTTTGGGGAGATGTTGGAGATGGTAGACATCATGAAGAAGTCCGACTATGACGGGAAGTATGGGCCTCACCCCAACCCCAACATCGGAAAGGCCAAGATCATGGCGAAAGTGATCAAAAGCCTTCACAGGAATTTCGGGGTACGAAGATCTAAAGATCAGCTCAGGAAGCGGTGGTCGGACCTGAAGTTGAGAGAGCCAGAGCAGTACCGAAAGATCCGGAGAGTGCTGCAAAAAAGTAAGTAGTTGTGCTGTGTTCCTATTCTTTCTGTCTTTATTCCGTTCGTTCTGCTCCATATGCTTTTATTAATTGTAACGTTTAAAAGGGCAACTTTAATGTTCATGGGCCCATTATTCGTTCGTATCAAACATTTTTCTTTCGGCCTCTAGAACACCATTGTTTAGGCCATATGCATTTTCACACATTTTTTTGGGCCTACTTGGATGCCAAATATTTGTTTGTGTAGATGGGTTTGTTACTAGAATGAAATGCCAACTAGATTGTGTGTAAGGAGAGGACACTGAGCAGCTGTTTTCACATCTGGACACTGGAGCACTAGTATGGGACCCCAGAACACCATTTTTATTAGGGGGCCACACAGGTGCTCCAGTGTATACTATAGGGGGGGCTACATCTGTGAAGCTTGTACCAAACAGGTAAAGTATTGCAGCTTGACAAAGGCCAATAAAAAATATACATCTTGGAACTCTGCTAAAATTGACAATTGTACCCCACTTCCAAGCAGGGTTTCCTATTTCTAGTTCTGCCATCAAATATCTGTGTGCTAATTATACCATTTTTGTTTTACATAGGGGAGAAAAGACTCGGAGGACACCCCTCATCCGAGGAGACCACAGACCCCCCACCTATGGAAGAAGGTGAAATACCCCCAAAAGAAGAAGAGCAGGAGGAAGAAGAAGATGTGGTGGAGATTGGCACCACAACAGGTGAGTGTCTGCGACCACAGGCTCAGGTAAAAGAGATGGATGGTGGCAGATTTTTGAGACCTTTTTTTTTTTTTTCTTTATCTCTTTTTAGGTGATCGTGATGTGAGGGATAGAGAACGTTTCACATCAGAAAGTGCCCAGATCCTGATCGGGGAGATAATGGGGTGTAATGCCGAACTGCAAAACATCCAGCAAAAAATCCATGATGTTATTAAAAAAAACAAAAACATCATTGATGTTTTGGGGCGAATTTAAACCCCACAAAATCACTTTTTGTATTGTGGTTTAATCATTTAAATTTTTTTGCAATGTTTTGAAAAGACAAATTTGGAGGATGCACACAGTGTGCCAACATGTGCTATCTGCCATCACGGGAGATCAATGGACGCGTTTTGAGGGTGCAACCCCTTCCTCAATTATAAAGTAGCGTTGAGGAAGGGCTTGCTCCCCCAAAACACGTCCCTTGATCCCCCGTGATGGCAGATAGCACATGACATTCGTAAATTGGTGTGCATCTTCCAATTTTGGATTTTCCAGGGGTGATTTCCCCCCATCTGAACGCTATATCAAACCCAGTTCCTAAATACTGATGTCTGATATAGCCTTCAGGTTTTACCTAATGTGAACTTTGTAAGTTCAAGTTTTTTGGCTTTCTTGTTGGTTTTACACAGGCCTGTTTTATCTGAAATGGATATTTCGATTTTTGATACTGCTACTGCAAAAATTGTTATACAACAAACATGTTGGTTTGTTTTAAAAACCTTTGGTAAATGCACATGTGATTGTGCAGGTATAAAAAAGTGGCTTACTCAAGAATGTGTGGATTATTGTCTCAACACTACAACACTTTTGGGGTGATGTAATAGCTGTTTTATGTAAAAATAGGGGTTATTTCCTAAGGGCAAATCCACTTTGCACTACAAGTGCAGGTTCAGTGCAGTTGCAAGTGCACTTGTAGTGAAATGTGTTTTTGCATTTAGGAAATACCAGCCAACAGTGCTTTGTATAATAAGGTTACACAATCACGACATTTTCTGCACTCAAAACATTTCTGTCAGGGTCAGCTAAAACAAACACAAGCAGTAAATGTCCACAAAGAATTTCTTTTTTTTTTTATTTGAAAAAGGCTTCACATATTGTCTGGCATATTGATAGCCCCCCTACCCGCAAAGAACTCCAGGTATCGTAACTGGACATCACGGGCACTCAGGGAGGGCAAGCCAGGACGGCCACTTTCAAGCGCCGTCAGTGTTGTTGGATGTAGGATTCCGGCCTCAGGCCCAACTGAGCCAGCATAGTTGGCAGAATGTTTTCTTAAAAATTTATGGAGAACACAGCACGCCAGTATTATATGGTTCAGTCTATACTCCGCCATATGGATGGGTGTCAGAAATAGTCGGAACCGGCTGGCCAGGATTCCAAATGTGTTCTCCACCACTCTTCGGGCTCTGGCCAGCCGGTAATTAAAAATCCTCTGTTCTGGGGTGAGGGTCCTCATCGGGAATGGCCGCATCAGGTGGTCCCCCAGCGCAAACGCTTCATCAGCAACGAACACAAATGGGAGACCTTCCACATTGTCCCCTGGAGTTGGCAAGTCCAAGCTGCCATTCTGGAGACGCCTGTAGAACTCTGTCTGGGCGATCACTCCACCATCGGACATCCGGCCATTCTTCCCCACGTCCACATACAAGAAGTCATAATTAGCCGACACCACCGCCAACATCACTATACTATTAAACCCCTTGTAATTATAATAGTACGACCCCGAGTTGGGTGGTGGGACGATGTGGACGTGTTTCCCATCAATTGCCCCTCCGCAGTTAGGAAAGTCCCACCGCTGCGCAAAGTGGGAGGCCACAGTCTGCCATTCCTGTGGCGTGGAAGGAAACTGTTGAGGAAAAAACAATAAAACATTACTATTTTTTCACAGAAACCTGGCAAGCAGATTAGACACAAACTTTAAATTATGGGGCATACTCCAGATAGCATTTATTAAGGGGAATTTAACAAGGCCAAAGTATAAGGTACACCTATTATATTCCCCCTCCAGCCCTCTAATGGGCCATTTCTAACATTATAGGGTGTGTGTGTAAATCTTGAACAGGTAACCCTCTTCACTTCATTGAGAGATGAATGCCTAAATAATGGGTATTACTTGGAACAGCCCCTCCTTAGTTACACTATTGGCAGCCCACTGGACAGGTAAGAAGTGTCATAATACAAAGATATAAATACACATTGTACACATTTGAGGACATTTGGACATTCTGCTATTACCTATCAAGATAATAATAGGATACAAAAACTTTAAACAGTACCATTGGAAAGTATACAGGCAGGCCCTTGCACTACATGCTTTGGGGAATTCATCCATAAATCTGACCAGTAAAGAGATGGGTATAGTGTGTATGGGTTTGGCAAAGTCAGCAGATAGATGATTGAGGATAGATAGAGAATTGGGATCAGCTGACTTAGCAGTTGGGGGAGGGAGGGTTACTAAAAATTATTTGGGGACACCACAAAAAAAAATCCTCTGGCACTCTGCCTGAATTTAAATCAAAAATAACATTTCCAAACATTTTAGGGGGTGTTTGGGGTAAAGCACTACTATGGAGCTAATAAAATACATTGTTAAGTGACTACATGAGGTGAATATAGGGCAGGAGACACCATGCTGGGGAGGTTAGTGAAGGGCAAATATGTATGAAGGACCTAAAATAATAATTACATAAAAATCCAGCATGCATGAGAACAAAGGGGACATTCACAGCATATTACAATCATGGTAATTAGGGAATGAGGAAAGAAATACAATATATTAGCAAACATTCAATACAATAAAATGTGATATAAAAGGATAAAAATCTTACCTTCATATACTCCTTCTGCAGGACCTGGATGATGGCAGAACAGGTCTCTGGGATAATGATACCCAGAGCCTGGGGGGAGATGCCTGTCGAGAACTTCAAGTCCTGCAGACTTCTCCCTGTGGCCAAATACCGCAAGGTAGCAACCAACCTCTGCTCCGGAGTGATGGCTTGCCTCATGCAGGTATCCTGCCTGCTGATATAGGGGGTCAGCGAAGCCAACAAACGGTGAAACACGGGGTCCGTCATCCTGAGAAAGTTCCTGAAATCATCAGGATTATTCTCACGGATCTCACGGAGCAAAGGCATATGAGAGAACTGGTCATGCTGAAGCAACCAATTCTTGGTCCATGAACTCCTCCTCACCCTTTTCATGGACTGGACTTGTGTCAAGGTCAGGACCCCAACACCAAGCCCCCGCACAGCACGAACTCTACGAGGAGTACGCATACGAAACATGGCTAGAAAACAGTCGGCTGCTCAGAACGAAGTAACAGAACGCACTGAAGAACAGCAAGGCCTGTGAAGAGCGACCTGAAAACCAGTAACGAACGAACAAGAATACAATGACTAAGTCACGCGGAACTTGCTTGCACGCACTGAAGAGCAGATACAAACCCACAAGCACAAACTGAACGGCAGAAAACGATCTGAAAGCCCCGAGTCTGAAAAAGCGCGAATCGTCTCTCACCAAACTTTTACTAACACGAGATTAGCAAAAGGAGCCCAAAGGGTGCCGCGTTTGGTTCTGAACCGGCCTTTTCTAGTCTCGTCGTACGTGGTGTACGTGACCGTGTGGTTGGCGATCGGAAATTCCGACAACTTTGTGCGACCGTGTGTAGGCAAAACAAGTTTGAGCCAACATCCGTCGGAAAAAATCCTAGGGTTTTGTTGTCGGAATGTCCGAACAAAGTCCGACCGTGTGTACGCCCTATAAGTGTGCATGAACATGTGTGTTTGCATACATGTGTGTACACGCATGTGTATATATATGTATGTGTATGTATATGTGTATGTGTGTGTGTATGTGTGAGTGAGTGTGTGTGTGTGTTTTTTTTTTTCTACACTCTGGATAGATTTTATACTGTCTTCCATAGATACAGTGGGGACGGAAAGTATTCAGACCCCCTTAAATTTTTCACTCTTTGTTATATTGTAGCCATTTGCTAAAATCATTTATGTTCTTTTTTTTTCCTCATTAATGTACACACAGCACCCCATATTGACAGAAAAACACAGAATTGTTGACATTTTTGCAGATTTATTAAAAAAGAAAAACTGAAATATCACATGGTCCTAAGTATTCATCCCCTTTGCTGTGACACTCATATATTTAACTCAGGTGCTGTCCATTTCTTCTGATCATCCTTGAGATGGTTCTACACCTTCATTTGAGTCCAGCTGTGTTTGATTATACGGATTGGACTTGATTAGGATAGCTACACACCTGTCTATATAATAAGACCTTACAGCTCACAGTGAATGTCAGAGAAAATGAGAATCATGAGATCAAAGGAACTGCCTGAAGAGCTCAGAGACAGAATTGTGGCAAGGCACAGATCTGGCCAAGGTTACAAAAAAATTCTGTTGCACTTAAGGTTTCTAAGAGCACAGTGGCCTCCACAATCCTTAAATGGAAGACGTTTGGGACGACCAGAACCCTTGCTAGAGCTGGCTGTCCGGCCATACTGAGCTATCGGGGGACAAGAGCCTTGGTGTGAGAGGTAAAGAAGAACCCAAAGATCACTGTGGCTGAGCTCCAGAAATGCAGACGGGAGAAGGGAGAAAGTTCTAGAAAGTCAACTATCACTGCAGCCCTCCACCAGTCGGGGCTTTATGGCAGAGTGGGTCGACAGAAGTCTCTCCTCAGTACAAGACACATGAAAACCCGCATGGAGTTTGCTAAAAAAACACCTGAAGGATGCCAAGATGGTGAGAAATAAGATTCTCTGGTTTGATGAGACCATAATAGAAATGTTTGGCCTTAATTCTAAGCGGTATGTGTGGAGAAAACCAGGCACTGCTCATCACCTGTCCAATACAGTCCCAACAGTGAAGCATGGTGGTGGTAGCATCATGATGTGGGGGTGTTTTCCAGCTGCAGGGACAGGACGACTGGTTGCAATCGAGGGAAAGATAAAGGCGGCCAAGTACAAGGATATCCTGGACGAAAACCTTCTCCAGAGTGCTCAGGACCTCAGACTGGGCTGAAGGTTTACCTTTCAACAAGACAATGACCCTAAGCACACAGACAGCTAAAATAATGAAGGATTGGCTTCACAACTTCGTGACTGTTCTTGAATGGCCCAGCCAGAGCCCTTACTTAAACCCAATTAAGCATCTCTTGAGAGACCTAAAAATGACTGTCCACCAACGTTTACCATCCAACCTGACAGAACTGGAGAGGATCTGCAAGGAGGAATGGCAGAGGATCCCCAAATCCAGGTGTGAAAAACTTGTTGCATATTTCCCAAAAAGACTCATGGCTGTATTAGATCAAAAGGGTGCTTCTACTAAATACTGAGCAAAGGGTCTGAATACTTAGGACCATGTGATATTTCAGTTTTTCTTTTTTAATAAATCTGCAAAAATGTCAACAATTCTGTGTTTTTCTGTCAATATGGGGTGCTGTGTGTACATTAATGAGGAAAAAAATGAACTTAAATGATTTTAGCAAATGGCTGCAATATAACAGAGTGAAAAATTTAAGGGGGTCTGAATACTTTCCGTCCCCACTGTATATGTATTGTATTAGTGTCTGCAATTCTCTACATATGTCTATTTGGTGTCTGTTTAATATAGAACACTGTGATGTGGAAGGATAAATCTCTACAGTGAAGGATATTCCACTCATATGGTTACACCACTCAACTAGACCACTCAACCCAACCAGTTGTCTCTCTCTTTTAACACGCATACCAAGGCTCTGATGAAGAGGAAAACCCTTGAAACACGTTAGCAAAGTATTCATTTCATTTTATCCCTTATATGGGTATCATTTTATGCCAGTCCATCTAGTGATAGCATTGTCGTTAGTTACTAGTTACTAGTATCTACCCCTGTATTAACTCAACTCATTTGTTTATTATATTAAACTCTTCATTATGATTCATGCATCAGGCCAGGCACCTTCCTTTCTTTTTTCTACACCTTGCTCCCCACCTGGGGTATATTTGGTCTTCCCTGGGTAAATTGGGCTTGGTGCTGAGAAAGGAGACAAGCAGGCTGTGAATGAACATAACTGCAGGACTGGAGCAGACCAGTGAGGTTTGTTTATTAGCCAGAAGGCTTACATTTGTTTTACTGGACTTTTGTTTTTGAGACTGTTTTTCCTAACCCTGAGCGGGAATCCTTTTGTTTGATTGTACTTGCTGAACCCCACAATGATGTATGTGTCATCTGTGGATTCAGTGTGTCCTTGTCAGTCACCCCCTACTCATCCCTTTCTCTCTCATTCCTATAGCCGGTGCTTGTCCTAGCTGTATCACTCACTCCCACTCATCTCCTTTTTACCTGAGCAGGGAGAGGGCCACAGTACTGTGGGAGCTGCAGAATGCGTGATTCAGGGCTGCACATTGTTCTCTAAGAAGTCAGAAAAATAGAAAATACAGGCTCCCAATCACAAAATGCTAAATTCACCTAAATCTCTAAGTAAAAAGTAGAGCGCGAACCAACTGACTTTTGAGGCTTCATAAGGCCCCTTTCACACTGGGGCGAAGGGTGCGTCAGCGGCAAAGTGCTGCTATTTTTAGCGGCGCTTTACCGTCAATTTTGCGGCTCTGTTCGGCCGCTAGCGGGTCGCTTTTACCCCCGCTAACGGCTGAGAAAGGGTTAAAACCAGCCGAGAAAGGCTTTAAACCACCCGTATATCGCTGCTGCACAAAAATATCGAAAAAAATATAGATTTAATAGATAATATTGTTAAAAGCAGTAAATACATTACAATGCATTCAACATTGGATCATATAATACACAAAGAAGGTGCAAACTGATTGGATCTCTACATGTTTTGCATGTTTCTACATGTTTTGCCATGCTGATGGCTTCTTCAGGAAAATTTATATCAGGCACTGTATAAATGATCACTATAATCAAAAACAAAAAGAATGATAGGAAATGATAAGAAAAACACACATTGAATTGAACAAAGTATATAATACATTTCCCAGATTGACAAGAAACAAACAGCAACATTGGTTGGTTTGGACACTACCTGTGTATTCCGTAGATAATTCTCTTAAATATAGCTCCAACAATAAGGATGCAAAAACTAGATCATTGATAACACCATAGAGGGAGATAAGCAAAGACACATAGTAAATAGTGTAACCAGCGCGCATCATATCTTAGTGTGTATTAAGTGATCCAGATAGTTATGACTACTATTGGTATACCACACTTAAAGCCATTTCAATCCGGCCAAAACTCATGAAAAACATTATTACTGTAGACATATATTTAAAAAGTTGTGAAATTAACTTATTTTCCTATATTAGGAACATTTAAATCCTATACTCACACCACGTGTTCAACAGTGAAACAAAACATGTGTTATTAATTACAATGTTACTTATGAAAATCAATCCGCAACAATGTCGTGAGCACCCTGAAACATATGTTGCTAGTAACAATGTTACTTGTGACTATCAATTCGCAACAAAGTGGTGAACACCATACATATCCAAATTAGTGCTAAAAATGTTTATCAGTGGGACACTTATTCCCCTTGAACATCTTAGATGTAGAAACAATGATCAGTCCTTGATGGAAATATGCTAGGTTGATATTAGCACCAATCTTCTTTATAGAAAGAGACACACCGATATTCCTCCTTTTCACAAATATGGTAAAAAAGGCCGCTTACCGGATCAGATGGATCTCAGGTTAGTGAGATCAGATGAGCATGTTGCATTAGCCTGACGGCCTTAGATTATCACCTGGGCGTTTTCCATGTCTCCGTTCCCAGTAGAAGCCTGTTTAGGGCAAACGGGTGGAGCTAGAGGCTGTGACACCATCACGTTTGTCTGGTCTTTCTCCATGCAGTCAGCCGGTTTGCTCCCGCTCTGCATGTATGCTGATTTTTAGCTAATTTTCATCTGGTTCCCATTTTTTTATCTAAGTTCCATTTGGTGTATACTTAGGAGTTTTTTTGATTTGTAGTTCCTGATGTGCAGTGGAGTGTTGCTGTGAACATTTGCAGTGGAAAGAATTGTTTTAAAGTGACTGTGAAAGAGATTTTGAATAAATCTATAAAACACATTTGCACTATGGAGCCCTTTTCGTTTTATTCCCACTGAGGTGTATCTTTTGTATGGATGAACTAATATTTTGAAACCGGATACATTGTATCAGTGAGGATAGATCTGCCTGTGTATTGGAGCGCAGTGGCTGAGGAAATCTCCCAGGAAAACGCCCAGATCTGCCTGTGAATTGGAGCACAGTGGCTGAGGAAATCTGCCAGGAAAACGCCCAGGTGATAATCTAAGGCCGGCAGGCTAATGCAACATGCTCATCTGATCTCACCAACCTGAGATCCATCTGATCTGTGAGGATAGAACTGCCTGTGTATTGGAGCGCAGTGGCTGAGGAAATCTCCCAGGAAAACGCCCAGATCTGCCTGTGAATTGGAGCACAGTGGCTGAGGAAATCTCCCAGGAAAACGCCCAGGTGATAATCTAAGGCTGGCAGGCTAATGCAACATGCTCATCTGATCTCACTAACCTGAGATCCATCTGATCCGGTAAGCGGCCTTTTTTACCATATTTGTGAAAAGGAAGAATATCGGTGTGTCTCTTTCTATAAAGAAGATTGGTGCTAATATCAACCTAGCATATTTCCATCAAGGACTGATCATTGTTTCTACATCTAAGATTTTCAAGGGGAATAAGTGTCCCACTGATAAACATTTTTAGCACTAATTTGGATATGTATGGTGTTCACCACTTTGTTGCGAATTGATAGTCACAAGTAACATTGTTACTAGCAACATATGTTTCAGGGTGCTCACGACATTGTTGCGGATTGATTTTCATAAGTAACATTGTAATTAATAACACATGTTTTGTTTCACTGTTGAACACGTGGTGTGAGTATAGGATTTAAATGTTCCTAATATAGGAAAATAAGTTAATTTCACGATTTTTTAAATATATGTCTATAGTAATAATGTTTTTCATGAGTTTTGGCCGGATTGACATGGCTTTAAGTGTGGTATACCAATAGTAGTCATAACTATCTGGATCACTTATTTTTAATACACACTAAGATATGATGCGCTCTGGTTACACTATTTACTATTTATTTTTGGGTCTTTTGTATTTATGGACTAACACGAGCAGCAGCACAAATTTTTATTTGTATGGTTAGCGCAAAATCATGTTTCTTTATATATAAGCAAAGACACATGCCCACTCTGGATCCATCTAATGTGAAAGGACAAGAGGAAAATAGTGATGTGATTGAATAGATCACATATGCTAATAGACCGCAAAAGCCAATAGGGATATTGCCTACCTGCAATAAGCATAGGTTTGATCAAAAGCAAAAACTAATGGATTTAGGGTGATTCGATATAAATACCAATGATGGAAACATAAGGAAGATAGCAACAGAGTTCCTCCCCAAGGGGCCTCCACTCCTCAAGCGCCGCCCCTAGATCAAGGAATAAATATCAGTCAGGCAAAAATAGCATACTATCAATAGGGGAATCGATCGTTATAAGTCACAGCAAGTCCCAATACCTGTCAATAGAGGATCATCCAAGTGAACTTCTCCCTCTCCTGTTGTTGGACCATGCAAAACCTAAGTGTGCGTGGCATCCCTTTATCTTCCTCCACCTAGCTTGGCGCCAAAGTTCTGGTGCCAAACGAGGAGAGGAAACTTCCTGGACACCCTGGAAGATTTGAGGCATCCTTGTGTATTTCAACAAGGCATATAGAATGGGCAATCTAAGAGACTGTACTGTCAGAAATTTACAAGTCTTTTTTTCTATCAAGCCATCAAAAAAAGCTTGAGTAATCAACAACTGATATTTAGTTTGGGCATATTTAACCTGAGCTAAAGTATAGGTCTATACCAGTGCCAGTTCATCAGAAGATCCATAACAATTGCTTAATAATTTTCGATGTTCATGACCACAATGTCACCTCCTTTGTCCAAGGGTTTGATAATTAATTGATCATTATTTTTTAAAGAAATCAAAGCTTGCCATTGTGCATGGTTAATATTGGATTGTCTGATGGACCTTTTCTATTTAGTGGCTTGGATCTTTAACGAAATTAAAGAAATGAAAGAATGACCTGATGGAGGTATGGGATTAGAGCAATCTCCTCGATGACCCCCTGGACGATCCCTCTATGAATCCTTTACCATCTTTGGATTCCAGCAATGAGGTATGTTTTCCTTCCAATCTTTAGAAACCAAAAATCACAATCCTTTCCTGTCCTCCAGGGGAATCCGAACATCTGGGCATTCACCCAGCAGGTGACAAAAGAGATCCAAGCCACTAAATGGAAAAGGTCCATCAGACAATCCAATATTAACCATGCAAAATGGCAAGCTTTGATTTCTTTAAAAAATAATGCTCAAATAATTATCAAATCCTCGGACAAAGGAGGTAACATTGTGGTCTTTAAAAGGTCTTTTAAAAGCCTTTGTCTACCAGATTATATTTTTCTCTTAATTCAACTAATTTGTTTCTGTTTAATTAATTTATGGATTGTTTTCTCCAATTGATTTGTAACCCGGATTGGCTTGTCTCAATAACAGTATTATTTGGATTTGGTGGTCACTTACCTGTGTTTAATCAATTAATTGATTTGTGATATAAGTTATACATTTGTGTCATATTACCCTTTTTCCTCTCTGAAAAGATCTTATCGTGCAATATTTGCATTTTAACAATGTTTAAAGATGGGGTAGAAATTTGGATTCAAAAAGTAGTCTTACTGCGCTATCCCAAAATAAACAAAATAGATTGGTGGATAGTGATATGAATTCAATATTCGTGAGTTAGCTGCAACTAATAAATGCAAGATACACGCATTAAAATTAACTTTCAAAAATAATAAGCTGCGCTATATATCAAAATTGCATGAGTTTTGCAAGTCATGCCTCTACACATATTCAAAATGACATTCAAAAATATTGAGCTGTGCTATATACCAAACTTGCATGAGTTTTGCCAGTACATATATATATATATAAAAAATTGTTCAATGTCACCCATGATCAGTGCTCAAAAACAATAAACAAATATAACTAGATTATCAAAACAAGAAACTTCTACCAAAAGTCCATCACAGAAAAAAAAATTGATTTTTAAAAAAACAACAAGTCCGCTGATGTAGACATTCTCCCAGGAGATATATTAGAGATAATTCATAGATGGTGACATGCAGTTCAAAACACTAGACGTGTTGAGTGTGAAGATATGTTGAACACACAAGTGCCTCTACCACAGACATTACTGCCGCTTACCAGCTCTCTAGGTCCCCTGTCACAGGGACCCAACTTGCTTTAGGCTTTTACCCAGCCTCGGGTGTTAGCTGTCAGCGCCATAAAAACTTCCCCCGCTTTTAATATGAGATGTTATCTCGTATGGTATGAATTCGTTCACTGCATGTTCTATGGTTTCAGTACTGCCCTCTTCTGGAGTCTGGGTCATTGATGAAATAAAATAAATAGAGAATATTGATGGCTCGTGTTTAGCAGTAAAATCAAGCGCTTGTATAAAAGAAGACAGTGGTCTCAGCATATCGTCCCAACGCGTTTTGACTTAGAAGTCATCATCTTAAAGAAATTTGGATTAGGTCGCCATATGGACGCCCGAGGCGTCATTTGAGTGGTGTTTGTTACCCTTGAGCCCCACTGGATGGCGCCATTTACCAGTGTTTTCACTTCTATGCTCTCCATCATCACCCCCCACTTCAACATCAGTGGTGGGGCTGATTGAGTAGGTGGTCCATCCGGGCCTCTTTCCCCTGGATATATTTTTCATCATAGCACTGTTTGTATGTTTTTTTCATGTCCTGGTTGCCTACACGTCGGGCCTAATACCTGTGACCTAGCGTTTTGAACCGGATCAGCTGGCCTGCTGTCTAACACCCTATTTGTATGCGTGACCTCACATTCGGCACCCTTGGATGCCGGCTTGTCACTTCCGGTGTGTTTCCTCGACGTTTGACGTTACTTCCGGTGCGACTGCAGTTGCACACTGGCACTACGCAGTGTCCTCTCCTCGTTTGGTGCCAGAATTTTGGCGCCAAGCTAGGTGGAGGGAGATAAAGGGATGCCACGCACACTTAGATTTTGGGACTTGCTGTGACTTAGAACGATCGATTCCCCTATTGATGGTAGGCTCTTTTTGCCTGACTGATTTTTATTCCTTGATCTAGGGGTGGCGCTTGAGGAGTGGAGACCCCTTGGGGAGGATCTCTGTTGCTATCTTCCTTATGTTTCCATTGGTGTTTATATTGAATCACCCTAAATCCATTGGTTTTTGCTTTTGATCAAACCTATGCTTATTGCAGGTAGGCAATATCCCTATTGGCTTTTGCGGTCTATTACCATATGTGATCTTTTCAATCACATCACTATTTTCCTCTTGTCCTTTCACAATGGATCTAGAGTGGGCATGTGTCTTTGCTTATCTCCCTCTATGGTGTTACCAATGATCCAGTTTTTCCATCCCTATTGTTGGAGCTATATTTAAGAGATTTATCTACGGAATACACAGGTAGTGTCCGAACCAACCTATGTTGCTGTTTGTTTCTTGTAAATCTGGGAAATTTATTATATACTTTGTTCAATTCAATGTGTTTTTTTTCTTATCATTTCCTATCATTCTTTTTGTTTTTGATTATAGTGATCATTTATACAGTGCATGATATAAATTCTCCTGAAGACGCCATCAGCATGTAGAGATCAAATAAGTCGTGCACCTTCTTTGTGTATTATATGATCCTATGTTGAATGTATTGTATTGTATTTACTGCTTTTAACAATATAATCTATTAAATTTATATATTTTTTCTATATTTTTGTGTTACCGTGCCTTTAAAATCCCAAATACTGCTTTTTCACATGTTATAGTACCTAATAGGGATGTGGCGCAAAATTGCTCTTCAGGTGTCCAGCTAAAAATCTTTTCTCCTTGTAATTAATTATACTCTTCAAGTACATAGATGAGGTTCACCTGAAACCTACTTTTAGGACTCTCCTCTGTCAAGGAAGGGATTTCTATCCAGGATTCGGCTTCTTCATCCAGATCTTGGTAAGACCTGGCTAGTTGGTATAAAAGCAAAAAAAAACCCAAGGGGGCAACGCTGTGCTAAGAACAATACAAATTGTGAATAAAAAATATATATATAGCATCAGCAAAACTAATGAGTAATAATGCCAAAAAGAAAAACTAATGAATAATAATTGTGAACAAGAAAAAGCAGCCAGTATCAAAAAAGTCCAATAGGCAAACTTCAAATAAATTGTAAAAGGGTGGATACAGCGCTAGAATAAATATGATCAGAGAAATGAATGTGAAAAACAAAATTAAAAAGGAAAGTGAAGTCCCATCACATAAAAAAATCCATGAGTGTCCGTTTGAAGTCCAACCATGAAAGATAGAAAATATACAATTTTCACACACAAAAAGCGTAGTGCATCCGGCTCCGCACACCCAAAGTGATATAATATTCTGCTTACTAGATGGCGATGACTGCTATGGCAGTCTCGCCCAGCATAGGGATTTTATAATTTCCCCAAAACCTAGGTGGTGATTGAAGCCTCCAAGGGATGTTTCCTAATGTCGCCAGCTAATGGATCGTGTTGCTCAAAAATAAAAAAGAGAAGCACCTATAGTGTAATATGTCAAATATAAAAATGCGTTTAATAAAGGATAAGTATTGCACTTACAATGTAATAGTTCAAATATCAGCGAATCGTACAATGTGGATATATGGAAGTCGCGGTGTCTCCACGAGCCTCACTCTACTTCCTGATACAAAACAAGCTATCCACTGTTTCGAAAGGAAAAAACGTAACAACGTCACCGTCATAGGCTCCACCCTCTTCCATATATCCACATTGTATGATTCGCTAATATTTGAACTAGACAAAAGTGGAGGGTGCTATACTTTCTCTAGACCAAGACAACTGGAACTGTTCTTATTCTTTGACTACCACTTTTTACGACATCTGTTCCATGGGGTCATGGTCCCCCTGTGAGAACACTGACCACCTATACAATATTAAATTTACTTCTTCTGAGTGGGTGTCAGTTTCTTAGTGGTCAATTGCAGAAGTGGAAGAAGTTTCACTCCTGCCCACTTTTGGTACCTGATGACCGCTAAGTTATATTCACTCTTGTCACATAGCAATGGCCATTACATTTTTATAGCTCCATGTGCCCCAACTTTGGAGTAATCGCATCTGTGATTAAGGCAAGTTCTGCCACCACTATCCCAGGGTGCAGGAAGGGTGCATGGGACTTATTATCAAAGCATGCACAGACAACAAGACAGTCGAATACCACATCTTCAGTTCTTGAATAGAGAGTTGTTCCACTTTGCTTACCCCCTGCTTGACTCCTGTGGGGTTATATAGTTTAACAGCTTCCTCTGTATTTACTTAGGGCAGTCTCCCTGGTGATGGCCCAACTCTTGACAGCCTAAAAGCAGGGATAGTGAACCTGCACGCTTTGGCTGCCTCTAAAGGGACTTACCTTGCTTGTCCCTTAAACATCAGCTAAGATAATTGGAACTGAGTCATCCTTTCTGTTAATTTTCAGATAGTCACTGTCTGTTCGGATCTGTCTGTTCAGTGCAGATGGGCTTTCGGTTTCCCATCTACAATGGCCATGTGTGCTTTCAAGCCTGTACATCTCTGTTCCTGATACACTATGGCCACTTCCAACAGCTGTCCAACATGGCCCCCTTACTTACGGCATATCTCTGCTGCTATGTCTTGCAGTTCCAACACATATTGTGGTATGGATTCTCCCACTTTCTGCTTCTACCAATAAGGTGACGCCTAAGGTCCCCTACTGTTGCCACTTCTCTATGAAAACAGGTGTATTAATGCTTCCACCTTCTTAAATTCCCAGCTCCACCTGGTGATCAGGCTGCCAATGCCTCTGTGTAGCATAAATTACCAGAAGAAAAAGTTTTAACTCAGGGTAACATCATAATAAAGAACCTAAATGGTTAACGCTGTGCTAGAAATAAAGAAATTAAAAATGTGAAATAAATCAAATAGAAAAGCTGCCGGCACCAGAAGTCCTAAATACAAAACTCAAATCAGTGAAAAACAAGGGGTGGGTGCAGCGCTCAATTTTATAAATTTTTAAATAAATTTCAAATTTTGTTATATGAGCTATTTAGATTGCATATAAATAAACCCAATTTAAAAATATTGATGATTTATATGTCATAATGTATATTGTGGATCTATTTTAACTTTATTCAGTTATATTATAATTTCTGTGTTTATCTCGGTTTCCAATACTTGCTCCTTGCTGCGGCCGTTGTTAAATATATGTTTTATAATACCTTATTCCGCAACTAGATGGCGGAGGTGTTTATTACATATAATTTTTTGTGGCTTCCTCGTTGTGCTTGGTTTAAGTTAGCTTGCCATTAGTTAAAATGGTGTGGCGTACATGCTTCTACCATTATAATTATAGCGGCCCTTAGTTAAGATGGCACCGCGGCACTATTTAAATGGTGTGCGTGATGACGCAATTACAGCAGCCAATCCCCCGACGATGTCCTATCGTGACGAAACGCGTAGAGTGGGCCTGTGATACTGACGTCATCACGTTTTGTCTCTTCAGGGATTGATGGTACAGCAAGCAGTAAGAGGAGGAAGCCCGAGGAGACGCCGCTACTCTGATTCATTGTGTTACACCGTGCATATAAGATCTTTGTCCTGTAAGTGCAATCTATTTGAGCGTATTAAACTATTCTTTTAAAAACTACACTAAGGGTGCATTTCTTGTTTATGTTTCTGAGTGACATGGATCCAGCAGTTTGGGACATCCATAGGTTTTTGGGAGACCGAATTCCCGGAGCTTGGTGAGACCGCTTTGATGGTCATTTTTGCGGGTAAGGAGACTACATACTCACTTTGGGTGCAAAGCCTTTTGGAGGAAGGGATCTCTTATTCACGGTTTCGTGTTAACATCTTGTCTCCACACCGGCATGGACATTTCTTGGTTCACCTTCCAATTCATTTGGCACTGTGTTTCAGTTTATTTTTACTTCCTATTTTTTATTTTTTTATTTTTTATTTTTTAATTTTTCTATATATATTTTTGGGGGATTTTGCCTTTGTCATTTTTTATTAATTTTTTTCTTCAATGCTTTTGGGAATTTTCTTTATTTAGTAATATAATACTGAGTTAATTCATATGAGCACCTTTTTAGGTTTCACATAATTTATTTTTGGTGTATACTATTAATCAATTTTGGTATGTGAGCACATTAATCTGTTGCTATTATGCCGCGTACACACGGTCGGACTTTTCGTCTACAAAAGTCCAACGGACGCTGACGGACTAAAGCTGGCTGGTAATCCGATCGTGTGTGGGCTTCTCCGGACTTTCAACTGACTTTTTTAGCCTCAAATCCGACGTACTTTAGATTTGAAACATGCTTCAAATCTTTCCGACGGACTCGAGTCCGGTCGAAAAATCCGCTCGTCTGTATGCTAGTCCGACGGACAAAAACCCACGCTAGGGCAGCTATTGGCTACTGGCTATGAACTTCCTTATTTTAGTCCGGTGTACGTCATCACGTAAGAATTCGACGGACTTTTGTGTGATCATGTGTAGGCAAGTCTGTTCGTTAGAAAGTCCGCCGCAAGTCTGTCGAAAGTCCGCCAAAAGTCCGTCGAAAGTCTGTCGGACAGGCTGTCGGACTTTTGTAGCTGAAAAGTCCGACCGTGTGTACGCGGCATTAGAGTTCACTGTTGTTATATTGGGTTTGACACTAATATAGATGCAATTTTTATGCAGTTTTTCAATTTCAATTTATTTGAACTCTGCCTTAGTTTTTCACTTTTAATTCTGGATTTTTCACCATTTCTGAAAATTTTAAAGTAAATATACATTTTCTGATTTTTAATATTGGATATATACACTGTCTAGCATTGTACCCACCCCTTGTTTTTCAGGATAACATCAACTAGCAGTCTTCCTTTATTGAAATAACATGTATAACAGCTGAAAAACAGTCAATGCATTTTGTTCGTCAGGCCTTGATTATGATCATGATTAAGGCCTGACGGCCGAAATGTGTTAGCTGTTTTACAGCTGTTATACATGTTTTTTCAATAAAGGAAGAATGCTAGTTGATGTTATCCCAAAACCGACTTTTTCTAGAGTTAAACTAGAGTTAAACTATCTTGGCAAGGAAATCTTGATTTTGCCAACAGTTACAGAATTTAGTTTTTTGCTTCCCCCTCTAATGCGTTATTGGCCAGTTCTACCTGCTGAATAGGTGTTATGATCTGATCAGGCCCCACAATCTCTTGGCCCAGTACCCAAGTCCTGATTTGCCACTGTGTACTTGGGTAATTGTTGCAGCTTGTATCCTTCCAGGAATAAGAGGACACCACTTCCATCACCCTTATCTGATATGGCTGATCCTGTTTGTTGATGCCAAGTGTAACAGGACAGGTAATCAGCTGATTGATCAGAGAGACAGTAACTGTAACTTGCAGTTTACTAAACAGATACAAAGGTAGAATCAAAAATGAATAACAGGGTCAGAATGGCAAAGAGCATGCATACACTGCAGAATAATAAAAAAACAGATCATGAAAGCTAAGGAAACAAGCTAAGCAACCCAACACGGCAAACTACTCTGAGCCAGTGTCAGGCATATAATAAAAAAATCAATATAAGGAGATATCTATATATATGATATATGCCATAAAGCCCCAACTGGTGGAGGGCTGTAGTGATGGTTGACGTTCTACAAATTTCTCCCATCTCCCGACTGCATCTCTGGAGCTCAGCCACAGTGATCTTTGGGTTCTTCTTTCCCTCTCTCACCAAGGCTCTTCTCCCCTGATAGCTCAGTTTGGCCGGACGGCCAGGTCTAGGAAGGGTTCTGGTCATCTCAAACGTCTTCCATTTAAGGATTATGGAGGCACTGTGCTCTTAGGAACCTTAAGTGCAGCAGAAATGTTTTTGTACCTTGGCCAGATCTGTGCCTTGCCACAATTCTGTCTCTGAGCTCTTCAGGCAGTTCCTTTGACCTCATGATTCTCATTTTCTCTGACATGCACTGTGAGCTGTAAGGTCTTATATAGACAGGTGTGTGGCTTTCCTAATCAAGTCCAATCAGTATAATCAAACAGCTGGACTCTAATGAAGGTGTAGAACCATCTCAAGGATGATCAGAAGAAATGGACAGCACCAGAGTTAAATATATGAGTGTCACAGCAAAGGGTCTGAATACTTAGGACCATGTGATATTTCAGTTTGATATTTCAAAGAAGAGTCCCATTTATTTAAATGAGGTATCTGTGTAGAGTTCTTTCTAGTCTGATCCATCAAACTTCAAGTGGGGTGTGTATGTCCTGTGCCGGAACAAGGGGAACAAACCCAACATCAGGGTAAGGATATGGGTGTGCAATCAGTAAAGATCAAGGGCGAGTCAATCATCTGGTGGTTTCTGGGATGAGCCTGTGGGGCGTTTGTTCTTGCCGGATTTCTGCCATTGCGGCTGGAATGGAAGACCCGGGGTAGTGGGTGGCAGGGGCCAATCAGGCAAGGAGACTTGAGGCAGTTCCAGCGTACTCAAGAAATGTGGTAGGTCTCCCAGGGTACGGAAAAGGGCTGTCTTGCCTTCATGGTGGACCCGTAGCTGGAAGGGGAACCGCCATTGATACCTAATCTGCCTCTCTTGGAGTAAAGAAGTAAGTGGTTTAAGAGCACGCCTCATGGCCAGTGTTTGGCGCAAGAGATCTGGCAGTAGCATGACAGGGGTGTTATTCAACCGGATGGAGTCCTCTGTACTGGCGGCTTTCATGATCGCTTCCTTCACTTTGTAAAAGTGCACCCTGCACAATGTGTCACGTATAAAAGATGAGTCAGGATTTCTCGGTCCCGAGGTCCTGTGCACTCTGTCTAGTTTAATGGGGGTATCCTTGGGCTGCTGTAGAAGTTGATTGAAAATGGCAGTGGCTGCCCCTGCCAGGTCTTTATGTTCTATATTTTCAGGGATACCACGAATCCTGATATTGTTCCGTCTATTACGGTTCTCAATGTCATCCTGGTGGTACATGAGCTGCTGCAGCATGACAGTATGGGAATTAAGAGTCTCTTCGTGGGACTGCAGGGTATTACAGATGCCATCAGTGGTGTTTTCTACATCTTTCATGCATGTCCCTAGATCCCTCTTGAGCTCAGTAATTTCCTGTTTATAGGTCTTCCCCATGCAGGAAACATAGTGCTCAAAATCGTTTTTAGTGGGCAGGGATCGCAGGTATGCATGCATGGATCCCATCTGCGATTCCATATCCCATCCGTCCCCAGAACACAGGGAGGCTTGTGAGAGATGGTGTGGGCTGTGGGGACTGCATGAGGGGGGCTCAAAGTCAGTGAGAGAGGCGGAGCGGCCTCTGGCGCATACCTGCATGTCTTCTGGTTCTGAGCGGGTCGGGGACGGAGGCTCCGCCGTCATCTTGAAATTCTACTGGCTGAGAAAGGCCACAGACGATTGGGTCACGAATCAGCCTAAATCCCCCTACCAGCGATCTCCAGTGGGCTTGGAGTGCTCCCTGGACTTCCCCTTACCCATCAGGGCGGTTGTGGATGCTGTGCTGGCGAGGATGGAGGTAATCTAGCCTCCTGCTTATTGAAAAAGACATCCCAAGGTACACAAGGCCTGGCAACAAATCAGCAAGCCACTTGATGCACCATATGCTCAATGTCTGGACCTAGGCTGGGTCATCATATGCAATGTCTGTCTGGGTAATGTCAAGAGGTCTTCCACAGTTTATTCTTTGAAAACACATGTCCTGCCAAATTATTACATTACCTGCTTTGATCAGTGCCCACATCACTACCATGTCAAAGAAAGGACTTTTAAGGCATGTAACAATTCTTCACACAAGGTTATAACAAGGCCGTTCATTTCTGGGATGAAAATGTCTGCACCACAGTGTTCAATGTAACAACTAAATACAATAAGATGGCAGCCACCATGAAAGACAATGAATTTCTAAAAACTTTGAGTAACGAGTTCTATCACAATTCCCAAAGCTGAGATGAAAAAACACTTTGTTGACTTTATGCAGAAGGTGTTGAGATTATGGTGTGAGAGATGCTGCTGAGCCTGAACCACCTCTTAGGGAAAGAGAGTAATGTTGGTATCTCCCATGTTTTGACGTGTACCAACCTCCCAATCAGATCAGATTAGAGTGGTCTTCCACTCAAGTGCACGTAATGAAATTGTTTCCCTCAACAATGTCCTTCTCACTGGGCCTAATCCGAATAACATCCTTATAGGAGTTTTGCTTCACTTCAGACAAGAACAAGTTGCTGTTATGGCCAACATTCAGCAAATGTTCCATTGTTTCATTGTTCAAGAAAACAGAAATGTCCTCAGGTTTCAATGGTATCGCAACAACAATGAACCCATCACAATTCAGACTGATTCTACGTTTGAACTGGTTATTCCTGAGTCTGATAAGGAAATCAGAACTAATACCATTACACTCAACACTTCTTATACAAGCTATTGAATGACTTATCCATGTTGCTCATTGATTTGCAACCAATACGAAGGACCATAAAGAGTGTCATGGATGGCACATTTGTAAAGGCCCTCTCAACATCAAAGACATTTCACAAGCAGAAAAGGTCATCATTCGATGTGTTCAACATGAAGTTTACTCACCGAAGATTGATAGCATATCAAGTGCACTCAATCTCTAAGGATATCCCACTCTACAAATTTAATCCGATGATTGATTACAAGTTGCTTCGAGTAGGAGGTTTCATAGGTCTGTTCATTCTGTTCAATGGGATAACTCATGAGGCCCCCGGGAAATAGAAGATTATGGGACCCCCAGGCTTACAGGTGGCCGCCATGCCAGGAGTAAGTAACAAACAAAACAACAGATAGAGTACAGCAGTCAGGATGAGCGCCACACTTACATCAGTCCTGCCTTACACCAAAGTCCTAACATTCTCCCTATACATCAGTCCGCAGAGTCCCACCCTATGGCAGAGCCTCCAAGTATGCCACCCTACGGCAGGGCCCCCCAGTGTGCCACCCTACAGCAGAGCCCCCCAGTGTGCCACCTTCTATCAGTGTTCCCTTACACACACCTTTGCACCTTAATGCTTGGTGTGGCAGGCAGCTGTCAGGAAAAGGCTTAAATCCACTTGTTGCAGGCTCTGAACTGCGCAAGTGAGTCTTAGAGCCAGCGGAATAGTGAACTGCTGTGGTTGGCCTCAGATCAGGCAGTGGGGCATGTGAATAAAAGCCATGCTTGATGTGTGTCATGATTTCACCACACAGGCATGCACCCAGACCTGCTCTGCTGCCTGATCCGAGGCAGAGCTCAGCAGTGCACCAATCAGCTGCCTCTGAATGGCAAGTGGCAATAGAAATGACAAGTGGATTTTTCTCGGGTAAAGGATTGTTAGATCGACTTGAGCGGCAGTAGGCACACATGAAACATACAGTATACATACACACAGTATACATACAAATAGACACACAGTATACATATAAACACATACACAAGTTACACAGTATACATATAGTATACACATACACGCACACAGTTACACATACACACAGTCACACATACACACACCAGCACTTTTCACCCAAAAATTAGCCTGATTGAACACACTGCTGCCCCCATCTCCTGGCATGCTGGTACTTGTAGTGCCCCAGCAGCTCACAGACACATTAGGTGGTAATGCAGTAGAGGAGGGGATGGTGCCTGTGTATTGGTGGGCAGGTAATGAGTAGGCATGGTAGCAAAGATTGGGGGAGAAGTTCAGAAATGTCCTTCCTCCAGAAGCAGTACACTTCTCACACAGAAAATTGATCTAACTGCTTCAGAGACAGGAGGAGCCCTGCTAGAGCAAAAACACATCCTCTCCCTCCCTCCTGCTCACCAGGGTAACCACTGACAAAAATACACTCAGTTCAGCTCAGCAAGCTTACCTTCCAGCAGACTGCAGCCCTTCCCATACTGCAGGCTGTGTCTACTCCTCACTCTCTTCTCCTCCAACTGTTGGCATCTCCTGCTCTGAAATCATATAAGCCACAGTGGGGAAGGGGGCATGTACACTGTGTTCCCATTGGCTGAGGAGGCAGTGCAGAGGTGGGGCAGCTATAGCCTATGGCTTTTCACAGCAAAATTATGTCGGTAAGGGACATTTCAGGGACAGATGTAAAAATACACTGATTTTTACATACTGTCCCTGGTTTTACTGAGGCTGCCCACCCTGTTGGGGCCCCCTAGTGGACCCAGGCCCTCAGGCACTGCACTTTCCCTCTGAAGATACTCTCTTAATCTGTCTTCTTTGCCATCTTACAGACATCAGTAATGACTTTACAATTTTGACAGCATTATTACTAAATACCAGCACACTAGAGCTAAAATCTCCAATAATAATCCCAGTAGCTGGAAACAAACTGCTACCCCCAGCAGAAGAAAATCAACCATAAATTCAAACATTTTGGAGCGAGTGAGGAGGATTTTCTATAAGAAGGATTGAATACGACGAGGTTGCAGAAAGGAAAGGAGGATTCAGCAGTGCTGCATAGAAGGCTTATCTATGAAGTTGAAGGTTAAGAGTATATATAAAGGAATCATATGAGTAGACCAAGAGGATGTTATAATGTACTTATTAAAAGTGAGCACATACAATGGCATTTTGAGTGTTGTTTTGTTGAACATACTACACTATATATTTTTTCTTTTTTGTTTTCTTTGGAGATGATCACTTTCAGAAGAATAGGATTATCCTACAAATTGGAACTCCACCTTAAAAGAATTCAAGAGAACAAGAGACATTTAAACTTGAATATATGTACTTTATTGGACATTAAGGTCACTGAGGAATGTAAGTACATCTTGGTGCTGGGGTTCTTCACCTCATTATGTCTACGCTCCCTCATATATTTATTGCTCTTTTATATCTCTCATTGTAGAAATTTCACATGCATGCTCCTGACGAGTGACGCACTGCCACGAAACGTGTAGAGCTTCTTGTTGCCGTGTTTTTACCCATCTACATCATGACTATCAAGTTATTTTGTTACCCACACTTGTACAGGTTTAGTGAAGCCATAGGTCCTGCAGGCAGTACCTCAAATTTTTACATTGATATCACCTAATTGCCTATGGTGAACTATGGAACTTTATTCCAACCTTATAATGGGACAAGAATGATACTATGTTCACTATTTTGTTTATTCATTTTACCATTGTTATTAGTGGCTATACCACAAGACATTTTACCATCATCATGTGTATTGTCATTATCATGTATATCATTTATTTGATTCTAGTATTGTTTGTCTATACTCTACTATACCAATAAAGATCTGTTGTTCACCGAACATTCTCTTGCTGCCATATAGTTCATTTAAAGTCCCATCTTTTTTGCTTTTTTGTTTTTCCTCTTTAGATATTAATTGGGTGGAAATGTATGACCTTACCAGGCCATAATTTCAATAAAGTCCCTAGGGATGGAAACACACAGCCTTACCAGGCAGTGGTATCCTAAAAGTCCCTACTATACAATTCCCTTTTCAATCCATAAGATTTAGGCTGGATTCACACTTATGGGAATTGGATGTGGGTTTACATAGCAGGAGATTGTGACCGGCTCTCTATGGAGCCGATTTACACATCTCCGCAGTGGCTCCGGTGTGAATTGCACAGGAGCCCTGTGTGTCTTTTGGTCCATTTCAGGTCTGAATTCAGCCCAAAATTCAGACCTGAAATAGTGAATGGAGACGCACCGGACTCCTGCTGTGAGCTGCTGCCTGTCCTAGTGTGAACCCAGCCTTACAACATACTTACCTCTTAAGACGTCAAGCTGCCCTATATGAACAAATGGGAGAAAGACATCAGGGAGACATTGGGTTTGCCAAAATGTTATAAGCTAGCTTAACATGCCTCTAAAATTATAGGTAATACCTCTTTAATAGAAGTTACCTGCAAAGTGTTTCTGCAGTGGTACATGTTCCCTGCTAGAATAGCCTTGTGGGCCCGGGTGCCTCCTCCCACTGCTTCAGCGGTTGTGGTCAGGAGGGTGTGGTCTACCATAGATGGTGGACCTGCCCAAAAGTTAAAAAGATTTTGGATCCATACCTACAATTTATCAACTCTCTTACTGGTGTTAACCTCATTGAATCCAATTTGATTTATTAAAGATAAACTTGATAATTCAGCATTAAACAAAGGCATAAACCACAATTACGGCAACAGTAAACAGTGTTGTAATAACTTTCCTGCCACCAGTAAACTATACTGATAAGGTGCAGTCCAGGGATGCTAAGACCCAGATCCACTGCAGTGGTACCCTTTCTAAAAGCAGTGAATGCAGTCCTTGAAGAGCAGCTTAACTTTTTGGTGCCAGCTCCTCTCGGCCCTTTAAGAGTTTTTTTTAGATACCAGGAGGTGGGGCGGAGTCTTCGATCATGTGACCACCGTGATTGGCTGTCACAGCTGTCACATGATCAGAAAGCTCCTGGTCGCAAGCAGCTTTCCTTTAGCTGCCAGTAAGTGTGCTGGGAGTTCAGAGCATGCATTCTCGGCACAGCTGTTGCACGCAAATATGCGTCCGCTCGCCGCCAAGGCCCACCCTATGAGAGGCTGCATATTTGCATGCCCTCTGCGCCAACAGGTTAAATAAAGAGGCAGTACTCTACCCCAGATGTTTAGCCGACCAGCATTGTACAGTGTCGTACAAAAATACATTCCCAGAAAAGTGCATAGGTGTCCAATCCTTATGTGCTCAGTCTTTGCTAGCAACAAACAGGTAATGGCCACAAGGACCTCTTACCAGACCCATTGATACAGCCACAACAGTCCCGCTGTTCATACTCCCTCTGGATTGGCCTGGTGCAACTCCAGCTCAGTCCATAAGTCTACAGCACACAGTATTTCTGTAGCAAGAGACTGTGTCCCACCAGTCCTAACTTAGTCCTCGGTCTCTGCGCACTCCAATCTGCTTTCTCTCCCTGGTCCCCAGTGCATAGGTCCCCAATATCCACTCAGGTTGCTAGCTTTTGTATGGGCGGTCACACATCCAGAAAGGAAGACGTGCGCACTCTGGTTCCTTTGTGGCAAAGAGAAAGCTAGTTCACGTGTAGTCTGGGAAATCTATCTTCTTTCTCCTCCCTCGTTGCTGGCTCACCCTGGGAACTGTAAAAGGAGGATTTCGATTTTGTGGGAATTTCAGAGTCTTGGTTCAACAGCTCTCATGATTGGCTGGCAACCATTCAAGGGTATTTCCTTTATTGCAGGGATAAGTAGGGTAAAAAAAAGGGGAGGGGTATGCTTGTATATCAAGAATAATGTACAAGTGAATGTGAGAGATAACATCACTAGGGGAGCTAGGAAGGAGGTGGAATCCTTATGAGTAGAGCTCCAAAGGGATGAAACTAAGGGGAAAGTAATACTGGGAGTATGCTATAGGCCCCCTAACCTGAGGGAGGAGGGGGAAAGGGACCTCCTATCACAAATTGGATTAGCAGCAAGGATGGGAGGTGTCATCATAATGGAGGATTTTAATTATCCAGACATAGACTGGGCGGAAGGAACCGTGCATTTGATCACGGATGTGGTAATAAAGGGCATTTTAGGAAACAGCGATCACAGGTCAATTAGCTTCAGTATAAATCACACAAATAGGAAACATAAGGGGAAAGACACAGAATTTCAAAAGAGCCAACTTCCCTAAACTACAAACCTTGCTAGAAGATATACATTTGGATAAAATCTTAGTCCTGGATGGCTTAACTCCAATATAAAAATGCATATGAAAAGCAAAGGAGAAGGCCTTCAAAAAATACAAGGATGAGGGATCATCATCAGCATTTAGACTTTACAAAGAATGCAACAAGAAATGTAAGGGTGCAATTAGAGCGGCTAAGATAGAACATGAAAGACACAGAGGAGGAGAGCAAAAAAAATCCCCCCAAAATTCAAAAATTTAAGTATATAAACAGTAAAAGAGGGAGGACAGACCATATTGGCCCCATAAAGAATGAGGGAGGGAATCTGGTTACAAAGGATGGTGAGATGGTGAGATGGCGAAGGCATTGAATTATTCTCCTCCTCAGTCTTCACGAGGAAATCGGGGGGCTTCAGTAACCAAAACTGCAGTGTTTATCCTCATGACACATCACAGGAAGCACCCTCATGGCTAACAGAGGACAGAATTAGAAATAGACCTGAAAAACTTAACATTAATAGGTCACCTAGACCATATGGCTTGGTCCTTAGGGAACTCAATCAAGTAATTGCCAGACAATTGTTCCTAATTTTTACTGACAGTCTACTGACTGGAATTATACCAGCTGATTGGAGAAAAGCCAAAGTAGCACCAATATTTTAAAAAGGGCCAAAATACATCCCTGGGAATTACAGACCAGTTAGCCTAACATCAATAGTATGCAAGCTCTTGGAGGGGATGATAAGGGACGGTATATGAAAACGGTATCATTAGCAGTAATCAGCATGGATTCATGAAGAATCGTTCTTGCCAAACCAATCTATTAACCTTCCATGAAGAGGTGAGCTGCCATCTAGATAAGGGGAGGCCCATAGACATGGTGTATCTGGATTTTGCAAAAGCATTTGACACAGTTCCCCATAAACGCTTACTGTACAAAGTAAGGTCCGTTGGCGTGGACCATAGGGTGAGTACATGGATTGAAAAATGGCTACAAGGCAATTCAGAGGGTAGTGATAAATGGGGAGTACTCGGAATGGTCAGGGGTGGAAAGTGGGGTCCCCAAGGGTTCTGTCCTGGGACCAATCCGATTTAATTTTTTTCATACGACCTAGAGGATGAGGGTAAACAGCTCAATCTCTGTATTTGCGGATGATACTAAGATACGTAGGGCAATAACTTCTCCGGAGGATGTGGAAACCTTGCAAGTAGATCTGAACAAATTAATGGGGTGGGCAACTACATGGCAAATGAGGTTTAATGTGGAAGATTGTAAAATAATGCATTTGGGTGGCAAAAATATGAATGCAATCTATACTTTGGGGGGAGAACCTCTGGGAGAATCAAGGATGGAAAAAGACCTGGGGGTCCTACTATATGATAGGCTCATCAATGACATGCAAAGCCAAACAGAATATTGGCATGCATTAAAAGGGGATTAACTCAAGAGATAAAGTGATAATTATCCCATTCTACAAGACTCTGGTCTGGCCTCACCTGGAGTATGCTGTCCAGTTCTGGGCACCAGTCCTCAGGAAAGATGTGCTGGAAATGGAGCGAGTACAGAGAAGGGCAACAAACTAATAAAGGGGCTGGAGGATATTAGTTATGAAGAAAGGTTATGAGCACTGAACTTATTTTCTCTGGAGAAGAGACGCTTGAGAGGGGATATGATTTCAATTTACAAATACCGTACTGGTGACCCCACACTTTTCCGCAGAAGGGAGTTTAATAAGACACGTGGCCACTCATTAAATTAGAAGAAAAAAGGTTTAACCTTAAAATGTGTAGAGGGTTCTTTTCTGTAAGAGTGGCAAGGATGTGAAATTCCCTTCCACAGGCGGTGGTTTCAGCGGGGGGCATCGATAGTTTAAAAAACTATTAGATAAGCACCTGAACGACCACAACATACAGGGATAAACAATGTAATACTGACATAAAATCACACACATAGGTTGAACTTGATTGACTTGTGTCTTTTTTCAACCTCACCTACTATGTAACTTTGTACTTTCAAGGGAGAATAGATGTTGGTCTGTAATGCTGTAAGCAAAAGAAAATGTACAAGTTAATCAAGTTCATGGCCCACTCCTTGTATTCACTTGGTAAGGTTCTTAAATATTTACAGGATATCTATCTATCTATCTATCTATCTATCTATCTATCTATCTATCTATCTATCTATCTATCTATCTATCTATCTATCTATCTATCTATCTATCTATCTATTTGAGTCAGTTGTTTCTGTGTGGTCATTTACAAGTTCCATTATTCCTAAACAATGTGGGAACATTGTGCAGACCAATGTTTATTGCAGAGAACAGTAAGGCATGGTGGAAATGGAAACATATGGTACCTAACACCTGTGAAAACAGCCAGACACAAAGCTGGACATGCTGTGAAAGTCAACTGCAGGGCAGGACCTTTAATCACCCCACACAAGATCCAAACAGCAGGCACTTTACGAGGCTCTAAGGAGCACATTACAACAACAGGAATTTAGGCTTGTCTCATGTGATATTACTCACAACATCATTATTATGCTTTAAAATGCATCCAGCATACAAATCGCCATGCATGTTTTTTGTTTACAGTTTTCTTATGTCATTTTCATATAAGTGTGCAAAGTCAATACGGTTTTGCAAGGAGAACAGCATTTCTGTTTGCTATCCTGGTCTGCTCTCTTTCCTTCTCCCATCTCACTCAATCTATGGATATATGATCTGAGATAGACAGAGAACAAATCAAACATGTGCACAAAACCATGTGTAGTAAACAATGTCAACAAATGGCACAATTAGAAAATTCACCTTTTTATGGGTGCCATGCAAAATTGTGCATGTATTTTTGCACGGATCTGCTTCTATGCTTGGTGTGGTCAGTTTAGAATGAATGGGAACTGGCAAGATCACCAGGTATTTAACTGCCTTGCTAAAGGAGCTGAGGGTAAAGGTGATGATGAGGCCAAGCATGTCTCCAGACCCTAACACTATTGAGCATCTGTGGGACATCCTCAAATGGAAGGTGGAGGAGAGCAAGGACTCTAACATCCACCAGCTCCGTGATGTCGCTATGGAGGAGTGGAAGAGGACTCCAGTGGCAACCTGTGAAGCTCTGGTGAACTCCATGCCCAAGAGGGTTAAGGCAGTGCTGGAAAATGATGGTTGCCACACAAAATATTGACACTTTGGGCCCAATTTGGACATTTTCACTTAGGGATGTACTCACTTTTGTTGCCAGCAGTTTAGATAGTGATGTGTGTTGAGTTATATTGGGGGGACAGCAAATTTACACTGTTATACAAGCTGTACACTCACTACTTGTAGCAACGTGTAATTTCTTCAGTGTTGTCACAAAAAAAAAAATGTGAGGAGTGTACTCACTTTTGTGAGATACTGTATCTGGCACATGGCAGGGTGGCTTATGGTAAGTTGGAAGGCTAGGGAAAGTATACCTTTAAGCATTGGTACATTTCTGAATGCAGAAGTTTTGGTAAAAACTTTATGTAGAATGCAGTGGTGGCCTCCCTCTTGGGATGACATATTATGAAAACTGAACCGGCACCTTGAAAACTGTGTTATTTTTATTTATTTATTATATATTTATATATATATTTTATTTATTTTAGCTTTCAAGACTGAGTAAAGCCTAACTTTCATACAATGTAAAACCTTACCCCCTAACAAGTTAATAAACATACATTTCAATTAAAAAATATTTCCTATCATTTCAAATCAATCCTTTCTTCCTTACTCGTTGCCAGCAAATTGTCTGTTGCAGAATATTTAAAGTGTTACTAAACCCACAACAGTAAAATCAGTCTGTATATGCAGTAAAGCATGCTTGTCATACACACTGTGGAACCTTAGGGGTTAATCCTTCACATTAGTACAGAGGCTAGGGGACAAGCTGCACATGCTCAGTTTGGTGTGTATTAATAGAGAGGTTTTTTTTTTTTCATGGGAGAGTGCATGTGATCAGCACAGGGCCAATCAGCACTGTCCAGACAGAGGGTCAGGGGGTCAGGGGTCCTACATCCTCATAGGACAATCATGGGAGAATGAAAACCCCTCCTACAAGCTTTAACCAGACCCTGATAGAAGTCACAAGACTGCTATATACTGCTATATACTGTTGATGAGAAACGGTATTTATCATAGGGCAGCACAGTGGCTGGTTGCTGGTTTGAATCCCGACCACGGCACTACCTGCCTGGAGTTTGCATGTTCTCCCTGTGTCTGCGTGGGTTTCCTCCGGGTACTCCGGTTTCCTCCCACACTCCAAAGACATGCTGGTAGGTTAATTGGATCCTGTCTAAATCGGCCCTAGTATAGGTATGAATGTGAGTTAGGGACCTTAGATTGTAAGCTCCTTGAGGGTATAGGGACTGATGTGAATGTATAATATATATATATATATGTAAAGCGCTGCGTAAATTGACGGCGCTATATAAGTACCTGAAATAAATAAATAAAAATCAGTGTATTTTTACTATAACTATTTCATTGCTTCAAGCGTAGTACTATAACTATTGCATTTCCATGTTTTGTGTACTGTGGGAGACCAGATATAGTGAATGCAGGGTCCTGGGTTTAGTAACACTTTAATTATTTACCTGTCAAGAACTTTTCATAGAGCCAGTTCAATTTCAGTTAAACATTACTTTTGTATTTAATTCCATTAAGTCTTTTATTACTAAATGGCTGTATAAGAGGATTTAAAATGATATATCCCCTCTCTGTGCTAAAAAAGTGAAAAAACAAAATAAAATCCTTACTATACATGACAAAATAAAATATTCAGTATGTGTAATAAAGACAATTTTGTTACTATAACTCTACTTATATAGATAATGTTTTGTAACTAAATAACAAGGTGCTTAATCGCTAGTAGCGCTGTAAAACAATATAACCACTTCATTCAAATAAACGAAATCAATTAGCCCTGGTTCACACCAGTCATGTCATGTGATTTGACAGCTCAAAATTGGATGACACTACATTGCCAGCAATGTAACCATTTAAATCATTGCGACTCAAGTCATAGCGACTTTGAAAGAGGTTCATGCACTACTTTTGTGCGATTTCATTGCGACCCGCATTGACGTCTGTTAAATTAAGTTGCAAGCCGCAATGAAATTGCACTGATTTGCAGCTTTGAAATCGCTCTGAAGCAGCGTGATTTCAAAGCCGCACTTGTGTGAACCAGTACTAAATAAATAAGTGAATAAATGAATAAACAAGTGTCCATAAGCACTCCAAGTGTTCTGTATAGTGAATGATCTCAGTGTTTGTTAAAGATAGGTAAGTAAATGTGACCGTTCAGAAAAATAATTAAAAAATAAAGTGACAAGTCCACTCTTGTATCCTCTTTCACGAACTACAACACCGCTGTGAATCCAGTGATCACCACTTCTTCACCCCAATCCAGTTTAACTCACTAGATTAAATTGCCTGTCAAATTTCAGGCAATAATGGCATTAGAAGAGCATCCAAGCAGTATAATGCCACCTCTACAGGCACCTTTCAATCTCAACTCTGCTCCAAATAGACCAGTGATCATATATCATTAGGAATGGTCCTGATGTTTGAGTCGAACGTAAGTTTAACTCAAACATCGGGTGTTCGCCTGTTCGCCGAATAGCGAACAATTTGGTGGGTTTGCGGCAAATTCGAAAGCCGCGGAACACCCTTTAAAAGTCTATGGGAGAAATCAAAAGTGCTATTTTTAACCACTTCCGGTCCGCCCACCGCCCACTGTATATATACCTCATTTTTTTGAAGATGGATATCTCGTTAACGGCAGCAGCTGCTGCCACAACCGAGGTATCCATCTTTTCAGCGGGCGGTTCCCTACACGATAATGGTGGTCTCTGCGGCGGGTTCGCCGCGAGATCACCGTTATCGGCGGCGGGAGAGGTGCCACCCCCCCTCCCGCCGCTCTCCCGCACCCTCCGCCGCTTACCGGAGCCGTCGGTAGCGGCGGAGGCGATCGGGTCCTTTCCCTGCTTAGGTATGGAGACGAGTGAGGCCAAGATGGCCCCCACCCGTCTCCATACCATGTGACGGCCGGAGCGACGTCATTACGACGGCTCCGCCCACTTCTCTTAAAGGCACAATATTTTTTGTGTCATTTTTTAAACGACTTTTTTTTTTTTTTTTTTGCATTTTAGTCTAAATATGAGATCTGAGGACTTTTTGACCCCAGATCTCATATTTAAGAGGACCTGTCATGCTTTTTTCTATTACAAGGGATGTTTACATTCCTTGTAATAGGAATAAAAGTGATCCAATTTTTTTTTTTTTTTAAAACAGTGAAAAAATAAATAAAATAAAGTAAAATAAATAATAAAAAAAAAATAAAAAATTTTTAAAGCGCCCTGTCTCGACGAGCTCACGCGCAGAAGCGAACGCATACGTGAGTAGCGCCCGCATATGAAAACGGTGGTCAAACCACACATGTGAGGTATCGCCGTGACCGGTAGAGTGAGAGCAATAATTCTAGCCCTAGACCCCTAATGCAAAACATGCAATCTGTAGAATTTTTTAAACGTCGCCTATGGAGATTTTTAAGGGTAAAAGTTTGACGCTATTCCACGAGCGGGCGCAATTTTGAAGCGTGACATGATGGGTATCAATTTACTTGGCGTAACATTATATTTCACAATATAAAAAAAAATTGGGCTAACTTTACTGTTGTTTTATTTTTTTTTTTCAAAAAAGTGAATTTTTTCCAAAAAAAGTGCGCTTAGAAGACCGCTGCGCAAATACGGTGCAAAAAAAAGTATTGCAATGACCGCTATTGTATTCTCTAGGGTGTTAGAAAAAAAACAATATATAATGTTTGGGGGTTCTAAGTAATTTTCTAGCAAAAAAACCTGTTTTAAACTTGTAAACACCTAAAATCCAAAACGAGGCTGGTCTTAAAGTGGTTATAGGCTTATATGCATGGTATTGTCACAAAAAGTGTTTGGGGACCTGCGTCCTGCCCCAGGGGACATGTATCAATGCAAAAAAAGTTTTAAAAATTCCCATTTTTTTCGGGAGCAGTGATTTTATTAATGCATAAAGTGAAACAATAAAAGTGTAATATTACTTTAAATTTCATACCTGGGGGGCGTCTATAGTATGCCTGTAAAGTGGTGCATGTTTCCCATGTTTACAACAGTCCGAGAGCAAAATGTCTTTTCTAAAGGAAAAAAAGTAATTTAAAAGTATTCGCGGCTATAATGAATTGTCAGTCCTGGCAATACACATAAAAGTTCATTGATAAAAACGGCATGGGATTCCCCCACAGGGGAACCCTGAACCAAAATTTAAAAAAAAAATGCGTGGAGGTCCCCCCAAATTCCATACCAGGCCCTTCAGGTCTGGTATGGATATTAAGGGGAACCCCGTGCCAAAATTAAAAACAAAATGGCGTGGGGTCCCCCACAAAATCCATACCAGACCCGGTTTAAGGGGAACCCCGTGCCAAAATTTAAAGAAATGGCGTGGGGTCCCCCCAAAAATCCATACTAGACCCTTATCCGGGCATGCAACCTGACAGGCCGCAGGAAAAGAGGGGGGGCGAGAGAGTGCCAGGCCACATGTCATCGTGTGGCCCCGCCCCGGGTTATAAAAGAGTTGTCACCTGAGAGCGGTTGGTCATTAGGAGTTTGCATGTTCTCCCTGTGCCTGCGTGGGTTTCCTCTGGGTACTCCGGTTTCCTCCCACACTCCAAAGATATGCTGGTAGGTTAATTGGCTTCTGTTCAAAAATTGGCCCTAGTATATGAATGTGAGTTGGAGACCTTGGATTGTGGGCTCCTTGAGGGTAGGGACCAATGTGGGTGTACGATGTATGTGTGGAATGCTGTGTGAATTGGCAGCGCTATATGGGTACCTTAAATAAATAGGGATGATTGTAGATACACACCCACACTCACTCAGGTTGAACTGGATGGACTGGTGTCTTTATTCAACCTTACTAACTATTACAGCGGGTGCCTCCCAAGGCGTGGATTGTGTTTTTTTTTTACCATTTTCACACATTTTTTGTGAAATGGTAGGGGTACATTTGTACCCCGTTACCATTTCACACAGGAGGGCTGGGATCTGGGGGTCCCCTTGTTAAAGGGGGCTTCCAGAGTCCAATAAGGCCTGGAATAGTTCAGGAGGGGGGGCGCTCTCTCGTCCCCCCCTCTTTTCCTGCGGCCTGCCAGGTTGCGTGCTCAGATAAGGGTCTGGTATGGATTTTTGGGGGGGACCCCACATCATTTTTTTTTTAATTTTGGCACGGGGTTCCCCTTAAATTCCATACCAGACCTGAAGGGCCTGGTATGGAATTTGGGGGGACCCCCACACATTTTTTTTTAAAATTTTGGTTCGGGGTTCCCCTGTGGGGGAATCCCATGCCGTTTTTATCAATGAACTTTTATGTGTAATGCCGGGACGACAATTCATTATAGCCGAGAGTACTTTTAAATGACTTTTTTTCCTTTAGAAATGTCATTTTGCTCTCTAACTGTTGTAAACACAGGAAACATGCGCCACTTTACAGGCATACTATAGACACCCCCAGGTACGAAATTTAAAGGAATATTACACTTTTATTGTTTCACTTTAAGCATTATTAAAATCACTGCTCCCGAAAAAACAGCCATTTTTAAAACTTTATTTTGCATTGATACATGTCCCCTGGGGCAGGACCCAGGTCCCCAAACACTTTTTAAGACCATACCATGCATATAAGCCTTTAAAATTAGCACTTTTGATTTGAGTCCCATAGACTTTAATGGTGTTCGAACAAATTTTTTTGCCTGTTCGCATGTTCTGGTGCGAACCGAACCGGGGGGTGTTCGGCCCATCCCTATATATCATGTAAAATAAAAAAGAACACTTCCAATAGTGCAGTAAAACGTAAGATCTAGATTTTATTTCAGAAGAAAAAAGCTTGCCAAACAATGTCTTCCAATGCAGCATAACATACAAAACATATAGACCATGAATTCTTATTGTAAAAGCTGACGCCGCATTCAGAAAGCTGTCCGGAACATTTTTCCAGACTGGTCACACATACTTACCTATCCTTAACAAACACTGACAACATTAACTATATAAAATCTGGATTTCGCCCTCAACACTCCACAGAAACTGTTCTTTTAAAACTCACAAATGACCTACTAACTGCAAAAACCAACGGACACTATTTTGTACTCCTACTTCTGGATCTTTCAGCTGCCTTTGACACGGTTGACCACCCCCTCCTCCTCAAAAAACTTTACTCCCTCGGTCTCCATGACTGTGTTCTTCAGTGGCTCTCATTCTACCTATCCCAACGCACCTTCAGCGTCACTTGCAATTCTACTTCCTCCACTCCTCTTCCCTTCTCTGTCGGGTTCCCCCAAGGTTCTGTTCTTGGACCTCTTTTATTTTAAATCTACACCTCTTCCCTGGGTCAGCTGATAGCCTCTCACGGCTTTCAATATCATTTTTATGCTGACGACACACAAATCTATCTCTCCACCCCTCAACTCACTCCATCAGTCTCCTCACGCATCACTAACTTACTAACCGACATATCTGTATGGATGTCACACCACTTCCTCAAACTCAACTTTTCCAAAACCGAGCTTATAATATTTCCCCCCCCCCCCACGTGCCTCTTCCCCTGACTTGTCTGTCAAGAGCAATGGCAAAACCATCCACCTGTCCCCACATGTCAGGGTGCTAGGTGTTATCCTGGATTCTGAACTCTCCGTTCGGCCCCACATCCAATCACTTTCCAAAGGTTGCTGCCTCAACCTCCGCGACATCTCTAAACTACGTCCCTTTCTAACCAATGAAACCACAAAGCTCCTGATTCACTCCCTGGTTATCTCTCGCCTTGACTACTGCAACTCCCTCCTCATTGGCTTACCTTTAAATAGACTATCCCCCCTTCAGTCCATCATGAATGCTGCTGCCAGACTCATCCACCTTACAAACCGCTCAGTGTCTGCTACCCCTCTCTGCCAATCCCATTGGCTACCACTCGCCTAACGAATTAAATTCAAAATACTAACAATAAGTTACAAAGCCATCCACAACTCTGCCCCCAGCTACATCACTAACCTAGTCTCAAAATACCAACCTAATCGCCATCTCCGTTCCTCCCAAGACTTCCTGCTCTCTAGCTCCCTCATTACCTCCTCCCATATCCACCTCCAGGAATTCTCACGAGCCTCACCCATCCTCTGGAATTCCCTACCTCAATCTGTCAGACTGTCTCCAAATGTATCCACTTTTAGGCGATCCCTGAAAACTTTCCTCTTCAGAGAAGCCTATCCTGCCTCCATCTAACAACTGCACTATTTTCTCCATTAGCTCATCCCCCACAGCTATTACCCTTTTGTATAACTTGACCCTTCCTCCTAGATTGTAAGCTCTAACGAGCAAGGCCCTCTGATTCCTCCTTTATTGAATTGTATTGTACTTGTACGGTCTGTCCTAATGTTGTAAAGCGCTGCGTAAACTGTCGGCGCTATTTAAATCCTGTATAATAATAATAAAATACTTCGAGTGTTTATGGACACTCGTTTATTCATTTATTCACGTATTCATTTATTGTTTTTGTTTATTTGAATGATGTGGTTATATTGTTTCACAGCACTACTAGTGATAAAGCACCTTGTTGTTTAGTTACGCAACATTATCTATATAACCTATCCTTCCTAACCAGACCAATTTTCAGCTTTCAGTGCTCTCACATTTTGAATGACAATTAGTCAGTCAGGCAACATGCTACCCATATGAATTTTTTGTCCTTTTTTTTCACACAAATAGAGCTTTCTTTTGGTGGTATTTGATCGCCACTGGGTTTTTTATTTTTTGCGCTATAAAATAAAAAAAAGACCTAAAAATTTGTATAAAAAAAAGAAAGCATTTTTTTTGTTTCTGTTATAACATTTTGCAAATTAGTTATTTTTCTTCATAAATTTTGGCCAAAATTTATACTGCCACATATCTTTGTAAAAATAACCCAAATCAGTGTATATTATAGATGCTAACAAGCCAGGAAAGTACAAATATCCCCAAATGACCCCTTCTTGGAAAGTAGACAATCCAAGGTATTTAGTAAGAGGCATTGTGAGTTTTTTGAAGTTGTCATTTTTTTCCACAATTCTTTGCAACATGAAGTTTTTTTTTTTGTTTTTTTTCCACAGAATTGTCATATTGATGGGTTATTTCTCTTACACAGCATATGCATACTACAAAATGCATTCTACTACTCCTCCTGAGTATGGCGATACCACACGTGTGAGACTTTTACACAGCCTGGCCACATACAGAGGCCCAACACGCAGGGAGCAACGTCAGGCGTTCTAGGGACAAAAAATTACACATTTCATTTTTTTGACTACCTCTTACATTTTGAAGGCCCTGGAGCACCAGGACAATGGAAACGTCCACAAAATGACCCCATTTTGGAAAGTAAACACCCCAATGTATATTCTATAAGCATAATGAGTCTTTTGAATATGTCAATTTTTTCCACAAGTTTTTGGAAAATGTGGAAATAAAATGAAAACACATTTTTTTTTACAGAAAGTTGTCCATTTACAGGGGGTCCCAAGGTTACAAACAAGTTAGGGACCGTAGGTTTGTTCTTAAGTTGAATCTGTTTGTAAGTCGGAACAGGTACATTTTTTAAGTGTAGCTCCAGCCAAAAAAAATATTTTTAAGCTTTTTGGATAGCATAGGGAAGGGTTAACACCCCTGTAACATTTGTTTTGCTGTGTGTGCCCATGTTCAGAAGATTTCACCTCACTTTCTGTCCCAATGACAATTGGGTTTTGAGAATTTTGGGTTGTTGTGGAAACAAGCCTTGGTGATAAAGCATCAGTGGAGGTACTTTTTCCCCATAATAGCACTTACAGGAGTGAATTTCCCTTCCTAGGGGTAGATTTCCTCTCACTTCCTGTTGTCTCCCTCCGTTTGTAAGCAGGAGTTGTTTGTAAGTGGGATGTTTGTAACTAGGGGACTCACTGTATAAGATATTTCTAACACATAGTATGTACATAGCAAAAAAGACACCTCAAAATATATTTTGCTACTCCTCCTGAGTATGGTGATACCACATGTGGGAAACTTTTCCACAGCCTGGCCACATACAGAGGCCCAATATGCAGGGAGCACCACCAGGAACATACATTTCAAATGTAATTTGACTACCCATTACACTTTTGTGAGACACTGATGGGCACTGTAGTGGCAAGGATGCAGCATGGATGAGAACTGATGGCATGGATGTGGCACGAGTGAGGCATGGATGAGCATGAATGAGCATGGATTGAGCAGGAATGGAGCATGGATGGAGCATGGATAAGCACGAATAGAGCATGGATGAGCACGGATGGAGTACAGATGAGCCAGGAATGCATGGAGTACGGATGAGCCAGGGATGGATGGAGCACGGATCAGCCAGGGATGGGTGGAGCATGGATGGATGGAGTACGGATGAACGAGGGATGGATGGAGTATGGATGAGCATGGATGGATGGAGCATGGATGAGCCAGGGATGGATGGAGCATGGATGAGCAGGGATTGAGCATGGATGAGCCAGGGATGGATGGAGAATAGATGAGCATGGATGGATGAGCATGGATGAGCTAGGGATGGATGGAGTACGGATGAGCACGGATTGAGCATGGATTGAGCACGGATGAGCCAGTGATGGATGGAGCATGGATGAGCCAGGGATGGATGGAGTATAGATGGGCACATATGAAGCATGGATGGGCACATGTGAGGCATGTATGAGAATGGATGGGCACATGTGAGGCATGGCTGAGCCAGAGATGGATGAATGGATGAGCGCAGATCAGCACTGTGGGCACTTCAGAGACAGCACTTAGCGCTGCTGCACCTGGCTCCCTCCTCTCCTCGCACACTGTACTCCGGTTTGTTGACAAGTGATCGCTCCATCAGTGGACAGAGCGATCACGTGGTAAAGGGCCTCTGTCATTGGCCCTTTACCCCGTTCCGTGATGCTGTCATTGGCCCTTTACCCCGTTCCGTGATCCGTGATGCGCCGGGGACCCGATTGTCATGGATATTCCCGGGTGCGCACCCCAGGGGGTGCGCGGGGGCGCGATTCTGTGAGGACATCCATGGACACCCTCCCAGAATACGCCGACCGCGCTGTAGCCGTCTTTCGGCTATGGCCCGTTTGGCATGTGGTTAAAGAGGAACTCCAGGCTTCTTCTGAAAAAATTTAAAGTCAGCAGCTACAAATAGTGTAGCTGCTGACTTTTAATATTAGGACATTTACCTGTCCAGGCATCCAGTGGTGTCCTCACCCGAGCCAATTCTTCAGTCGGCTATCAGATTCTGGCACCGCCATCTTGACTAGGGGAAAACCTGCAGCTTTGTGAATGTGCCACTGTCTTCTGGGACTAGTGAAGTGTCCCAGAAGGCTGCGGGGGAAGGGGGGACGCCATGGCGAACTGAGTCAGAGGTGGGAGCGGGTATCTGTCAAAACCAGATACCCGAACCCCCCCCCAAAAAGAAAGGTGCCAAATGTGGCAGCGGAGAGGGGGGGGAGCAGACAAATAGAGCTTCTCCGTTTGGGTGGAGCCCTGCTTTAAGTCAAGAAAAAAATACTATTGGGGGCAACATTTGGCTGCCAGTTCAACAGTCCATCATGTAGACATGGATTAGAATATGGGCCTACTTAGGAATCTACAACTGAGAAGAGTATTATAGATAAATAGTTAAACATTTATTTTCAGTCCTTGGAAAAGTTGAATGGAGTTAGGAGCGAGATTTCACACTCCAGTAATATGTAGCTGGAGGTAGAGTCTGTTGTGAATGAACACCAATGATTTAATTTACACCCAACTCTTGTTGAAAGCTCCATGCTATATATTTAAAGTGACCCTTTCAACAGTACTAGCAACTTTAATATTCAGTGTCTTGCAAAATAGCTTAGTGCGTACTTACTTTTTTGGCAGGCAGCAAGTGAAATTTCCACTGTCTTTTTTTTTTTATTCTTTATTTATATAAATTTTCCAATACAAAATTACAAACATCTATATCTCTCTTCCAACAGAGAGGAACAATCTCATTTTAAATAACAACAATCCCTCACCACCCCCAACCTTTCCCCCCCTACCCCATCCCTACCCTCTACCCCCCCCCCCCCCCCCGCCCCACTGCAGGTTTGGAGTATGCCTGATCTGACTGGGTTTTCCGCTAATCCTCAAAATCAATCACCTCTTGTCACCTCCTCCAGGTAGCTCCATGAATTTTTATAAATCCGCCACCCTGACCATTTATCACCACGGGTTTCCCCGTCCTCTGATTCCGGTCCTCCTTCTTCCCCAACCTCCATGTTGTATATCTCGTTTATACAGAAGAGCCAATCACGAACATTCGGAATCCCTGGTTCTAGCCAGTTCCTCGCTATCTGTATCTTAGCCACATCCAGCAGTATAGGGACTATGGAGTTTTGATATTGCTTGATTGGCTCCTCTGTACCGTGAAACAGACATACCCATGGGTCTTCTACCACACTTTTGCCCGTAATACTTCTAGTTAGTTCCATTATCCTTTTCCAGTATGTTTTGATGTTCGCACAATCCCACCAAATGTGTGCCATCGTCCCCATTCCCCCGCATCCTCTCCAACATTCACCAGATTTTTCTGGAGCAAACTTTCTTAACTTGTCTGGTGTGGCATACCACCTTGCCAGGCATTTATAGTTTGTCTCGGTCCTTTTGCTGTCCACTGCTGATTTATGTATTAGTTTCCATATCTTTAAACATAGGTGTTTGTCACAGCGTGATCCCAATTCCCTTTCCCAAACCTTAATATAATGAGGTACTTCCGCTTCCTCTCTCACTTAGAATTTTATAGACTTTTGATATTGGGCCCCTCTGGTGCTCTCCCTCACAAAGCTTTTCCAGGGGTCTATATCCTTCTACCCACCTCAGGGGTTTTGGCAGTTTCCCAATGAATACAGACAGCTGTAGGTACCTCCAAGGATCCAATGACAGATCCACCGTCCTATCTTTTAATTCAATATACGTGCATATTTTCCTATCTCTTATAACGTCTTTTATTTGCAAATTATCCCTTTTAATCCAATTCCCTCCCACCTCCCTCATCCCCGGTGCAAAAAACTTATTTTCTTTCGGTGATATCAAAGGTGAATTATACGTCCACTTGTTTTGCATATGTGTCTGATCCCATACCTTTAAAGCGTTTTGTGTTAATATTGGCATCCATCCTGTGTCTAGTGCTCTTTATTCAGGTGGATTCCAAATTATGTGACCTAGTGCCTTATTACTAATACTGTGCTCAATATTTACCCATCTCCTTTCTGAACCCCCCTTTGACCACTCAATAACACGTGTCAGGACCACCGCTTTGTAATATTTATAAAAGTCTGGCAGTGACAGTCCTCCTTTTTCTTTCCTCCTACTCAGGACCGAGCAAGAAATTCTAGGCTTTTTGCCACACCAGACAAGCCTCAGTACCAGGCCTTTTAAAGCTCGGAAGAACACCTGGGGGAGGGGGATAGGAAGCATCTGGAATCTGTATAGAATTTTGGGCAATAAAATCATTTTTACCGCATTTATGCATCCAAACCATGAAAGGGGTCGATAGTACAGATTTCCGACCTCTCGTCTGATTTCATCTAATAGGGGAATATAATTGTTTACATACAGGTCCTTCAAATTATTTGAAAGCTAAACCCCCAGATAGCCAATTTTTTTCCTCCAAGGGAAGGGGAAGGATTTTGAAAGACACTCCTCCTCCTCCTTTCTAACATTTAAATTAAGGACCTCCGACTTCCCGAGATTAATTTTAAAATTTGATATCTCCCCAAATTTTTTCAGGTTTTTGCGTATATTCGGGATAGTAATTCTAGGGTTTGTAATATAAAACAATATATCATCTGCAAAAGCAGCTACTTTATGCTCATCAGGTCCTATTTTAACCCCACTGCAGTCTGGGTCCCCACGAATGGACGATAGCAGAGGTTCCAATGTTAAGACAGACAAAAGGGGGGAAAATGGACAACCTTGCCTCGTACCATTGTCCATCCGAAAGGACCCAGAAGTCACCCCATTAATTTTCACAAATGCAGTTGGGTCGGAATATAATATTTTTACCCACTCGATAAATCTCTGGCCCACCCCTATTGTTTCTAATGTTTTAAATATCCACCCCCAGTCTACCCTGTCAAACGCTTTTTCTGCATCCATTGACATGAATAGAACTGGGGGCCCACCTTGTTTGATGGACTCTGCTAAAAGCACCGACCTTACTCCGTTATCCCTGCACTGCCTACCCGGAATAAACCCCACCTGGTCTGGGTGCACCAGGGCGGTCATTTTACTTTTTAGCCTCCCTGCCAAAACTTTGGAAAATAACTTTACATCAGCATTTAGCAGGGAAATAGGTCTATAACTCGAGCACAGCTCCCCATTTTTGCCTTCTTTATGGATTATGCCCTGTACACACGGTCGGATTTTCCGACCGAAAATGTGTGATAGGACCTCGTTGTCGGAAATTCCGACCGTGTGTGGGCTCCATCACACATTTTCCATCGGAATTTCCGACACACAAAGTTTGAGAGCAGGCTATAAAATTTTCCGACAACAAAATCCATTCTCGGAAATTCCGATAGTGTGTACATAAATCCGGCACACAAAGTGCCACGCATGCTCAGAATAAATTAAGAGACGAAAGCTATTGGCTACTGCCCCGTTTATAGTCCCGACGTACGTGTTTTACGTCACCGCGTTTAGAATGATCGGATTTTCCGACAACTTTGTGTGACTGTGTGTATGCAAGACAAGTTTGAGCCAACACCCGTCTGAAAAAATCCTAGGATTTTGTTGTCGGAATGTCCGATCAATGTCCGACCGTGTGTACGGGGCATTAGAGTTATAGCCGCCAATAGCGCGTCTCCCCCCATTTTACAGTCTGGGCCTAATTTATTCCAATAATTTCTTAATCTGGGTATAAATATAATGAGGTGAACCCGTCTGGGCCTGGACTTTTCCCCTTGGGGCTACTCATGAGGGCCTCCAGTATTTCTGCCTCTTCTATTGGTCTGTCTAGGATATCTCTCTCCTCTTCAGAAATCCTTGCCACCTCTGCTCCTTTTGGGAATTCTTCCATTTTTTCCTCCTTATTGCCTACACCTAATCCTATTTGTTTAATAATTAATGGAGTACAGATCTTTATAGTACTTTCTAAATTCTTCTGCTATTTCCCTACTTGAGCCTACCTTTTCTCCTTTTTTATTTTGTATTTGCATAATGTAGTTTCTCTCTCTTTTCTTCCTCAATATCTTTGCTAGGTGTTTACTTATTTTGTTGCCCCAAACATATCTCTCCTTTGCTAATTTATTGAGGGCTCTGCTTGAATCCTGTTCAAAGCTGTCTCTCAACTCTTCTCTTTTTGCTACTAACCGTCGATAGCTGTGCTGACACTGACCTTTTGATTTTTTGTGGACCTGTTCCAATTTCTGAATTTCCTCCATAAGTTTATCCTTCTCTTCTCTTCTTTTTCTTTTCAACCCGGCGCCTATAGATATAAATACCCCTCTTATAAACGCTTTATGCGCCTCCCACAGCACCCCGGGTGAGATTCCCTCTGTATCATTAGTGCTAAAAAAAAATTTAAGTTCTTCATTTATCTTTTCTACCACTCTAGGGTCTGATAGCAAATTTTCATTTAGTTTCCACGAATAGGATTGTTTTTGTCTTTCTGTGATCTTCAATCTTAATATTACTGGAGCGTGATCTGAGAGGGAAATCACTCCAATTCTAGACTCCTCAACAGAGTCCATCAAACTATGATCCACCATTATATAATCTAGCCTCGAGTACGTCCCATGCACAGGGGAGAAGAAGGTGTAGTCCTTGATTTTTTGATGCTGCAACCTCCACACATCAATCAACTGATTTTCCCTTAACCGTTTTTTTATCATATTTAGTTGAGCCTTACTTGTCCCCTGTGCCCGGGACGTGCCATCGTATTCGGGGTCTAAACAGGAATTAAAATCTCCTGCCATAACTACCTCTCCCTCCCTGAATTCCATCAACTTAGTGAGCATACCCTTCAAAAATGACGTTGGGTTTTTATTGGGGCAATAGACATTCACCAATGTGAGCTTTTTTTATTAATCATACCCTTAAGAAATAAAAAACGGCCCTCCGGGTCCGATAATCTCCTGGATTCTAGGAATTTCACGGAGCCGGAAAGCCCTATTGCAACCCCCTTAGATCTACTTATTGGAGTGTCACTATAAATCCAGTTAGGCATCCATGAAGCAAACAATTTAGTATGTGAGCCCTGCATCAGGTGTGTTTCCTGTATGAATGCCACATCCGCTCCATAGTGCTGTATCTCCCTGAGAATTTTATATCTTTTACCTGGGGAGTTCAGTCCCTTGACATTGTAAGACAAAAAGTTTAACTCAGCCATATCTATACTCCATCTCTTTTTTCTCTAACTAATTCAGTATACTCCTGCCCTGCAGTTCCCTTCCCCCTCCCTCCCCCCAACCCTTCCTCCCAAATAGGACCACCTAGGTCCCATATCCCGAGCCACTTTCCCGAGGGTGGTTCACCCCAGTGGCCGCCGGTGCCCCCTCCCTACTACCTAGAATCAGCAGGGAGAATGGGCATGCTGAGCCCGAGCGTGCATTCCCATCGGGTCCTAAATCGCTACCTTTTCATTCCAGCCATATATATTTAATACTTTTGTATCCCCCTATCCCTTCACCCCATATCCCCCAACTCACCTATCGGCAATTCAAGGTCTCGAGGACGCCAACTCCGTTCTGTCTCTCCGCCCCACCCCCAAGCTTGAGTAGGGAGGAGAGAGAGAAAGGTGGGCAAAAAAAAAAAAGAAAAAAAAAGTCCTCAGGGTCCTTTATTCTTCTTTTATTCTTCTTCTTGTCTTCGTATCTCTTCTCCACTTTTCCTCATATAGGCATATCCGGAGGTGTAATCCCCAGATTCCCACAAAAGTCCAGAATTTCTTCCGGAAACATCATTTTGAAAGCTCTTCCTTCCTTAATCACTAGTAGGGATGTTGGGAACCCCCAGCTGTATTTGAGGTTAGCTGTTTTCAGTTGATCCAAAAGGGGTTTTAGTTGCCTTCTTCTTGCTGATAAATCTGAAAACATTTTTAACTCTTTGTTATCGTACCTGAGGGATGGGACCCCCCTGAGATTGGACCATATCTTCTCCTTATCCTCATATGCATGAAACTTAACTATTACGTCTCTTGGGATTTCTTGACTCATATTTGGTGGTTTTCTGACCCTGTGGACCCTGTCTATCCTCAGGGCCTCATCCTTTCTTCTTCCCAGGATTGGGTTGAGTAATTTCTGCATCTTATCTCTCAGGTCCTCGTTTTGTTGTTCTGGGAGGGATCTTATACGCAAATTTTGTCTTCTGCTTTGGTTTTCCTGTTCTTCTAATTTCCTGTTCTTCTGTTTCTTCCACTCTGCGAAGTAGATGGCCCATATCCAATCGCACACTTGAAATTTCTGTTTTGATAACATTTTCTAACTTCATGAACATTTCTGTCATCTCCTCTTTACTTATGGTAGATGTTATATTCCTTATCTCCTCAGGATCACTCAATGCAGCAGCGCCCTCGTGCTCCATCTCTTCTCTAGCCTTCTCCCCCTGTCCCCCTTTTTGTTTCAACTGTGTTTTTTTCTCCTTTGTTCCTGCTTGCTTCATTTCAGTAACCGGGCTTTTGGTATTTACTTCCTTCAAATATTTCTGTATTGTGCTTGTATTAAGACTCTCCCAAGAGTTTTAGGTTCCACTGTTCTCTGGTTACGCCCTCTCATACTTCAGCAAGATTACTAGCAGTATACCCAAACCCTAGACCTGACTGAGTGTCCGAATTCCACCCCGTCCTTCGGTCTATCCGTGCGGCTTTTTATATCAGCACTGTTGAGCTAGTATATGGCAAGCATCCCATACGTTTTTAAAGTTCTATGAATTTAATTTCAAGCTTCCCATTTTCTTCCTACATATCCATCTTTCTAAAAAAAACCTGCAGGACTTCGGCGGGTAATTTCCAGGATTGGAGTGCTGGAGTATGGGGGCAAAATCTCACTTAATCCTGCCTTCCTTCACCTATGTTTGTACCTCCTGCATTGTCAGTCCATTTTCATTGTCATCACATAATAAAGGGAGATCTTGAAAACAACGAGAAAGAGTAAATCATACCTGGAGAGGAGATCTTCTTCGATACTTAAACTCCTTATTGAGCAGTATGCTGTGTTGTATTTGTTTCCACGCACTATGCTCCACTATAGGACTGGTGTGAGGTGGGGTGGGACAGGGGGAGATGTCACTTGTTCCTTGACTTTGATTCAGTTTTTTGACCCTGGTTTCCGTCTCAGAGAAGGACCAGACCCCCCGCCACACTAGCGTTATACTTCACAGCCAGGGTCTACACGTGGGGATCTTTTCCTCCTTCTATTTCTGGTATGGCCGAGACGCCGGCCGCGTCCTTTCAGGCACAGACAGCGCGGAGCGGCATCGATCCCCCACCATGCCGCCCGCCCTCAGTGCGCCAGTTTGATCCTCCTCCTGTTGCTGTGGGTGCTCAGTGCGGCTTCCGCATCCTCTCTAGTGTCCCGGGGACAGCGGCTTCAGTCTCTCTCCTCGCCGCTCCCCCTCCATACACCGACCTACATTGTCCTGCACGCCTTCGTCCGCACTCCGGCGCCACCTTCAGGCCCCTCCCCCCGTTAGACGTGCACGTTCACATCTGCATCTCTCCTGCCATCATTCCCTCTCTGAAATTTTCACCGTCTTGAACTGCTCCAAATACCCTGACACTTCTGACACTTTCAGACCACTGGGTGCTGTGGGTCCTTCTGCTGGCTGCTGTGTCTTGTAGTGACCTAACACACACTATCCAACCTAGTACCCATCAGAGAGATTCTATTTACTTCCTGTCCATCTGACACAGCAGAGAGTGAGGGGAAATCATTTTAATAGGGGCGCAAGCAACAGTATCATAGATAGTCAACACCTTTTAGGTGTTCAATGGATCACGTTTCATCATTCATACCAGTTAAGGCATAACCAACACTTAAAGGAATCATCAGAAAAAACAGCAAAGGGAGGGTACCAGGTGAGTATGTGTTAAAACAGCAATGAGACTTTATTAGCAAACACTTACATTGAGGTATCCTGTGGACCACATGCAGGGGAAGTGTAGTAAGCCATGAAGGCAAGCAGCTGTCACGATGGAGCAGAGAACCGCTGAGACAACAAGTTTAGACCCGCCGTCCAACAAGCTTGGACCCACCTAAAAGGATCATACTAATTACCCTTCAGGATACCCCCAGTTTTATCAGTCTTGTACACACTTGGCTCAACAGAACCAAGCCCTAATGAAAGGGACCCTTTGCACCTCTAAAATGTGTTGGATCTTTTATGATACAATATGGCCCCCTGGCAGATCAAATGAAAACAAATGCATTCCCCCATACACACATTTGAGGTGGATGAAGAAATTCTCTCTGCTGTGCTATTGTATTCAAACAGCGCGATTCCTCTGCAGACAGAATACACTGATCAGCGCTGCATTCAAACACAAATTTTCCAACATCCCCGTTCAGGAGGGGTTGACCACTAATTGAATCCACTCGAATGGGAATTGCTATAGATGGATCGAAATTCAGCTAGTCCCTGTTGATCAGTGCTGCAGTCAATTGTCTGCATGTGCAGATCGAACACAAAATTTTCCAACATTCCCGTTCAGGAGGACCACTAATTGAATCCTCTTGAATTGGAAAGGCCATAGATGGATCAAAATTCAGCTAGTCCCTCCTGAACCAGCCAAATTTCAATCTATTTATGGTCAGCTTGATTAGAATCATTCCCTCTATACTATACAGTATATAACCTGACTGAGAACACCAACTGAGGGATCCAGTGCCCCACATCTTTCTTCTATTTCCAAGCAGTTAAAATCTGACATATGTTCTTATCCTTCCCCATAAGTAAAAATGTTTTGGCTGGAGTTTTAGTTTAAAACATTAGAGGGTTCTTATTGTAACGCTTTTCGCAATTCGGAAATTGAAAGTTTTAAAGCTAGTATATTGCTATTAGAATCAATGTCATTCTATTTCAGATATTTAATGGCATCCGGACAATACATTTTATTGTAATTTTTTAATATTTGTAGTCGTCCTTTAAACTGATGAAAACTGATGAAAAAAATATTCAATAAATACAATCCTTGTATGTAAAAAAAAGCCTCAAAAATAAATGACAGATGAAAGGAAATTGCCACCATATTCACTGTTATAGTTGTCATTTATCCAAAAGAAAATTTGTATTTCATTAGGTAACATAAATATACTAATTGTCATCACATGATGTTGTTAAATTAAAGTCATTATGCAGTAAAAATGTACCAAGCAACAAAAAATTATTTTACATACGGTCTTGTATTTTTGGTAAGCCTCACAAATCTAGCGGTTGTCTCCTCTCCTATTTTTGGCTTCAGTGGAAAATAAACAGGCACCCAGACACTTTTTCCAGCCCTGCTAAATTATCCCTTCAAAAACAGCAAGAAATAACCGAAAGACAAGTCCATCTGCTTTGAATAATTTTTAATTTCCTCTTCTGTCTTTCTCCTATTAGCCATTCCACTGAGATTTCTGCTAAATTCTTTCATTTAGTTTATCCCATCTGTATTCAATTACACTGGGCCCTAACAGAGCAAAATGTATTGTTTTATGGCCAGTTTAGACATCACCTCCGTAAGGTGTACTACAATGCATAGAAATACTAACATTGTGTAAATACATACAGTATGAACACTGTGAGGCTGAAATGGCACTTATCTTCAACATTTGACTAGCTTTCACCAGAATAATTTAAAGATAACTCAGTTTTCTTGACCAATTGAGTAGCCAGAAATTTTTCTCTTGGAGTCCCAGAGCATTTAATATAATTTTCACAATGACGTGGTTCTGCACATTATTTCTTTCTTTATCGTACATCACGGGACACAGAGCCATAGTAGTAACTATATGGGTTATATAGGCCACCTTTAGGTGATGGACACTGGCACACCCTAGACAGGAAGTTTACTCCCTATATAACCCCTCCCCTTACCAGGAGTACCTCAGTTTTTTGGCCAGTGTCTAAGGTGTTGGTCACGAGTAAAGATGTGCTGTGCTGAGCTCCATTGGAGTAATCCTTGCTGGGGCAAGCCGTGCAGCCAGATCCATTCTAGGTATCTTTTTAGGCCAAATTGAATGGTACCCGGGCCTCGTGTTGGAGGAAACGCGGTTTAGCCTGTAACGCGTCTCTTTTTTGAGAGCTGGACCCCGGGATCCAGTGCTTTGGTTTTTTCAGCCATATAGCTTCCTGGCGAGGTGCTATACGCATCCAAGGGTGTGGAACCCCAGATAAAAAGGGGCCCCGGTCCTTGAAGGTTTTCTAACGGAGCTCGCCGTGAGGGGTGAAGATTGGGTCTGTTTGGTTTACCACAGAACCCTGCGGCAGGATAAGGTGTGTGAAGATTCCTAAAGAATTTTTAAGTTCTTATGGGTTTTCTCCTTTAAGTAAACGTTGTCATACCTAAAGCCACTACCGGGGGCTGTCAAGAGCACGTACCTGTTCCATGCTTGTCAGATCTCGTTCTGTGTGAGCAGAAGCTGCAGGCTTCCTCCAGTCCTAAGCCTCTGGTAAGATATTGGGGGGAGTTTCTTTCTTCAGAATACATCCCCACCAGGGCTCCCATCTCCAGGAGGTAGAGGGAGCTCAGAGTGGTCGGTGATATGCCGCTCCGTTTCCTCTTGGACCGCTGTCGGCGGCAGTTTTTTCCTCTCCGTCCTCCCCTCAGATTTGCATGTGAGTGTGGCTCTCCTCCTCTCCACCACCGCACATGCCGATCCGGGTGATCGGAGTGCGCTTGCGCGGGAAACAATCTCTTTCAAAAAGAGTGGGGGTGGCATGGAAGACTGAGGAGGAGGGGGCGTGGCTTAGCGCGACGTCGACGTCCACAAGCAGGGCTGTGTAGGCTATAAATGCAACGTTTGCAGGCTACATTTGACTAACGGAGGGACACAAAGCAGACAGGGGCATGTGAGTGTGGTGACACAGGCATTCCCCAGGCAGGTTTACTTAAGCATCAGGCTGAGCATTAATAGCAGCGGCAGTTGCTGGACTATTTGCTCAGCAGTGGGTGCATTTTTTTCTGTCAGTACCTCTGTGTTTGGCACAATGGTTGGCAGAAGGGGAGGTGCAAACAGCCCAAAAAAGAACCCAAAATGTGTTACCCTCGGGCTCTGAGGACTGTGGTCTTGCTTCTGCATCACCATCCTCCCCTGAAGGAAGTGGGGGGGGCCGGTCTGAGTGAGCCATCGGGTTCGGAAAGTATTGCCACTGTTGCCAAATTCTCAGCCCCTGTCTTTATTACTGAGGATGTTTTCTCCTCAGGTATGATCTGATTGGAAGAAAGGTTAACGGCTTTAATCGCGTCTTCCCAGAATGGGAGAAAGTGCGTTAGGCCCCCTTCTACCACCCAGGACCCTCAAACAGAGGAACGGTGGGAGGGAGAAGGTGAATCCCCCTCAGGGGATCATGAAGAGGCTGATGACTCCTCTTCCAAGGGGTCAATTGTGGATGAACCTGCTTCAGCTTCACAATCTGAGAAATGCAGTGGCAGCAATTGGGGTATGTCAATCCTTGAGGGACCAGTTAAGACAGGTGCTCAAGGTTATCCCTGATCAGCAGGCCCAGGATTTACCTGAGTTGCCAGGGGCTTTATGTTTTGCAATTGAAGCAATAAGAGATTCTATTCTTCAGACCTCTTGCCTTACGCTTGGGTTGGTGCATATGCGTAGAATCTTATGGTTGAAAAGTTGGTCAGCCGAAGCGCCATGCAAAAAGTTCCTGGCTGGTTTTCCTTTCCGCGGTGAAAGGCTGTTTGGGAAAGATTTGGACAAATATATCCAAAAAATATCAAGTGGAAAGAGTACCCTTTTGCCAGTTAAGAAAAGGAGTAAATGCCCCTCATTTAAACTGGCTCTTTCTCCAGTGCCAGGGGCATCAGCCTCCAGGCAGCTGCGACGGCCTTCATCATCAGGTTCAAGAGGTAAACCTCAGGGTCAACCCCAGGGACAAAAGAAGTCCTGGGGCAGGAAACCTACAAGACAGAATGCTAAAGCCCCTTTATGAAGCCTTCCCCCGTTCGCTCGAGTTGGGGGAAGGCTTCTGCAGTTCTCAAGGGTCTGGCAGGAAGAGTGATGACAGATGGGTGGTCTCGACAATAGGTTACAAACTAGAGTTCCGAGAGTTTCCGTCTCCTCGTTTCCTCAGGTCAAACGTCCCCAAAGATCCAGAGAAAAAGAGGTCTCTCTTTCAAGCGTTAGACCGACTTTTGTCTTAAAAAGTGATCATGGTGGTCCCCATGGAAGAGCAGGGGTTAGGTTTTTATTCAATCCTTTTCAAGGTGCCAAAACCAAATGGAGATGTCAGACCCATTCTATATCTCAAAGATCTAAATCAATTCCTGATTATCCGCTCTTTTTGCATGGACTCAATCCGATCAGTTGCCTCCATCCTACAGGGAGAAGAACTTCTGGCGTCAATCGACATCAAGGATGCATACCTACATGTGCCTATATTCCCCACTCACCAGAAGTATCTGCGTTTCGAGGTAGAAAAACTCCATTTTCAGTTTGTACCTCTGCCTTTCGGTCTAGCTACTGCACCTCAGGTGTTTATAAAGGTTCTGGCCCCTCCTCTGGCCAAGTTAAGGGCTCAAGGTATAACAATTGTGGCATACTTAGACGACCTGCTCTTGATAGACCAGTCGGTAGCCTGCTTAGACCAAAGCATGGTCACCACAGTCAACTACCTGCAATACCTAGGTTGGATCCCCAACCTAGACAAATCTTCTTTAAAACCATTAAGAAGAATAGAGTACTTGGGTCTGATCATAGATACAGCCCAGAAAAGGGTGTTTTTACCCCAGGCAAAAATCAGTTCCATAAAAGAGCTGGTTCAGGTGGTCAGGGCGAAGAAGGATCCTTTTATTCGCCTTTGCATGAGCTTGTTGGGAAAGATGGTGGCTTCATTCGAAGTGGTTCCCTATGCTCAGTTTCATTTGAGACTGCTGCAAAACAGTATCCTATCTGCTTGGAACAAGCACTAGATTTTCCAATGCGTCTGTCGCCAAAGGTGCGCCAGAGCCTCAGTTGGTGGAAGATATCCAAGAATCTGCAGAAGGGGAAATCCTTCCTTACCTGAAAAGTGGTAACAACAGATGCCAGCTCTTCAGGTTGGGGAGCAGTCCTGGAAGAAGCAACTGTCCAAGGAAAATGGGCCAGGGCCGAAAGGACCTTGCCCATCAACATTCTAGAGATTCGGACAGCACGTTTAGCCCTAAGGGCCTGGACGTTCAGGTTGCGGAATTGACCGGCCAGGATTCAATCTGACAATGCCACAGCAGTGGCTTATATCAATCACCAAGGGGGCACCAGAAGTCATGCAGCCCAGGGAGAGGTAATCCATATCATGCATATCAGCAATCTTCATTCCAGGAATAGAGAATTGGCAGGCAGACTACTTGAGTCACCAACAGTTGTTCCCGGGGGAATGGTCCTTTCACCGCGACATCTTCCTGGTCATATGCCAAAGATGGGGGTCCTGGATGTGGATCTGTGGACGCCTTAGTGACCCAGTGGGACCAGTTCTCACTGATTTGTGCATTCCCTCCTATTCTGTTGCTACCTCGTCTTCTTCGCAGGATCAAGCATGAAAAGAAGTCAGTGGTTCTTGTGGCCCAAACATGGCCCAGAAGGTCCTGGTATGCAGAGATCGTAAGGATGGCAGTAGGGGACCCATGGACCCTACCACCATGTCCAGACCTGTTCTCACTGGGACCAGTATTCCATCCTACCTTACAAACCCTAAATTTAACGGTTTGGCTATTGAAACCCACATTCTGAAGAATCGTGGGCTTTCAGGTTCAGTAATACAGTTGCAATAAAATGGATTGATATGGATTTCTGCACAAATTGGTCATAAAATGTGATCTGATCTTCATCTAAGTCACAACAATAGACAATCACAGTCTGCTTAAACTAATAACACACAACAAATTAAATGTTACCATGTTTTTATTGAACACACCATGTAAACATTCACAGTGCAGGTGGAAAAAGTATGTGAACCCTTGGATTTAATAACTGGTTGAACCTCCTTTGGCAGCAATAACTTCAACCAAACGTTTCCTGTATGAATGAATGATTTGTAAAGCGCTGCAAATGCGAACTAAATCGCCTCAAGGCGCTAATGCGTTTTGTGTCTGAGCAGCTTCTTAGAAGAGGAAGGTTTTTATTTTTTTCCTGAAGGCCAGATGGTTTTCTTCCATGCGGATGTGAGTCGGAAGAGTATTCCATAGCCGAGGTCCCTGGACTGCGAATCTGCGTTCTCCCCTTGCTTTGTAGCAGTATTTAGGAATGAGGAGGAGGTTTTGGTTGGATGATCGCAGATTGCGATTGGGTGTGTAGTGTTTTATTTTCTCTCGGAGGTATTGAGGGGCGTTTCCTTGTATGCATTTGTGGGTGAGGCAGAGGGTCTTGAATGTGATCCGATTCTTTACCGTTAGCCAATGTAGGCTCCTCAGGGATGGGGAGATGGACCTGTAGTTGCAGATCAGACGTGCACAACGGTCAGGAGTAATGCTTGACCATTCCTCTTTACAGAATTGTTTCAGTTCAGGAATATTCTTGGGATGTCTGGTGTGAATCATTTTCTTGAGGTCATGCCACAGCATCTCAATTGGGTTGAGGTCAGGACTCTGACTGGGCCACTCCAGAAGGCGTATTTTCTTCTGTTTAAGCCATTCTGTTGTTGATTTACTTCTATGCTTTGGGTCGTTGTCCTGTTGCAACACCCATCTTTTGTTGAGCTTCAGCTGGTGGACAGATGGCCTCAAGTTCTTCTGCAAAATGTCTTGATAAACTTGGGAATTCATTTTCTCTTCAATCATAGCAATCTGTCCAGGCCCTGATGCAGCAAAGCAGCCTCAAACCATGATGCCCCCCACCACCATACTTCACAGTTGGGATGAGGTTTTGATGTTGGTGTGCTGTGCCTCTTTTTCTCCACACATAGTGTTGTGTGTTTCTTCCAAACAACTCAACTTTGGTTTCATCTGTGTACAGAATATTTTGTGGAACATCAAGGTGCTTTTGTGCAAACTGTAAACGTGCAGCAATGTTTTTTTTGGACAGCAATGGCTTCCTCTATGGCATCCTCCCATGAAATCCATTCTTGTTTAGTGTTTTACGTATCGTAGATTCGCTAACAGGGATGTTAGCATATGCCAGAGACTTTTGTAAGTCTTTAGCTGACACTCTAGGATTCTTCTTCACCCCACTGAGCAGTCTGCGCTGTGCTCTTGCAGTCATCTTTACAGGACGCCCACTCCTAGGCAGAGTAACAGCAGTGCTGAACTTTCTCCATTTATAGACAATTTGTCTTACCGTGGACTGATGAACAGCAAGGCTTTTGGAGATACTTTTATAACCCTTTCCAGCTTTATGCAATTCAACAATTCTTAATCGTAGGTCTTCTGAGAGCTCTTTTGTGCGAGGCATCATTCACATCAGGCAAGAGATAAAAAGGAAGAAAAGCAGCGCCGACCTAAGTGCAGTACTGTAGCATAAAAATTTATTACAGGTTAAAATGCACTCACTCAGAGTAAGGTAGATACAGGCACATCAAGTAAAAAATCCATCCGGGAAGCTGTGTGGTGGGCAGCAGGGCTCCACAGGGGGCGATCCTGAAAGCTGGAGTGTGTTACACTTGTCTCCTTGTCCCGTCTGACGGCGCAGGTGGTAACCAGTGTCACAGGCTGGGTTGAGACAGGCACAGCGTGGATCGTCTGTTAAGTTGTATTTCCCGGGTATCAGTGACGCTGGGGGCGTGCACGCGTTCGGAGCATGCGTGCTCCTTCATCAGGCATAGCGTCCATTAATTTCGGAAGAGGTATAAGAAGGGCGGGCGGGCCAATTGCATCATTGGCTCCGCCTACCTCGTATTAGGCTTAAGGGAACCGTGGGAGGGGTGGACAGTGTTGAGGAACATGATGACAGAATAGGGGATGGAGAGTGGAGGAGACAAGGGGGAAATAGCAAGGGAGGTGAACAAGTGTGTGGAGAGAGGGGGGAGGGAGAGAACAGCAGAGGAACATGATAGCATGGATATGTGCTTATTAGAAGGCAGTTGCTGAGAGGTGGAGTGATCTCATGGCAATGGGATGACGAGGATAATATATGGATAATATGTGGAAAAAAGGGAAAATTAGAAAATTGTAAAAATTAGAAAATAATCTAAGAAAAATCTATATATGTAGTAAAAAATAAAAATAAATGGGAGTGATGATGGGATGAAAATGAGAGAAATAGGAGGGTTTTTTTTATAATGAAGGGAGTTGTGGACTTATAAATGGGTAGGGAATTGTATATAATAAAATATGAAAAATGTGGAAAAGGAGGAATGTATATATAAAAATATACCTATGAAATACATATAAAAGAATATATATAGAGAGAAAAAAAAAAAAAAATATGTAGACATTTAAAAAAAAATATGGAGACATTTCAAAGAGTACCACCAAGGCTCCACCAATGGTATACTAGTATGGGTCATCGAACAAATACCCAGGACCCTCCCCCCCACAGAACGTTTCAAACGTCTCTGTGAAAGAGAAACTTTTTGGATATATACCCTTGACGCCCTTGCGCCTGGAGGCCTGAATGAAGAAATAGAAGTCAACCCAGTCCTCTAAAAATCCATCCTCAATCATGCCCAGATCCCCTCTTTCACAGCCCCAACAACACACACCCCACACCTCCCCCACCACCCTTCCCCCCCAACAATAACACCCCTCTACACCCTGATGTGTCTCCTCCCCTTTGCCCCCCCCCCCCTTTTTCTCTTTCTATTCCCCCCTTTATAATTCTTCCACTCTAAGGTTCTACCCCTATATCCCACTGGAAACCCCCACCCACCACGGCATGTGCCCATACATGTCCTGGTTCCACCCAATGCATGCGCATGTGCATGTATATATATGTATATATGTATGTGTATAGATATGTGTATATGTTTTTCATGCTTTTTTTTTTTTTTTTTTTTTATGCGTTTTTTTAATGCGTTTTTTATGCATTTTCTATATACATATTTTTATTTTTTTTCTCTATATATATATTCTTTTATATGTATTTCATAGGTATATTTTTATATATACATTCCTCCTTTTCCACATTTTTCATATTTTATTATATACAATTCCCTACCCATTTATAAGTCCACAACTCCCTTCATTATAAAAAAAAACCCTCCTATTTCTCTCATTTTCATCCCATCATCACTCCCATTTATTTTTATTTTTTACTACATATATAGATTTTTCTTAGATTATTTTCTAATTTTTACAATTTTCTAATTTTCCCTTTTTTCCACATATTATCCACATATTATCCTCGTCATCCCATTGCCATGAGATCACTCCACCTCTCAGCAACTGCCTTCTAATAAGCACATACCCATGCTATCATGTTCCTCTGCTGTTCTCTCCCTCCCCCCTCTCTCCACACACTTGTTCACCTCCCTTGCTATTTCCCCCTTGTCTCCTCCACTCTCCACCCCCTATTCTGTCATCATGTTCCTCAACACTGTCCACCCCTCCCACGGTTCCCTTAAGCCTAATACGAGGTAGGCGGAGCCAATGATGCAATTGGCCCGCCCGCCCTTCTTATACCTCTTCCGAAATTAATGGACGCTATGCCTGATGAAGGAGCACGCATGCTCCGAACGCGTGCACGCCCCCAGCGTCACTGATACCCGGGAAATTCAACTTAACAGACGATCCACGCTGTGCCTGTCTCAACCCAGCCTGTGACACTGGTTACCACCTGCGCCGTCAGACGGGACAAGGAGACAAGTGTAACACACTCCAGCTTTCAGGATCGCCCCCTGTGGAGCCCTGCTGCCCACCACACAGCTTCCCGGATGGATTTTTTACTTGATGTGCCTGTATCTACCTTACTCTGAGTGAGTGCATTTTAACCTGTAATAAATGTTTATGCTACAGTACTGCACTTAGGTCGGCGCTGCTTTTCTTCCTTTTTATCTCTCTCCAAAGGTGAATTCTGCCCTTCAAGCAAGCTGCCTCCTGTGTTTGTATCTGCATCTCTCCCCCTGAGGTCATAGACCTATACTCTGCATTCCCCCCTCCCCCCCCTCTCCACTCATTTTATCCCAGTTTTTATGCCTGGACTTTTGTTCATCAACCCAGCACCATCCCTGGACTTTTTTTTTACCATTTTTCATATTTTATTTTTCATTTTTTATTTTCTATTATCATTATTTTTATTATATAAATGTTTTGTAACTCACACATGACTGTTATTTAAATTGATATCTTTTAATTCTTTATTTTTTTATATAACTTACTATCCCTTTGTATATTGCTCACCCCCATCCATAGCTGTCGTCCCCTAGCGCAACAAAATATTGTAATTTAATTCACATCAGGCAATTCTTCTTGTGAAAAGCAAACCCAGAACTGGTGTGTGTTTTTTATAGTGCAGGGCAGCTGTAACCAACACCTCCAATCTCATCTCATTGATTGGACTCCAGTTGACTGACACCTCACTCCAATTAGCTCTTGGAGATCTCATTAGTCTAGGGGTTCACATACTTTTTCCACCTGCACTGTGAATGTTTACATGGTGTGTTCAATAAAAACATGGTAACATTTAATTCTTTGTGTGTTATTAGTTTAAGCAGACTGTGATTGTCTATTGTTGTGACTTAGATGAAGATCAGATCACATTTTATGACCAATTTGTGCAGAAATCCATATCATTCCAAAAGGGTTCACATACTTCGTATTGCAACTGTATCTACCTTGATTAATGCAAGGAAGCCAGCTTCCAGAGTCATTTATTATAGCGTCTGAAGGGCATATGTTTCCTGGTGTGAATCCAGGGGTTGGTATCCTAGAAAATATTGCTTTTCTGTAAATGGGTTTAGAGATGAAGCTGGCCTTGAGTACCATCAAAGGTCAGGTCTCGGCCTTATCGGTTTTGCTTCGCATTCTTTGGTCCGTAATTTCATACAGGGGGTAACACGGCTTAATCCGCTGGTTAGGTCACCCTTAAAACCTTGGGACCTGAATCTAGTTGTCGTCTTTACAAAAACAGCCTTTTGAGCCGATACAGCATACTTCCTTGATCCTTTTGACAAGGAAGTTCGTTTTTCTGGTTGCCATATCTTCTGCAAGAAGGGTATTAGTGTTGGCTGCTCTTTCTTCCAAAGAGCCATATTTAATTATGCACAAGGATAAGGTGGTATTGCGTCCGCATCCTAACTTTCTACTGAAGGTAGTGTCAGGTTTTCATCTAAACCAGGATATTGTTCTACCTTCATTTTTTCCAGAACCCTGTTCCACGGAAGAAAAATCGCTACATTCTCTTGATGTAGTGAGAGCAGTCAAAGTCTATTTGAAGGCGACTGCTCAGATTCGGAAAACGGATGTTTTGTTTGTGTTGCCAGAAGGTCCTCGAAAAGGACAGGCAGCATCAAAATCCACTATCTCTAAGTGGATTTGGCAAGTGATTGTTCAGGCTTATGGTTTGAAAAGGAAAATTCCACCTTTTCAAATCAAAACGCACTCCACCAGGGCTGTTAGTGCTTTGTGGTCAGTGCATCACCAAGCCTCCATGGCTCAAATCTGCAAGGCCGAAACTTGGTCTTCAGTCCATACATTCACCAGATTCTATCAGGTGAATGTAAAAAGACAGGAGGATTTCACCTTTGAGCGCAGTGTGCTGCAGGCAGCAGTATAGGTCCTCAGGTCTGATGACACCCTACTTTTGTTTGTGTCTCCCTCCCCTCAGATAGCATTGCTCTGGGACATCCCATATAGTTACTACTATGACTCTGTGTCCCGTGATGTACGATAAAGAAAAATAGGATTTTTATAACAGCTTACCTGTAAAATCCTTTTCTTGGAGTACATCATGTAACATAGAGGTTCCTCCCCTCTTTCTGGTATACACATGTATCGCTTTGCTACAAAAACTGAGGTACTCCCGGTAAGGGAGAGGTTATATAGGGAGTAAACTTCCTGTCTAGGGTGTGCCAGTGTCCATCAACTAAAGGTGGCCTATATAACCCATATAGTTACTACTATGGCTCTGTGTCCTGTGATGTACTCCAAGAAAAGGATTTTACAGGTAAGCTGTTATAAAAATCCTATTTTTAGCCTTTGCAGTCTATTCTAACATATTTTACATAATTTTTTTAGAGCTAAATAGGGCCTTATTTTGGTAACAAATTTGGATACTGATATTTCCTTGGTTTTGGTTTTCCTTGGTAATAAATATTTTAAAGATTTTAGAAGAAAATGCATTTTCCTAGCAAATTTCCAAAACACAACTTTTAGGTAACTTATGCGCCCCCATATACCGTATTTACTGCAAAATATAATCAACAAAGTTTGGTAATTAACGCCAGGTTCACACCTTCGTGTTTTTGTGGCCTGCATATATGCACAGGCACGGCAGCCCATTCATTTGAACAGGCTGCCATGTCTGCATTTCACAGTGTGAGGGTGACACTGGGCTAAAGTTCTAGAGTGCCATCACCCCAAACTAGCAAATAACTACACCAAAAAGGAAAAAAAAATAGGGACTTTCTAGGATGGTGCTCATAGGATATAAATTCAACACATAAATATATAAAGAAAAATCTAGATTTATAAATAACATCATATAAATGTTTCAAAGAATCACATAGGATGCACAGTACAATATTCTTATTTGACACACTACAAAGACCACTTTTATTTGCATTATCCCATTTCCCAAACTAGCAAATAACTACACCAACAAAGAATAAAAAATAAAAAATGGGGACTTTCTAGGATGGTACTCATAGGATATAAATTCAACACACAAATTATATATATATATATATAAAATCTAAATTTATAAATAACATCATATTAAAGTTTCAAAGAATCACATAGGATACACAATATAATATTCTTATTTGACATACTACAAAGACCACTTTTATTTGCTGTATCCCATTTTGCAATTCTGCAATCTTGTGTACATTCACTTTGCAAAGTGAATATGGTGAGGCTGTGTTCACTTTGGATACCCAGGCATGTGCAAAGGAAATTCAAAAACAGGATTTGCTTTGCTAGCACATAATTGGATATTTAAAGGGAACACAGCTTTACTTGCTAGGTGAACAGCCTCTGCTTTATTAGTAAATCAACCCACGCAAGCAAGGGGAGGACATGCAAACTCCATATCAGATAGCATTCTGGTTATGATGCAAACCAAGGACCCCAGAGCTGCAAGTCAGAAGTGCTAACCACTAAGCCACTGTGCGACTCATAATCATGCACAGTGAGCTGTTTTTCTTTGTGCACATCCCAGACCTGAGAAGAGAGGGCAAGAACTTTAGGTTCAGTTCACATTGGTGCGCTGTCCGACATTGCATGTGATTCACACTGCACTGCTTTGCAAATCACATGCAATGTCTGTGCGATGCGAATTCAGCCATACAGATTGTATGGCTGAATTTGCATCGCATTCAGACCAAAGTCGTGCAGGACCCTTTTTTTGGTCCACACCAGAATCGGATCACATAGTTCACACCTATGCAATCTGATTCCACGGCAATATGCGAACCGACCATGTGAACTGCCTGCGAATCAGGTGCGATGCGGCAACCCGCAGTGGATTCGCAGGGTTCCCGCATAGCACCAATGTGAACCGAGCCAAGAGGCCTGCTTATCACTAGAGATGGGCCAAACACCCCCCGGTTCTGTTCGCATCCAGAACATGCAAACAGACCGAAAGTTAGCGAGAACATTCGAACACCGTTAAAGGCTATGGGACTCAAACGTGAGAAATCAAAAGTGCTCATTTTAAAGGCTAATATGCAAGTTGTTGTCCTAAAAAGGGTTTGGGGACACGGATCCTACCCCAGGGGATATGTATCAATGCAAAAGAAAGTTTTAAAAACTGCCATTTTTCCGGGAGCAGTGATTTTAATGATGCTTAAAGTGTAAAAATAAAAGTGAAATATTCCTTTAAATATCGTACCTGGGGAGTGTCTATAGTATGCCTGTAAAGTGGCGCGTGTTTCCCGTGCTTAGAACAGTCCCTGCACAAAATGACATTTTTAAAGAAATAAAAGTCATTTAAAACTGCTTGCGGCTTTAATGTAATGTCGGGTCCCGGCAATATGGATTAAAATCATTGAGACAAACGGCATGGGTACCCCCCCCCCCCAGCCCATTACCAGGCCCTTTGGGTCTTGTATAGATATTAAGGGGAACCCCACACCCAAATTAAAAAAAGAAAAGGCTTTGGGCCCCCAGGCCCTATATACTCTGAAATGCAGTATACAGGCAGTGCAAACAAGACAGGGACTGTAGGTTTGTTCTTATGTAGAATCTGTTTGTAATTTGGAACAGGTACATTTTGTAATTGTAGCTCCAGCCAAAAAATCTATTTTAAAGCTTTTTGGGAAACATAGGGACGGGTTATCATAACCCATGTAACATTTGTTTTGCTGTCTGTGCCCCTGTTCAGAAGATTTCACCTCACTTTCTGTCCCAATGACAATTGGATTTTGAAAATTTGGGTTTTTTAAGGAAAACAAGGATTGGTGATAAATCAGTGGAGGAGACACCTTTTTCCCATATTAACTCTTACAGGAGAGAATTTCCCTCCTTAGGGGTAGATTTCCTCTCACTTCCTGTTGTCTCCCTCCGTTTGTAAGTAGGAGTCGTTTGTAAGTAGGAGTCTTTGGAAGTCAGATGTTTGAAAGTAGGGGCCTGCCCTATATACTCTGCAGAAAATTGGGCCTTAGGTGTTGGTGGTACCAGAACACTGTAAGCCCTCACAGTTACTCTTGGTGGGCGCTGGAACGGGCCCTGCTGTGAAAAATTATATCAAGAATTGTAATTACATGCCCCTGTTGAACAGGGTCAGAAAAATTGGGCTTTAGGCACTGGTGCTGGTGCCACAACACTGCAACCCCTCACAGATACTCTAGTTGAGTGCAGGAACAAGCCCTGCTGCAAAATATTACAGCAAAAATTGTAATTAAGTGCCCCTGTTAAACAGGGGCAGAAAAATTGGGCTTTAGGCACTGGTTCTGGTGCCCAGAACCAAAAATGTTCTTAGAAGCTATCAACATGAACATTGAGGAGGAATAGGATAGTCACTCGGCATAACAGGATAGTCAGTCAGCATCAGCATAGGCAGTCTTCAAGGGATCTCACATTCATAAAAAAATTATTTGGTTACATTAGCATCAGGTGCTTGGTAGCTGGTGATCCAAGACTCGTTAATTTTTATGAAGGTGAGCCGATCACCCGAGTCGGTGGACAGGCGCACTCTGTGATTGGTTACAAAGCCTCCAGCTGTACTGAATATGCATTCCGAAAGAACGCTGGATGCAGGACAGGCCAGTAGCTCAATTGCAAACTGTGCAAGCTCTGGCCAGTGATCCATCCTCAAGACCCAGTAACCCAGTGGATTTTCAGTTGGAAAGGTCTCCAAGTCTGATCTTGCCCCTAAGTATTCCTGCACCAAGTACAGCAGACGCTGGCGATGATTGCTGGAACCGATCATACCTTGGGGCTGCGGACTAAAAAAATTGTCTGAACACATTGGTCAGACAGCCACCTTCTCCACCGCTCCTTCTGTGACTGACCAAAGCCTCAGCAACACGTTGTCCAGGACCAGGAATTTGTACCCTCCCAGGCTCTGGAAACGCATTGCACAAACCTTTCTGCAAGGCCTCCCGAAGATGTTTCATCCTCTGCTCCCTCTGCGACAGCTGGATAAGTTCCGCAACCTTACCCTTGTAACGTGGATCAAGAAGGGTTGCCAGCCAGTAGTGATCCCTCTCCTTGATCACACGAATCCGAGGGTCCTTTCGCAGGCTTTGCAGGATCAGGGAGGCCATGCAGCGTAGGTTTGCTGAGGCATTCGATCTGGAGTCCTCTAGGTCACTAAGGACGACCTGATTCGCAGCCACCTCCTCCCAGCCACGTACAAGTCCATGGGTTTCTGGGGACTGTAAACGATCCCTTGAAGACTGATGCTGAGTGCTAGGCTCCACCTCCATGCTGACACAATCCTCATCCTCCTCCTCCTCCTCCTCTTCCTGTGAGATCGGTGGGCCCACAGGAATACTGTCTGGATAAAGGGGGCTTTGAGAGGTAAGCAAGTCCTCCTCTTCCTCCTTCTGTTCTGCCTCAAGTGCCCTGTCGATTATTCCATGCAGCGTGTGCTCCAACAGGTAGGCAGGAGGGACAGTATCACTGATGCATGCACTGTCACTGCTCACCATCCTCGTGGCCTCCTCAAATGGTGACAGGACAGTGCATGCATCCGTGATCATGAGCCACTGGCATGGCGAAAAAAAGCCAAGCTCCCCTGACCCTGTCCTGGTGCCATACTCGCACAGGTACTCGTTGATGGCCTTCTGCTGCATGTGCAGCCGCTGCAGCATTGCCAACGTTGAATTCCACCTGGTGGGCATGTCACAGATGAGGCGGTTCTTGGGCAGGTTGCATTCCTTTTGAAGGTCAGCCAGCCGAGCATTGGCATTATATGACCGGCGGAAATGCCCACAGACTTTCCTGGCCTGCCTGAGGATATCCTGCAAGCCTGGGTACCTGCACAAGAACCGCTGCACCACCAAATTAAGGATGTGAGCCAAACAGGGCACATGGGTGAAGTGTTCCTGTCGGAGGGCGGAGAGGAGGTTGGTGCCATTGTCGCAAACCACCATCCCTGGCTGAAGCTGGCATGGCGTCAACCAACTCTGAGCCTGCCCCTGCAGAGCTAACAGAATCTCTGCCCCAGTATGGCTCCTGTCCCCTAAGCAGACCAACTCAAGCACCACATGGCATCATTTTGCCTGAGTGCTTGCGTAGCCTCTAGAACGCCTACAGATCACCGCTGCTTCTGAGGACAAATCTACACAGGAAGAGGCCATAGAGGAAGAAGAAGAGGATGGGGTGGAGGAGAGAGGTGTGGCAGAATCACCACTACCAGCATTTTGGAGGCATGGTGGTGGAACAAGCTCCAACATTACTGCTCCCTGTGCTGCATCCTTCCCAGCTGCCAGCAGGGTTACCCAGTGCGCTGTGAAAGAAAGGTAATGTCTTTGTCCATGCCTGCTGGACCATGAGTCAGCAGTAATATGCACCTTACCGCTGACCACCCTGTCCAACAATGCCAAGACATTGCCTTCCACATGTCGGTAGAGAAAATGTCCTTACGAGAAAAAAATTGGCATTTGGGAAACTGCCACTGAGGTACCACACATTCCACAAATTCTTGAAAGGGGGCAGAGTCTACCAGCTGAAAAGGCAGCAGTTGGAGTGCTAGAAATTTAGCATGTGGATGGCTGGGACAGAATTTCTTTCGCCGGTTTAGCAACTGGGGTAGGGAAATTTGTCTGCTACAATCGGACGTTGGTGTAGCGATAGCAGATTGCCCGCAAGTACTTGGCACATCTAATTCTACACCTTCATTCCTGTCAGTGCTGCTTTTTGAGAGGACTGAAGGTATAGTGGGGTTGGAGATCCCAGCTGATGAGGAGCAAGGAGAGGTCCGCCTTGTTCTTTGGTGTGGGACTTTGAAGTACTGTTGCCAACGGACTGCATGGGAGCTCGACATATGTCTGGTCAAGCATGTGGTGCCCAAGCGGCTGCTGTTTTGGCCACGCTTCATACGCTTCAGACATATGTTGCAAACAGCAACAGTGCGATCTGCTGCACACATCTCAAGAAAGGCGCACACCAAAGAACTTTTGGAAAAACGTGCAGAGTCAGGAGCGCCCTGCACATGCGGAGCTCTGCGGTGTGATGCAGTCGGTTAGCTGCCTCGGAGATGTGCCTCCTCCTCCTCTCTTCTATCAGACACCCACATAGAGTCAGTGACCTCTTCATCCCCTCTTTCCTCGCCACTGAAGCAAACCTGGCAGTATGCTGCAGCTGGGGGAACATGACTGCCAGTTTCTTGTCCTTCTTGGGCACCCCCTCTTCTCTCTGGGCTCACGTTACTGCCTTCATCCTCAACCTGGGTACCATCATCAGAGCCTTCAAAATGCTGCGCATCCTCCTGCAGCATGTACCCTATACTGTGGTCGAACAGTTCGGGGGACTCCTCAGGGCATGATGGTGGGGCTAGGGAAGGAGTGACTGATGACATTGAGCCGATGGAAGAGGCCGCTTTGGCAGCTGCATTGGCAGACAAAGTACCCTGAGCCTGGGTGAGAGGATGAGAAGGATGAGTACGGCTTGGTCATCCACTCTACCAGCTCTTCTGCATGTTGTGGCTCAAAACGGCCAGCTGCCGAAAAAAAAAGGACAAGTGTGCCCCACGGCCACGTTCTGAGGATGCGCCGTGTCCACGACGAGCACTGTTTGTTGTAGACACAGAGCCTGCTTGCCCTCTTTTAGTGGCCGGTGAGTGTCTGCCTATCCTTGGTGGCCTTCCAGACATACTGTACAATTAGATTAGCAAAACAACCTGTACACCAGGAATGGCCTACAGTAAGGTATAGGCTTGGCTGGACTACAATAATGCAGTAGATATATATTTTATGAACTGCAGCTCAGTGAGTCACCTGCCTGGCTGAAAGTGTCTTTGAACACGCACTCAGGCAATGGCCTTGTCAGGTATAGGCTTGGCTAGACTCTCTCTTTATATATATATATATATATATATACAAGCCTGTATATATATTTATTAAATGAACTGCAGCTCAGTGAGTCACCTGCCTGGCTGAAAGTGTCTTTGAACATGCACTCAGGCAATGGCCTAGTCAGGTATAGGCTTGGCTAGACCGAAACCCCCTGAAGTCTCTGGGACCAAAAACAGAGGGGGAACATACTCTTTGACCCAATTCGTGCCTTGGAACAGGAAGGATGGCCCTTGCTGCCAACAGCTCCCCTATATATCCTTGCAAACATTGCCTCCTTTCCAAATCCGTAGGAAGTCCAGTTTGTATGAACAAGGTCTGAGGGGGCCTTGTTCTGAACTTGAGACAATAATGTGATAGAATGACGGCTACAATCCAGGCATCATGTCAGTTGTCCGTCCAAACCCCCCTGAATTGGGCTAGTCTTGCTCCTACTTGAGCGGGTTAAGCGGAGACAGCTTCAGAAGGACTTATTTGAAGCCTTAGGCTCTGTCCTACTGCGAGTTGTTGTGCGACCTGACACATGCGGAGTCGCATGACAAAGTCAAAACCCATGTATTTCAATGGTCTCCACTCCAATTGGTGCGACTTAAGTCGCAGCGACTCAAAAAAAGGTTTGTGCACTACTTTGTTCCGACATCTGTGCGATTTGTTCTCACGTGGTTTTCACAGGTCGAATGACATTGCATCACAAATCGCACAGCAAAGTCGCAGTGTAAATTGCGCTACTCTGGGGATGCAGCAGTGGAAACAGCCCTAGGAGCTTTGTTGGCCCTGGGATTGGAAGGTTTCTGGAAGGTTGAACCAGCTCCCCTTCACTGTCTGAAAAACTGTCTGTAAACCCTGGCCTCTCTGAATCCTTTTTTGGATCTCTTGTTAAACTGAAAGGGCTACTGTGTCTTAAAGAGCCATTATCTTTGCTGTCATCTTGACCTGGTCGACAGCCACTTCAGCCACAACTCTACAGCAGTCTGCAAAGGAGAAGAACTGCCACTTCCCAAACTTTCCTTGTCAAAAGAAGTTTATTGAGTATACAATATTATAAAGATACATAAAGTAAGTTTACAAGGATCTATAAAGTAAGCTCATTGTTTTACAGTAGGGTTTATATAGGTAAATATCATGAAATTTCAAATATTAAACATTGGGTTCACGTAAACCTAAATTAAAGATATATATCATTTCCTTAGTTACTTTTGTAGGTATTTAAATGATTTATACCTACTATACATATTGTTTACAAGTAGAGTGTATATAGGTCAAATAAATTCTGATAATGAGCTTTAATCGTAAGGTGGAGAAAAGGAAAGAGAAAGAAGAAAAAGGGTAGAAAGGTAGAGGTATGGTCCACAAGGTTGTCCCGCTCGTCAGATTATTATTCTTTTTAGTTCTCTTTGAAGCCTTAGAATGGGTGTCTCTGTAAGTCATTTAATCTGTTACCATGGCAACAGGACAGAGTCATTGAAGTTTGACAGGAACTGCTGTTTTATCCAAGGATGCCAAAGTTTTTCAAATTTTGTAATTTGATTTTGATCGATGGCTACCATCTTAGCATGGGACATTGTATTATTCATTCTGTGAATTGTTTCTGCTAGTACCAATGTAGGAGATTTCCACGCCTTGGCCACTGTTTGTTTTGCAGCCGTTATTAGTTGGATCATAAGTTTGAATTGAGAGAGTGTTAACCATTCCGGTTTTAGATTAAGTAAAGTTAAATATGGATCTGGTTGTATTATTTTTTTTAAATATTTTAGATGCAATCACGAAGACTTCCTTCCAGAAGGTTTGGATTACTGGGCACGTCCACCATATGTGTAAATATGTGCCTATTTCTGGGCATCCTCGAAAACAAAGAGCTGAGGTATTAGGTGAATATTCTGCCACTCTAGCAGGTACAAGGTACCAGCGAGTTAGGACTTTATAATTTGTCTCCAGTGCTAAGATGTTGGGTGAAGATGACTTAGATGTAAACCATATGTTAGACCAGTCCGTGTCTTCTAAAGTTCGTCCCAGATCCTCCTCCCACCTCTGAACGTAAGAGGGTCTATTAAGATTTGCTACTCCATATAATTGATTATAAAGTGATGAAATTGTACCTTTAGCAAATGGATCTTTTGTACAGATTGATTCAAAAATGGATAATTGGGATAATGGTGTATCCCCCTTTAGGAATGGTGTATAGAAATTTTTGATTTGGAGATATCTAAATATCTCAGAGTTTGGTAGATCATATTTTTCTCTAAGCGATGGGAATGAAAGGAATGATTTAGATGCTATGAAGTCATTTAGTGTCTGAATGCCTGATGTTGTCCAAGCTTTAAAAGAATTTGGGTAGATCCATGCCGGATAAAAGGCCGGGTTTCTGATAAAAGAAAGGAGAGGATTGTGTGGAGATTGTAACTGATATTTGGTTTTTAGTTTATCCCAGAGAGATAAGAAGTGTTTAGTTATGGGATTATGAATTTTAAAGCGGTCTTTAGGATCAAGCCATAATAAATTTGATATTAATAGAGGGTCATTTTCTGAAGCCTCTATAAATACCCATAATGGGATTTCCTGTTTTGCATGGTATTTGGACAGACTGGCCAAATGTGCTGCTCTGTAGTAGTTAGTAAAATTAGGGTATCCCAGGCCTCCTTTATTTTTGGGAAGATGTAGTGTGTGTATAGGTATACGTGGTTTAGATGAGCCCCATATAAACGAAGTTGCTCTTTTTTGTACTATTCTCAAAAAATAGGAAGGAATTGGAATAGGGAGGACTCTGAATAGATAAAGCAATTTAGGTAGAATAGTCATTTTGATTGCATTAATCTTCCCTATCCAGGATAAAGGAAGTTGCGACCATTGTTTTATTAGATTTGTGATCTGTCTTAATACAGGAGGATAATTGGTTGAGAATAAGTCAGAATGAGATGCTGTTAAATGAATTCCAAGATATGGGATTGATTTTTCTGCCCATGTGAATGGGAGTGCAGCCCTAGCCGGGATCAATTCCATGTTTGTGAGTGAAATATTAAGCACTAGGCATTTCCTAGGATTAATCATAAGGCCGGATAGGGCTGCAAATCCATCAAGAGCTGGTATTAAGTTAGGACCAGAGACCTGTGGTGATGATAGAAAAAGTAATATATCGTCTGCAAATATACATAATTTGTGTGTAATACTTCCTACTTCAATGCCAGTTATAGTTTGGTTTGTTCTGATGTATTGGGCCATGGGTTCGAGTATAAGGGCAAATAATAAGGGAGATAATGGGCAACCCTGTCGGGTACCTCTTTCGATATTAAAGGCATCAGATTTGTATCCAGCATATTTTATATAGGCTTTGGGTTTATTATATAATGCTTTGATCCATGTTGAAAAGGGGGGTCCAAAACCCCATTTTTGTAATGAATATTGCATATATTGCCAGGATACTGTGTCAAATGCCCTCTTAATATCGAGAGATAGAAAACATAAAGGGATTTTCCGTTTTTTAGCAATATGTGCCAATAACACTGGCCTGCATATATTATCGCCTGCATGTCTATTTGGCATGAAGCCTACTTGATCTCTATGTATTAATTTTCCTATAATGCTATTGAGGCGTTTTGCTATTATTTTTGCTAATAATTTAATATCGAGGTTTAACAGAGAGATAGGCCGATAATTCACACAGGAAGTATCATCAGAAAGGGGTTTGGGGATCATACAAACAATTGCCATTAGTGTTTCTTGCCGAAAAGAATGTCCATCTAGAAGTTTGTTAAAAGTTTCAGTGAGAATGGGAGAGAGTATTTCTGAGAATGTTTTATAGTATAAAGCCGAGTAGCCGTCTGGGCCTGGTCTTTTGTTAAGTTTTAGTCTTTTATGGCGTTAGCAACTTCATCTATAGTTATAGGCTTGATTCTGAGATAACTCAGGTAAGGTTATTTTTGAGAAGAAGGATTCAGCCTCTGTAGGATTAAATTCATTGTTTGTCTTGTATAAAGTTGCGAGATGTGAGTGAAATTTATGGACTATTTTAACTAGATTACAAGTGTAAACATTTTTTGATAATTTCAAACGTATTGGTTTGAAAGATTTGTTAGTTGAATTTAATGCCCGAGACAAATATGTACCTGGTTTGTTTGTATTCATGTATAAATTGTGTTTGGAGCGTTTGAGGGATTTATCAACTGACTCAGTGAGAAATAGATCGTATTCCAATCTAGATTTTTCCAGATGAGATTTTGTACTCTGAGATGGATTATCTTGAAATGATATGTAGGCTGTATTAAAATTTAATTCTAGTTTTTTTGCTAGATTTTTGCGTTCCCGTTTAAATAGTGCCATTTGTCTTTGTATTGTACCACGCAAGACAGGCTTATGAGCTTCCCACAGTGTTATTGGGGAGATGTCTGTTGTAATATTAATTGATATGTATTCCTTTAAAGCTTGTTCAATGGCCATCTGATGTAGTGGGTGTTTGAGCATTATGTCAGGTAAGTACCAGGTTGGGTCATGCGCTTTTGGTATGGCTGAGGCTATAGTAGTGTATACTGCATTATGGTCAGACCACGGAATCGGAATTATATCTGATGCAATAATTTCTGGTATCATTCCTATTGTTAGAAAAATATGATCTATTCTGGTGAAGGTTTGATGAGGGTGCGAGAAATAAGTGAATTTCTTTGTCATTGGGTTACTTTCTCTCCACGAATCTACCAGATTGTATTTGGAAAGAAGTTGAGAAAAAGGTAATCTAGAGGTTATTTTGGATGGTGTAAAAGGTGATTTATCTAGAAATGGGAGGAGGACCTGGTTCGAATCCCCACACATTATCACTGTTCCTATTTTGTGTGTATTAATCACTTGTAATATATGTGAGAGGAATGGTGTAGGTTGTTTGTTACGAGCGTAGTAGGAAATCACCGTGATTGCTGTATCCATTATATAACCCATGAGTATCAGGTATCTACCTTCTGGGTCTTTAATTTCTGATGATAAGGTGAATGGTGTGGATCGGTGAAATGCAATTAGAGTTCCCCTTTGCTTGGTACAGGCAGAAGCCGTGTAAATTTGTTGATAAAAAGGAGAAATATATTTTGGAGTAGAATCTTTGGTGAAGTGTGTTTCTTGGAGGCATACTATGTGAGCCCTCTTGTTATGAAAAGTACGGAAGGCTTTTTTTGAGGGACATTTATTCCCTGAACATTCAGGGAAAGTATATTCAGTGGTGCCACGGCAACAGATCAAGTAATTTTGACTTACTTTTTGTTATGCAGAGCTGACTGCGCAGATCAACCTGTGTGGACTGAAGAGATGAATAGATAGAAAAGAAACCAGTGAATTCTGGAGTAAAGAGTAAACAAAAAACATATGAGATTAGATGATACATTGTATAAATTATTTTTTGCAAGTAATCACAATTTACCCATGAAAGAGAGTAAATATCTCTCTCAGAGGAATAAGTGCCTTCGTCACACTCCCACATAATATGGTTGGGAGAATGAGGAGGGCTAATGGGGGTACACGGATCTTCCGCTTACAGGAGAGAAGTGTTATGTCAAAAGACATCAAAATGATGTTTCATTAATTGGAGTGCAGAATATAGTTTTTATTGAAATTATTTATTCCAGGGTGGTTGTATATGGTTAGTCTTGCCCTAGGCTAAATAATTCAGTTAGAAAGGTACTGTTAATAACTTTGGTATTGATGAAGATAGTTTGAATTATTTTGGGATTTTATCCCTTTTAGAGTAAACAATTACATATTTTATTCATATGTAACTGTTTAGATATGTTAACTCATAAAATTGAGGTTGTATTGCTTCAGATTAGAATAAACAAAAACATAATTCTAGGAACTAGTTAGGTAATAATATATTTGTTTTAAGAAAAGAAAGAAAAAGCTTCCATTACTTCTGGATTATTGAACATATTTGTCCTAAAAAGTAATAAATCTATTGTTATTACCTGATAATATATAACTGAACAAGAATTTCCTTATTTCACTTATATATTCTAAGGCTATATGAATCAGAAGTAATAAGAAATATAACTGGAATGTAACATGATCCCACACAGTGTGTGACTATCAGAATGCAGTTACATTCAGTTATAAATACAGGTTTTTTATAGAGAACCATCTCTTAGTATAATAAATGAAGAGATATCAGGAATTAGGATGTCAGTCCATTGAATCTTCTTGGTCCATGGATGATGTGGCATAACGGCCTCTTTTGTGAGAATGATGATTCCCATTTTGTTCTGGAATTTTCTGAGTGCTGCCTGAAGGTGAAGATGATGTCATTCTTCTGCGTGTGGGAGAGTTGCTGCTTGTGGGTTCTGTCAGATTTAATTTTAAAAGGGTTTGTTGTAGTTCATCTGCTGATCTGCTTCTGTAAATTGTACCTTGGTAGTTAAATCTGACTGAAAAGGGGAAACCCCATTGATACATAATGTTGTGGCGTTGCAGTTCCATTAGTTGGAGTTTCATGGATTGTCTTTTAGTAATAGTAAGTTGGGATAGGTCAGCAAAAATTTGATAATTGTGTCCTTGAAAATTAAGTTCCTTTTTTTCTCTTGCAGCAATTAGTATTTGTTCTTTCGTTCTGTAATAATAAAATTTTGTGATTATATCACGTGGGGGTCCATCTTTCTTTTTGGCTGTGAGGGCTCTGTGTACTCTGTCCAGTTCTAAACATTCAATAGGGATATCTGGCTTTACTGTAAAGATAGGATTTCGCGCAAACACATGTATCAAATAAAACGTGCAACACCAATAAAAAACCAAAAGAAGTGTCCAATAATGATAAAGAAATGTGTAAACTTCTATCTTCCTGTTGGATACTAAAATGGAAAATTGGCTGGGTGATGTATTTTCACACATAATCAGTGATAGGATGATGTCCTTCCCTTAAAAAAGTCTCCCAAGCTTCCGGGTCAGTGTGAACCGGAAGCTTTGCATCAGGTGACGGCATCTCGCCGCCATCTTTACCTGTTACCGCTGCACACTGTATCCACAGTGTGTATGGCTTTTTACCCCATGTTTGGAAAGTATTTTTTGGTAAAATAAATTTCATTTTTTAACCTTACTACACCATTGGAAGCCTTTTTGTCCCTTCTCTTTTTTCGCCCACCTGGTTGGGCTGGAGCCCAGGACCCGGAATCGTTCCTGACTAGAAGTACCCCAAGTTTCAACATACCAGGAACCACCACCAGAGGACAGACTCCAGTTACTCCCAGACCATTACCTGAATCCACATCAAGGCTTTATTTTAAGCCCTTTAAGGTAACGGCAATGGGAGACTTTTTTAAGGGAAGGACATCATCCTATCACTGATTATATGTGAAAATACATCACCCAGCCAATTTTCCATTTTAGTATCCAACAGGAAGATAGAAGTTTACACATTTCTTTATCATTATTGGACACTCCTTTTGGTTTTTTATTGGTGTTGCACGTTTTATTTGATACATGTGTTTGCGCGAAAACAGTTTACTTTCATGGTGATTCAGTGAGCACTATCTGATTTTACAGCATCACTCTAATGTTTTTTACACACATCCTGTTTATTTCACGCATTTAGTAGCGCAGAGGTCCCATCATTTATATTTCATGATATCTGGCTTTAGTTCTTGTAATAGAGCAGTAATAGTAGATTGCAGGTCTGTCACAGTTTCAGGTATTCCCCTTATGTGCAAGTTTGAACGTCTGGCTCTATTTTCGTAATCTTCGAGCTTAGTTTGAAGTATTAAATTCTCTTCTTTTAATTGTTCCAATTCTGTTATATTTACTTGGGTTGTAATTTCAATTTCATCCATTTTTATTTCTAAGGCTGCGGTGCGGTTTCCCAGCTCTCTTATTTCTTTGGTTAGGCTGTTTGTTATTTGGTCTGAGGTTTGTTTTAAAGCCTTATGAAGCATCTTTTCAAATTGTAATAATATTACTGGGGATGCTGAGGAGGCTTGTGGAGAAGTTTGTGAGAGGATTTGTTCTGTATCTGACTCAAATGGAGAGTCTTGCTGTGACATTTTCTGTCTGTGAGAGCGCCCTGATGCTGTATATTGTGAGGTGACTGGAGCTGCTTTAGTTGCAGTGAGTGCCTGTGAGCTCTTTGTGAGGTGATTTTTATTTCTGCCACGGTTTCCTCCCAGTACCATATTTCCTGCCCAAACTTTCACAGTTTGTTCCCTGGGGCAAAAAGGTTCAAATGGATACATTTTGAGCCTGCAGGCCCCGCTTTGTCCTTCTCTTCTCTCCTCAGTGGTGCAGAGCTCTAACAATGCATGTCTGCTCTGCTAGGCTCCGCCCATCTCCCCCCACTTCCCAAACTTTCATCCAAACATCCATCCACCAGCTCCCTATAAACCTGTGGAAGGACTTCGCGCTTCAAATCTATCACATAAACAGTAACAGTATAACAACCTACAAAGGTGCAACTAAAGTGGCTATCAACATATATGTCAATGTGAGTGGGCACAACAGTGAATGCACATGAAAATAATCAAACAAATCCAAATGTGTTAGTGACACACATGATCTTCATAAGTGAAAAGTTCATATTGTTCTCTTCTTAGAAGTAAAAATCTAATAAGGCTGTAGCTGGGATCAGGTATGGGGGACAATGGACACAGTCTATAAACGGGGGGTCCGGTATATCCATCAGGTAACCATATAGACTGTGTCCATTGTCCCCCATACCTGATCCCAGCTACAGCCTTATTAGATTTTTACTTCTAAGAAGAGAACAATATGAACTTTTCACTTATGAAGATCATGTGTGTCACTAACACATTTGGATTTGTTTGATTATTTTCATGTGCATTCACTGTTGTGCCCACTCACATTGACATATATGTTGATAGCCACTTTAGTTGCACCTTTGTAGGTTGTTATACTGTTACTGTTTATGTGATAGATTTGAAGCGCGAAGTCCTTCCACAGGTTTATAGTTTGCTGAAGTGTAGTGTGAACACTTTTGACTTTGCTGCAGTCTTGAGAGACATCATCACATAATACTCACGTTCACTTATCGTTTGTTTTATTTCACTTATTTATTCTACTTATTTCATTCAGATTGAGATACATTCCTTTATTCTTTATAGCGCGAGGGACACTACCACATACATCCACCAGCTCCGCTACCCACACTCTAAGGCTGGATTCACACCCACGCACTCCCAGCGCATTCCGCAGAACCGCACCACAGAATGTGGAGGGGTCAGAGGGGGCGGAGCTGACCCATAGTAGGCTGACATGGGGAGGTCCAGGAAATATATATATATATATATTATATATATATATATATATATATATATATATATATATATATATATATATATATATATACACATACAAAGCCGGGATATATATATATACTAAATACACTGCAGCTAACTGTCTCGCCCGCCTGCCTGAAGTATATTAGCGACAGTACACCAGGAATGGTCTGCAGTGAGATGAAGCTAAACTGTATACAGGGTATATATATATATATATATATATATATATATATATATATATATACAAAGCCGGGATGTAAATATATACTAAATACACTGCAGCTAACTGTGGCTCTCTTCACTGACTGCGCTGTGATTGACCAAAGCATGTGGGTCATAGTGCACGCTTGGCCCATCATCAGCCAGCAATACACTGCGATGACACAGTGCATTATGGGCCGTGATGCGCCGCTTGAATTTGACGCGAACGGTCCATAATGTTCGAAATCCAGCAAACAAGCGGAACGGCCGATGTTCGAATCGAACTCATGTTTGACTCGAACAGACAGCCCTTCCCTACTTATCACTACTGGGTGTGATCCAATGCCAGTTCAGGTAAACCATTAAGTATTCACTGCAGCTCCAACAGCTTTAAAGAATTTTTGAGGAGGGTGAGCGGAATGCCAGATTGCTGGCCTGGCTGCCCCAAGAGAAGTCGCCCTGTATGCGTGTCCCCTGTATAGTTGACATGGCCGGGAATAGCCAGACTGTGTCTAGGGCAATCACTGACTGTTTTGCTTCCTATTATGCTGCACTATACTCCTCTCAGATAGACTACTCCATGGATGATCTCCACACTTACCTCTTTGATGTTGACTTCCCTGTCTTGTCTTCGACCTATAGGGATCTGCCTGACTCTCCTATCACGCTCAAGGAGGTTCAGCGGGCCTTGTCCTCTCTCCAGAGAGGAAAGACACCAAGGCCTGATGGATTCCCCACTGAATTTTATAGGACCTATGCGGAAGACCTGGCACCTAGACTCCATTCTATGCTTTTGACTTCCTTGAGAGGGGGGTCCTTGCCAGCCTCCATGTCTGAGGCTGTGATAGTGGTCATCCCCAAACCTGACAAAGATCCAGAACTCTGTGAATCTTATAAACCAATATCTCTGATCAACGTGGATGCTAAGCTTCTGGCAAAGATCTTGGCAAACACGGTAATTACCGCCCTTGTGTGGACCAATCCTGGTTTATGCCAGGCAGAGGGACGGATATTAATATTCGCAGACTGTTTACCCATATAGATCTGGCTAAGGAAGGTAATACTGATGTGATAGCGGCGTTGGATGCCGAGTAAGCATTCGACTCTGTTAAATGGCTTTTCCTCTGGAAGGTGTTGGAATGCTTCGGTTTCAGGCCTAAGTTTATCTCCTGCATACAACTTTTGTATGCAGACCCGACCAACAGAGTTAGAGTGAATGGCTTGCTGTCCGACTCATTCAGACTGAGTAGGGGGACCAGGCAGGGTTATCCTCTTTCCCTGGGACTCTTCGCCTTGGCGATAGAGCCCCTGGTGGTTCTTTTGCACCGGGACCCTCGGGTGAAGGGAATTCCAGTTGGAGTACTCCAAGAGAAAGTGTCTCTCTACGCAGATGACATACTGTTACATCTGGCTGAAGTCGGTGTCCCCTTGAAATCTGCACTGGAGGTTATTGATCACTTTATTTGGTTCTCGGGGATCCGCACTAATTGGGACAAGTCAAACCTTTTTTTCCTTCACTCTTCGGCTTCTGGTGTGAACACCCAGACCCCTCTCCAATGGGTGGATAACTTTAAGTATCTGGGGGTGCAAGTCCGAGGCTCCTTACTTGCCTACCTGGAAGACAACCTCTCCCCCTTAATTGCCCAGTTCACTAGGAAGTGGCAGTCATGGAAAATAGAAAACCCTGCCACTGTCGCCAGTGGGCAGAGTGAACTTCCTGAAAATGGTTTATCTCCCCATATTTCTGTATTTTTCCAGGAACACTCCGACCTCTATCTCTAAATCGGTCTTTCGCAGATTGTCTCATAGTATCTTTTGTTTGGGCAGGGAAAACCCAGCGTTTGGCAAAGTGGACGCTCCAACTCCCTCTTTCTCAGGGGGGCTGGCAATACCACATTTTCAACTCTATTACTGGGCAGCAGTACTGGTGACTGTCCGATGGTGGTTTAGCCAACCCAAATAAAACTCTGCGGTATTGCAGCAATGCTGGCAGCACTCATACGTCTCATTCCCAAAGACAACCTCTGGATGTGACACTGAGTAAGTGCACTCGACTTCTTTGTTTGACCATGGCGAGGCCTGTTCTTTTTTTTTTTTTTTTAATAATCAAAATGTATTATTCATTTATGTAATACATCATTTATACAACATACTATACCCCTACATTCAACCCAATAACAAAACTACAAATTATACAAATTACATCCTTCCACTATTATCACAATTATCCCACCTGTCCCAATTAACCAAGGTTTATAAAAAAAAATAAAATTCTTTTTTTTTTTCTTTCCTCCTTCTTTTTTCCCTTTTTTTCTTTTTTTTTCCTTTTTTCCTTCTTTATAAAAATCTATGGTTCTTCCCGCCCCCCCCCCCCATCCCCTCGAGGCCTGTTCTGAGTGGAATCTGTCCTTTCAAACCACTGTATGGTCTTGGCCACCGTTCTGCAGCTCAGTTTCAGGGTCTTGGCAATCTTCTCATAGCCTAGGCCATCGTTCTGTAGAGCAACAATTATTTTTTTCAGATCCTCAGAGAGTTCTTTGCCATGAGGTGCCATGTTGAACTTCCAGTGACCAGTATGAGAGAGTGAGAGTGATAACACCAAATTTAACACACCTGCTTCCCATTCACACCTGAGACCTTGTAACACTAATGAGTCACATAACACTGGGGAAGGAAAATGGCTAATTGGGCCCAATTTGAACATTTTTACTTAGGGGTGTACTCACTTAGGCCATCGTTCTGTAGAGCAACAATTATTTTTTTCAGATCCTCAGAGAGTTCTTTGCCATGAGGTGCCATGTTGAACTTCCATTGACCGGTATGAGAGAGTGAGAGTGATAACACCAAATTTAACACACCTGCTTCCCATTCACACCTGAGACTTTGTAACACTAATGAGTCACATGACACCGGGGAGGGAAAATGGCTAATTGGGCCCAATTTGAACATTTTTACTTAGGGGTGTACTCACTTTTGTTGCCAGCGGTTTAGACATTAATGGCCGTGTGTTGAGTTATTTTGAGGAGACAGCAAATTTACACTGTTATACAAGCTGTACACTCACTACTTTACATTGTAGCAAAGTGTAATTTCTTCAGTGTTGTCACATGAAAAGATATAATAAAATATTTACAAAAATGTGAGGGGTGTACTCACTTCCTTTGGAGACTGGTCCCTTGGACATGATCTGGCTTTGGCGCTACTTGGTTGCATGGAGGGTGTTGTGGCCACCAGACAACGGTTAACACTTGGATAGCTACAGTCAACTCTGTCTTGCCATTGTATAAACTGACATATGAGAGCAGGAATTGCCCAAAAAAATTTGACAAGGTCTAGTCGCAATGGATTGACGCACATGGCTCGGTATCTTAGAGTATCTGGTGATGTTCTATGTGGTACTCTTATGTTTGTATCCTGCTTTCTCCCCTCCTTCTCTCCCCCTCCCCCTTTCCCTCACCCCCTTCCCTCTCATTGAAATATAGTGGCTGTTATTTTTTTTGATAATCCTAACTAAATCCATGTATCAGCTGTGATGTTAATTGATAGATCTATTTGCTAACTTGTCTCCTGTTAGATTCTCCATCTGCTATGTTCTGACTGTGCATTGTGTCATTGTGGGGTTTTTTTGTTTTGTTTTTTGGATAAACCTAATATCTGTTAAAAAAAAGTATCCACTGCAGCATCTATTAATATGGGATTTGGTTTGGAGGAGGGTAAGGCCCTTGTGTTTGAGGATGCTTGAATCTGCTTCCTGTTTAAAGCCCCTACCCAAGGTATTCCCCTTCATAATCCCTCCATTATCCCCATTGTTATTAACTTTCTATTTTGCTGCCCCTCTCACCTTACATTTTCTCCTTTGTATTCTCCCTTATCATCCCTCCTTACTTTGCTAGGTTACCTGACATTTTTTTTCTTTCTTTTTCTCAAAGTCTTATGGTTTTTCTCTGATGTTATTCATCATTTAGTATGCTCTGATAGCTTTGTATTCCCTTGTACACTACTTGTATTTGGCTAATAATATGCAATACCTTTTATGTATGACTTGTACACCTTTTCTTACTGAAAAACAAAAAAAAGTAATGATTAAATGAGTAATGAGTAAAACAGCACTTGAAGCCACAAATGGAAAACATGGAAATTGCCTAGAAGCTGTAGTTAGGGTTGCCACCTCATCCCTTTAAACCCGAATACATATGAATTACACAGGTTCTAAGGCTAATTTAATGCAGATAAGGCACCAAGTGAGTTTAATTACCACCTTAATCAGTCACAGAACCTGTGTAATTAATATGTGTTCGGTTTTAAAGGGATGAGGTGGCAACTCTAGCTGTAGTTTCTGATTATCCTTTTGGAGTGTACATCTGAGAAAGGGAATGGTGTTCCATCATGTGGGCTGGGAGGGGTATATTTTTGAGAAGGGTTAAACCGCTATGTGCTACTGTCTAACGATATAAATTGCTGCTCATGGCTGCCACATTAATGCAGAACCTGTACTTTATAGAAGATTAGAGGTTTTACCTAAAATAGAGCAAAACCAAACCTATATTTTTGGCTATACCCTAAATTTGCTGTAGAACTTTGTGCACCACCAAGTTTCTGTGCATTGATTCTCATCTGGGTGTGGCTCAAGAGGTTTATCAGCCCCAGAGCCCAGTGCCTCTTCACATCTAACTTTTCACATTGTTTTTTCCTGGATCATATCTACTTATTTTTTCATTAAAATGGGGAGAAGTGTTGGAGGCAATATGTGATTTTTCCACTCATGATTGTATTAATTGGTAATTGCAATGCTGAACTTGGAATTGCAAATTCAATTAAAATGGTGTCACGCATACTGAGAGTACAGCAATCCCCTCCAGACAGTGCTGCGTACAATTGTTTTCTGGAGTCAATTGCCTTACTCAAAGTATGTGCAGACTCATTCCCAGCCAAACCCATGCTGAGCTGAAGTTGTTTTTTTTTTTTTTCTTGTGGGGAAAGCATGCTGTGATTTTCAATTAAGAAAGAAGTGGCACACAATTCACTCTGTCATCAGTCTGACATCATGCAGAAATGGAGATCACAAAAGAAGAGAGAAATGAATGATATTCTTGGGTATATTTCTACAGTAGGTGAGTGGAAATTTTGCTGAGGTGGCAGACTAGATGTTGAAGCAAGAAGTCTCCCCATTTCTCTTCTCCACATTTCTCAAATTTGATTGTGTTTCTCTAGTGAGGGTTTTAAAATGTGTCCTGTGTTTATGAAAAATGTACCGTACTTATATTACTAGCAAAATACTATTTATTGGTTGGGTATATAGACAGTGTCCAAAAAGGCAGAAAGCAGATGCATAGGTAGAGGCGGACTGGACTTGGGGGGCAAGTTTGCAATTGCTCCCTGAGCTAGTCCAACAACTCTGTATAAGACCAGCAATGCCACAATCAGACCTCGATCAGAGCAGGACCTACTGTGACAGGTGCTGATTTTAGTCTAATGGCAACCTATTCAGGCTCCAGAACACAGAATCTGCCACCACTCAAAGGTTTTGCAGCACTGTCTTCCTTAGTGGCATTGAGCTGTTATGTGAGCAAATATAGAAAGTTGCTATGTTGTGATGAGGGTGCAGGCTTGGGTTTGGTCCAAACTCAGATGTTAGCTGTCTTTGCTGGGTCAATGAGCCTCAGGTGGGAGATTCCCTGTCACACAGCTGATGTACACAAAGGGGCAGGGATGCTCATGATATCACTGACTTAATATGGGCATATGATAATATTAGATCAATGGCATCTATGATGTCTATAGATGTAAAATTTCCAAAAATTTTGAAGCCATGGAAAAATGATTTTTGCCTGTGTTTCCATGACTGAGAGGGGGCATGACCTGAATAGAGTAAGGCTGAGGCTGCTATCACTTCTATCACTACATGTTGGGCTTGTATGGTGTGCGGTGGCTGAGATTTTTCTCTATTTGTTCTGTGGATTACATGGAGTCAGGGCAGTCTCCTAGCCTGACCTGCACCCTCAGTGAAACACACTGAATGGGGGGATATAGATGCCGCAGTGGAGACTCTAAATTTGGTTTAGCTTCCCATTCTTTTGTCACAAGCATCCCCACCCTTTTGTATATGTGCATATAGGGGGCAGGAAATCTGCCTGCAGCTCATTGGCCCAGCAATGACAGCTAGCATTCAGGTTTGGGCCAAACGGAAGCTCATTCCTACTGTTGAGGAACTGGCAGTCAATGAAGGCAAGTGAGGGAAAGGGGAGAGAGGCGCCAGGTGATCAATAGTGTAAAACAGTTTAAAGAGGAGGTCTAGCCTAGGTGAAACAAATTAAAAGTCAGCAGCTACAAATACTGTAGCTGCTGACTTTTAATATTAGAGCACTTACTTGTCCAGGGAGCCCGCAATGTCGGCACCCCAGCCGATCTTCGGATCGACTCCCCGGTGCTGTTGCTGCCATTCTTGGTAAGGGAACCCGGTAGCGAAGCCTTTCAGCTTCACAGCGGGTTCCCTACTGCGCATGTGCGAATCGCGCTGCGCTTTCTAATTGGCCCGACGGTGGGGGAAGGTGGAGGGGGGCCAAACTTCTGGGAGATCAGGCTATGGCCCATCTCCGGAAGTGGGGAAGGGGACCTGAAAGATGCCAAATGTGGCACTGGAGGGGGGGGGAGCGTATAAGCGAACTTCACTTTAATATGTAAATATAAAACACAGTAACATGTTCAACTTACAGGGTAATCATGAGAGGCTGTCTTTGCCTAGGTGGGCTGTGTGAAGGATCCTGCACGAGACAGTGAAATAGTAGAACTGACCAATCAGAACCCATTTTGGAGGCAATTCACACCTCCTTCCTCAGCTGATCCTTAGATGAAGGCAAGTGACAATAGGAGGGAGGGCATTAGAGCAAGTTTCTAAACCTACTATTTTTTTTTTTTATAATTTTCTTTAATTACACTCATCAATGCACTCTTTATCATTTAATTGGGGAAAAGCTAACCAATCAAAATTCTTTCTGCCTCCAAAGCAAGTACTACCCAAAACAAAACGTTAATCAAAGGCACTCTAAATGATTGCAAGTGTGTACTCCTATTTAACATCAGTTTGAATGTGATTGCCTAATTCTGAACACAGTTACATCCCCAGTTATAAGAGGGTGTGCACACTTATGCAACCATTATTTTATTTTTTTATTTTTACTTCCCCTCCCTAAAAGATTTCAGTTTGTTTTTCAATTGAGTTGTACAGTTTTTAGGCCCCATTAAAGGTGGAAAAATTCTAAAAATGATATATCTTTGTCTCATTTTTTTACATCACCAAAACCTGACATTTTAACAGGGGTGTGTAGACTTTTTATATCCACTGTATCGAGAGAGAGAGAGAGAGAGAGAGAGAGAGAGAGAGAGAGCAAGCAAGCACACATCAATTACATATCATCAATTGCCACACTGGGCACTAAAACTAAATGAAGAGCCTAAATAGTAGTTTATATTGGGTCTATAAAATAACTAGAGACAGTTGCAGTATGTCAGAAACATTTTTTTAATCACATATGGCCCAGGTGATCTAGTAAAATGCAATATTCCTTGGGTTGAACTTTCTGCCATCAGAACCAAAGCTAGTGGAGAGCAAATAGGCCAAAATGGAGGTGAAATTGGCCAAATGCAGTTTGTACTATATTGATCAATTTAAAAAAAAAACTATGACATCTGACAGAGAATGTGACTTTCATTAAGCTAACCAAATACATTGAGTATAGCAGATGAAAATGTCATTAATAACTATGGGTTTTCAATACACCAAAATCTATTTTTTTGTGCATGAATGAGATTAATGAAATATTTTGGCCACCACAATAAAGTATAAACTATAATGCAAACAGAACTAGTGCAGATGTTTCTCTAGATATTTACGGAGTGCAATGTGTCCTGTCCTGTTCCTTTTAAACCATCTAAATGGGACTTGAGAATGTAATATGAATAGAACTTTTTTTGACATGTTGCCAAAAAAATGATGACCATCTCCAACAAAAAAACAGCAAAACTATTAGGACAGGAGGACTTATAATAATACAGGAGAAACACTGTTAAAAAAAAGACGTAAGAACTTTGAAACACGCAGTAATTGCATGTGTAAAAATAGTAGGAATAATTTTAATTTATCGCAAGCTGGAGCTCATCCTAAATTTTTTTGCAGGTTAGAATCTTTGTACATTTTTTGCCTTTGTTTAGGAGATTTCTCATCATTTTCTGTCAAGATAAAAAGTAATTGTGAATCTCTCCAATGAAGACACATACTATAAATTAAATTATATATGAAGTGGTAAAAGCCTAGAAATTGTAACAACATTTTATTGCTGACCATGCTTTTCTGTCGCTGTGACAACCACTTATAGGGTAGGTGGGGTGTGGTTGGTCGTCACATCCTCCCTGTTTCCTATCTCATTGGGCACTAAGCAAGGCTCACATGAGAGGCCTACCCTGGGGTGGGTTCTCTTCTATGCTAGGCATTTTGAATAGGGTCACTGTCTTACACAGGGGGGGTAACTTTACCGGAACAGCCAACTGGTCTCTAATAAACTCTTTCAAAGTTACTGTACATCACCACAGTCACTTGTGCAATTAGGAGGGATACGCAGTGCCCTCACCCTTTCCACCTGTCCAGCGTATCATCGCTACCTCCCTCCAAATAATGGTATGGGGCCCTGCCGTGCACCTACCACTGACTCCATGCATGCACTTCACTTAATTCTTTCTCTTCCATACCTGTGTACAGGACAAGGGCCCTGGTGGGGCAGATCTACTCCTGTTGCTATGGGAGATGGATCACTGCTGAAGGCGTGTCAACAACATCTCCCTTGATTTAGGAGGCTATCTCTCCTACCACAAGTAAACGCTTGTGACCAGCTGCTAGAGAGACCTTTTTTACTCTTGGTAGCCAATGTATCTTCACACTGTATGAACACCTGTACCATTATCTTCCTACACTGATGTGTTTAGTGACCCAAGTTGTAACTATATGTGCCGGTTACTTGCATTACACCCCTTGAGTAACTACAGACCAGGCAAAGGCAAAGTGTCAACATGATGACATAGACAGACAACAGTCTGAAATAAGGTGCAGTCATTTCCCTAACATCCCTGGTCCCTAACTCAGGCTTGTGGCTGCCCCAGCATACCTGCATAGAAAAAATGCCATTCTTTGCAATGTCCATGGATAGTGTCTTCAAGAAATGGAAGTCCAAGCAATCCTCCTAGGCATTGGGGACTCTGACCTCGGCATGGCACTGGAAATCCAGACTCCAGCAATGGCAGTATGTGGGTCCCACCAAAAAGAACAGGTCAGAACCAAACCAACAGAATGGAAACAAGGAAACCCCCAGGGTCTGGGCCTCTATACCTTTTATAGCACACATGACTGGGGGGACAGGGGCCAAGAAAAAAACACCAAGAAAGACCAGAAAAACACAATTAACTCCCACCTTCTCAGCTGGGGCAGCGTTAACCACTACCTGCCTAAACACTCCCACTATTTCTTGTCCTGGTATCACAGTAACTGGAAATGAGAGAAAATCTATCCAAAGCAGTCAGAGATAGAAATGAAAACATGACATTTTAACTACTCCATCTGAAAGAGCGTGTCAGCAGTTAAAAAAAAAAAAAGCAGCAGCTTAATGTGGGATACACAACAAACAGATAAAATAAGAAAAGCCACGCTAGAATAGTCCCAATTGATGCAAATGGATCCTTGATTAAATATCATGACAATATGTTTCCATAGTTATTGATGGTGAGGAAAAGCCCTTTCATAGTGCCACCACAGTGATTTACATCAAAAGTACACCAGCACCTTAAGAAAAACTTGCTTACCAGATAGCAAGCAAAACCAGGCATGTGGCTATAGCCCAGCCAAGGCCTTTACTTGCACAGAAGATCTTATAGATGATATTCACAGGACAGATGGCTGCAATGTCTTTCACACACTGGCAACACTGTAGAGTCCATGACCATCTCATTCAGAAAGACCAAAAAAAGAGAGACTGGCCATAGTGTAATATTGCCTTACTTGTTTAATATAGAAAAAGTAATGCACTTACATTAGTAGATAAAATTTGCATAGATTAAAACAGAGCCGGCTGCCTCGCAACAGGCGCCTGTCTTCCTGGTACAGACAGAGTGGTAACGTCAAAACGTACCCTCCTCCGGATGCGTTTCGTCATACGTGATGTTGTCAATGGGGAACGGGCAGCGTGTTGACTCACCACCTTAAATAACAAAGCCAAACCTCGTTCTGAGTCCCGAGTGATTGGCCACAAAACACCATTTTGGATATGGGCATCCCTCACCTAACAAAAGTCAAGGTAGCCCAAAGAAACAAAATCAAATTATCATAAAAATATATAATAAAAATTAATAAAATAAACAGAAGTGTTAGACTATCAACAAAGAGCCTCACCTCAAATTTGATCAGAAAGAAAATGCTGAATAAACATAACCAAATGGAAAACACTCATCCAGCGAATTAGCCCCTCAACCTAACCCCTCAGACTATAGTAAAAAACGAAACCCCTCTTCGGATAAATTATAATAAATTCCCAAAATGTTCCCAAGTGTGATATCCCAATCAAGGTATTCTAGCACACCCTTAAGCACCCCTACCTTAAACTAATTAAATAAATAGGGACTAAATTAATTTAATTACATTTAAATCCCCCCCAATTAATAACAGATATATAATGTAGTGTATTTGTACATACAAGTCACATAAGTACCTGGTTCCATTTTGATATTAGCCTCCTAATAACCCCTGGAAGAGCAAGTGCCAGCACTCTGAGCCTACTGATATGACCCATCAATTATCTGCTGCTCTTTTATTGTCCTATTCATAGATGGGATGGGTCTTGGATTAGGTTTTTATTTTTAACTGCAGCATATTCTACAAGGAAGCCTTAGATTTGGCATTGTGTCTGGACAAGACTGGCTGACCCAAATTGCAAATCCTTTGGTAGGTAAAGCAAGTTTATATAATATGCTTTTCAGAAATGCATTTAGACATTTACATGCGGTTCATTTAAGTGTGTTAGACTATAATTTGCCTAGTATATATGCAGCAATTATACATCTAATGATAGTCTTGTATCCAGGGATATGCAGCCACTTAGGTTGAGACATGGATTCTTAAGAGTGTCCAGTCTTCATCAGGGATCCCTGTTAGAAGATTTGTATTTTGCTGTGGTACATTCTAAAATTGTAACCCTTGGGATTAGCACATTGGCTACAGATGACAGGCTGACAAGCATACAAACTTAAAGTCCTAATTTATCAAACAAAAACAAAGTCTGCAATTATAATAAATGCTGCTGCAATGTAGTAATAGGTTTTAATAGGTCCTTGGACATTAAGTAACTACACCAGTGGGTCCATATTTTTTAAGTCTTGTATTCTTTTTTCCATGTGCACAATTTATAAAGCTAGAACACAGGGATAAGGATTGCAATTGCAAAAAAGTAAGTTAATTTAGATGGTTCAATGAGCTTCGAAAATCAGTCACATGGTAGAAAATAAAGATCCTTATGCCTGTGTTAAGCTTCATCAACTGAGTCTGTATTTGCTTATTCCTTATAAAAAAACTAGAAGAAGAAATGAAGTACAAAATTCAAGTTGTTTCCTGGGAAGACCAATTGGAATTCTTGTTTCATTTTTCCATAAAATAAAGAGAAAAATCTGGCTGATTACCACTGGCAAAAAAGGGATTGTGCACTCATTATCTTTTCTCCGGTTTTAATAAATCAGCCATGGATTGTGACTCTTGATTTCAGCACTCCTAGACCGCTACTTGCGTGGAGACAGATTTATTCTCTGCATGCCTTCACAGCGGCTGTCTACTTCAGTGTGGCAACCTACTCATGAAAGTATCATTTCTGCAGCTCTGCCTTCCTCCAAGTCCCATGGTTTCATGCTGTTTTGCACTTCTGGGTGTGTGTTCCTACTTTTCCTCCACTTTGGCGCTGTTTCTCAGATTCTGACAATAGATGTTTGGTGTCATTTCTTTCTGGCAAGGTTCTAAATCACCTGCTTGCTTTCTTCTTCACTACTCTGAATGCCTGAACAGATGTTTTGGGAATTGGGAGAAGGGAAAACAGTTTTCATTGTGATACAGAGCGCTGGCAAGATTGAAAAAAAAAATCTAAATGAAAAGGGGTTAAAGGCCAATGATGTGTTTTCGGATCAAACTTTCACTAAATCATACAAGTTTTCCTTTAGTATCTCCCAGGAGAGCAATCTCAGCAGCAATAGGCAGTTAAAGAAACAATATGAATTTCAAAGTAACAGGCATTGGTTAATCTCCATGTGGTCAAAGACACTCGCAGAATAATATCTGACTAAAATAGAGAAGGCTACATAGCAATAATAATGATAATAATACCATATAAATTATGTAACCAATATTATAATTTTCAAGATTAAACCCAATCACAGGAGGAAGGATGAGCTGTTTTTTCAATAGCAGATTCAAATAGTAATAAAGTTTTCAAAAACAAATTTTTAAATGCAGAAACTTTAAAGAATACCTGTACATAGCCACAGGTCTGATCCTCTTCTAAATAAATAGGGCCATGTAATAATGCACAGGAAGGCCTGTTCTCCACTAATGGTAATGCTGTCAACTTGTTGCCTTGTGACACCAATGCAATAAAAAAAAGAAGAGGCAGCCTGTTATAGTTCATTATTAATACTAGTACCCACTCTGTTGTCTGATGCTAAAATCAAAGTATAAGTTTGCCGAATGCCAGCAACCCTCCAACTCACCATTGCTGCATGGTATGGCCTCAACCCAAGTTTTTGAATGTGTAATTGATATTTTAACTTTTACATTTGGCTTGCCTTAAGTACAGCAGCAGCTCCCCAATGTGATGCAGTTCAATTTAGGGAAAAAAGGCTTTTTTTAGGTAGTTTTGGCTATCACACCTGATTTTTAATATAAACTGGCAGTGAACATGAATTGGCCAGTGGAAGTAGCAGCCACAACAGATCTAAAATCTACAGGAAAGTTTATACTTAAAGGAGAGGTATGGGAGTTGATAACATCTATAAGCACCTCTATGCTGCAGCATCAGTCTGATGCTGCAGCTGTCCGACTTACTGATCATGTGACTGCTGATCGCTCAGTTCCCAGTCAGCTCTGCCCCTCCACCACTTACTAGAGTGCCGCCCTGGGGAGGGGGGTGGGATTGGCTGGCTCCAGCTCTCAGAGTGAACTTCCTGATAGTGACAACAATGGACCATGCCTGTATAACATGTCAAAACCACCACTTGTAGAGGTTAATATACTAAAGGCAAAAAGGCTGTTCACTTTGCAAAGGAAGTTGCACTTTGCAATGGAATTTGCCCCAGAGCTTAGTGAATGAAGTGAAGTCTGCTGACTTCCATAATGCAATCATGTACAAGCAAAAATACCGTATCTATCAAAAGACAGCTGTTTCGCATGCAAATGCGTCATTAGGAGTGTGTGATGATGCATTTGCACACGAAACAGCTGTAGAGTATCCTGGCTTACCGCTAGAGGTCCTGCCACTATTCTGTTTCTGATTGACTGCCCCTTATTTAAGTGCTTCCAGCGACTTGTACTTTTATACTATATGGTTTGACTAGAAAAGGTAGTCAATCTTGCCGCTTTTATCAGCGAGATTGACACCTTGCGAGCCCCGTCGCGGGTCATACCAGGCCCTTAGGTTTGGTATGGATTTTAAAGGGAACCCCCTACGCCAAAAAAACGGCGTGGGGTCTCCCCTAAAATCCATACCAGACCCCGATCCGAGCACGCAGCCTGGCCGGTCAGGAAAGGGGGTGGGGACGAGCGAGCGCCCCCCCTCCTGAACCGTACCAGGCCGCATGCCCTCAACATGGGGGGTGGGTGCTTTGGGGGAGGGGGGCGCCCTGCGGGCCCCCCACCCCAATGCACCTTGTCCCCATGTTGATGAGGACAAGGGCCTCTTCTGACAACCCTGGCCGTTGGTTGTCGAGGTCTGCAGGCGGGGGGCTTATCGGAATCCAGGAGCCCCCTATAAGAGGGCCCCCAGATCCTGGCCCCCCACCCTATGTGAATGAGTATGGGGTACATGGTACCCCTACCCATTCACCTAGGGAAAAAGTGTCAATAATAAAACACACTACACAGGTTTTTAAAATAATTTATTAAACAGCTCTGGGGGGGGTCTTCCTCCGGCTTCGGGGGTCTTCCTCCGGCTTCGGGGGTCCCTCCGGTTCCTCTTCTCCCGGCGTCCGGTTGGTTCTTCTCTCTGGCCTCTTCTCCCGGTGTTCCAGTTCTTCGGCCGGCTCCTCCGCTGTCTTCATGCCACTCTCTTGCCAGCGGAGGTCCGGACTTCTGGGCTTCTTGTCTTCTTGTTTTCTTCCCTCTTCTCTTCTCCAGATGTTGACACGACGGTCTCTCCGGCTGGACTGCTCTCTGAGCGCTCCGATGTGACTTATATAGGCGGAGACCCCGCCCCCTTATCCTGTCACAGTCCCTGGGCATGCTGGGACTGTGACGGCATAAGGGGGTGTGGCCAACTCACCCGGTGACCACGCCCCCTTATGCCGTCACAGTTCCAGCATGCCCAGGGACTGTGACAGCATAAGGGGGCGGGGTCTCCACCTATATAAGTCACATCGGAGCGCTCAGAGAGCAGTACAGCTGGAGAGACCGTCGTGTCAACATCTGCAGAAGAGAAGAGGGAAGAAGACAAGCCCGGCCGGGCTGCGTGCTCGGATCGGGGTCTGGTAAGAATTTTGGGGGGGGACCCCACGCCGTTTTTTCGGCGTAGGGGGTTCCCTTTAAAATCCATACCAGACCCAAGGGCCTGGTATGCCCCGTGCTCACTGCAATAGGAAAATTTGTTTTTCCTATTGCAGCGAGCGCGAGATGCAATACCCTGCCCTTGCGTCGTATCTGGTCCGTCCTACCAGCATACAGACGAGCGGGCTTTCCGTCGGACCAGCACACAGACGAGCGGACTTTCCGCCAGAAACTGAGTCCAACGGAAAGATTTAAAACATGTTTTAAATCTAGGTCCGGCAGACTTTTGGGGAAAAAAAGTCCGCTGAAGCCTACACACGGTTGGATTGTATGCCGGAAAGTCCGCTCGTGTGTACGCGGCATAACAGTTTGCCAATAGCGGAAGACTTTGGGCAGTGCCATAACATATGCAGAAGATCCACTGGAACTCCCTGACTGAAATAACTTCTAAAATAAATATTATTATCCAAGGGTGGTTACAGATTCCCTCTATTTATTTCATACATGTATTAACCTGTCTATTCCTATAGTTAGCTAGTCTATAAAACTCTGATAGTTACTGTTGATAGCACAATAATATAAGGTTAGCTAAGAAAACAAACACACTGCTTAATAAAGCAATGTCTTATTTATTTCCCAACAAAAAAATAGGAAAATGCTAACATGAAAATACTATAGAGCACATAACAAAAGAACATCAAAGATACTTACCAAGGCTGTCCCCCTAGAAACGGTCTCATCAGCTGGGCTCAAGATGATGGGAACAGAGAGAGCCACGAGGCTCAGAGAGCCATCAGGCACGAGCCAAGAGCGAAAAGGGCACAAATTCCCTTCTGTGTGCACTTTTAAACTTAATCCATACACTGTCCAGACCCAACCCCATTTCCTGCCCATTTAGGCTTCTAACGAATGAAAGAAGTTCCGGGACAGTCCTTCTCAATATATTATATTTCTGTCTGTCCTGCTGTATTGGCCTCTAGGGGCAGCATTGTCCATATAACATGTCTATCTGTCCTGGGTCCATCTTCAGTGCCTGTTGATCCTTTGATCTTTGTAACCCACCTTCATCAATCATTCTGGCAACCATGTCCCTCTTTGAAGCTTGCTTGCATAGCGTTATCACATCAGTCTATCAGGAGCCAATCTTTTGTTCAGCCTTGCTTCTTTCAGATGAATATTCTGATATGCTACAAAATTTTGATGTGCAACGTGTTACATTCCAGACAGACCCCAAGAATGCAAAGGTTTGGTATAGCCATAGTTCATATTTCAAACACCTCTTGTATTTATGAAATAAAGCAGTTAGGTGAATCTCTGCCTTGCCAGTGGAATTGTTTTTGCCTGGTGCAGTAGGCCCTATGGAGAATAAACAACTGTGTTAACCTGTGTGTCGGGGACAATGACACTAAAGGTATAATTTCCACTTCTCTGTGCCATGTATCCTCTAGGACAGGGATATGCAATTAGCGGACCTCCAGCTGTTGCAGAACTACAAGTCCCATGAGGCATATCAAGACTCTGTCAGCCACAAACAGGACACCCAGAGGCAGAGGCATGATGGGACTTGTAGTTTTGCAACAGCTGGAGGTCCGCTAATTACATATCCCTGCTCTAGGAGATCACATACATCAGTTTCCCAGGTTCATTTAAAAGGTAGTGAAATGTCTATCAGGTTAGTGTGTAAAAGCGTATACACTCGCAAAATAATGCCTTTCCTGTTGGTAAAGGTTGCGAAGAAATCAATTCGTGAAATGGGTTCCCATGTTAGAGGATGAGTTCTAAACTGCATATTAAAGGCATGCCACAGTTGTAAATATTGATAGAATGTCTGCTTGAAAATTTGAAACTCCATTTGTAGAGCTTGAAAGGTTTAAAGCATATTATTAGTAAACAATTGAAAAAGATATTTTAGTCCTAAATGTGACAATACGTCAAACCCCGTACATCTCCCTAGCTCATGCAATGACGAGTTATCACCTGTGATCATTTTAATGAAAGCTGCATATTTTAAAAAATTACTTTTGCAAATGCATTAGCTTTTTAAGGCTTATATGATTTTAGTGATTGGGTTTACATATACTTTAACCTGGTATATGCATTAACCTAACTGTTGGTACACCTAATTACATTTTTTAAAAGCTTTCAACATTTCTATCTAGAGAAAACAGCTTCACATTTTAGTAGATTAACTTTAATACTTTAAATAAAGCAAATTTCTCCCGGCAATGAATGCGTTACAAAAATACAGACTATCCAACAATGAGCAAATACTTGCAATATGCAATGACCCCATTCAGAGGATGTTCCCTTTGATCCTTTTATGAAATCCAGCATCCTTTTCTGGTTCATATTTGTCTGTGACGTCTTTGATGTTGTAGACATGGAAGGGAGACACAAAAGGTGGGATTTCCTGAATTTAGTCCCAGAGATAAGTCACTGTAGAGAGGTGAGAGGGCAACAAAAGTGTAACAATGTAACATTTCCCAACACCTTTTTTGGGCCTGTTCCTCGGTCCCTGGAGCCCGTGGAAATTTGTGCTCCTGAGATCCGTTTGCTACATATAATTTCCTTTTTCTACAAACACCTCTGAATTGGAGATATCAGTGATACAAAGAAAAAAGTAAACAAAAAATCTTTATTCTTCCCATGGGAAACTCCATACACTCTGCTGAGTGTCCTTGGCAGAAACAATACTTGTCAAATCAGACGTGGCAATGAATTCTGTTCCAAGAAAGAAGTAGGATAGCACTGCAATTAGTACAATATAATGCTTAAAGATAGTTGTGATTTTAATACACATTAGCTTTTTTAAAGTATTTGGGACAGAATGCAACTATGCAAATATAACTTAGTATATCTGCTTTGTGCATTCCTCTCCTTTGAGAGCTAGCATCACAGTGATTCACAGGTTCCACACCAGTATAAGCAATGCATTGTTTATATTCTGCTTGTCTGCATTGTAACTGCTGGCCAGGATGGAGAACAAAAAGGAGGATAACTCTCACCATTCCTGTTTATTTCATTGTGGACCAGGACTGAAAACAAGGCTGAACTAGGAAAAGCTTTCTGTTTTTTTGTTTGTTTTTTTATGATTTTTGGCTAGAAGCTCTGACTTCCATACCAAATCCTGTGCAAGAAAAAAATTTTTTATTTTTATTTTCTTTGCATATGATTGGCCATTCTTTGCAAACCACATTCACTAAGCTCTGGGGAAAATTCTTATGCAAAGTGCAACTTCCCTTGCAAAGTGAACAGTCTATTTGCCTTTAGTAAATCAACCCCAATATTTATATTGGCCTGAGCCTGAGGTGACAGCTTTCGGCGCACAGGAACAGCAAAGAAAGAAATAGACATTTATGTTTTCAACTTGCCAGTAATTTTTTCATGAACCCTCCTAGTTTGTTAATTTTATATGTTTCATAAAAAGGATGACTGAGTGATGGTACATGTTTCCTGACTGGCAACTAAAAATCTGGATGTCCTTTGGGAGGTGATAGATTTGGCATCAGCGAGGTCCAGCTCTGAGACACCAAAATCTCCTATAAAATATATTTATTTTTCCTATTCGAAATCTTAAATTTTCTTGTTACCAAAACACAAGCAGCTGGAAATTCCTTACTTCACTGAATAAAGCCAAAATCTTCTAATAGAAGGAAAACATTATTTACTGTTCTGCATGATCCTTTTATATTAAAAGGCAGTTGTACTTTTTGATTCATTTCCTTGCCCCCTTAAACAGCCCCTAATATATTATACTGTTATAATGCTTTCTCTTCTTTTAGATCCACGTTGTGGAGCCTACTGGAAGCTGCATAGCCTCTACTGCAAATTCTCCTGGTTGGTCTGCTTCCTTCTGCGCATGCACAGAAAAATCCCTTTCATCCTTAGGGGCAGTAGTCTATAATGCATCCCAACAATGGACAGATTCTTCATAGGGATGAAAGGGATTCTTTCCAAGCATGTGCAGAAATAAGGGATGTTCTGTCCCCGCTATACGTTTCCCTGTGTGTAGCTCGACATGCAGCTAAACCCTCCTATTCTGCAGTAAGCCAGACTGAGTGTAATCTTGAAGCTTTTTTAAAGTAGAGTTCCAGGCAAAAAGAGAACTCAGTCTCACAATTGAGAATAATTGTCCACCCCCACCACCCCTGAAGGCTTCACTGCCGGTTTCCGTTACTTGCAACGCCAGCGCCTGCAACCGAAGCCAATGGGCGGATCAGCTTGGGGTGCCAACATCGTGGGCTCATTGTACAGGTAAGTGTCCTTATATTAAAAGTCAGCAGCTAAAGTATTTGTAGTTTCTGAGTTTTTTTTTTTTTCCCCGGGCTGGAACTCCACTTTAACAAAACAGGGTGGGTGAAACTATTAAAAAAAAAAAACAAATACAGACACATACTGTATAATCAGTATATAAAATATACAGAAATACAATGAATAAGCTAGGCTGTAGATGGCGATAAGTAATTCTCACCATCTGTCAATGGGGACACCTGTTCAGATGACAGCTGTCTTTGAAGGCATTTACCCTTACTCTAAAGAAATTCCTTTTCACTTCCTAGTGTGTCTTAGAGTCATGAGCGAGAGGCAATCTCTCCAACAGGATACAGGATAAAAATAAACTCATGGTGTCTGTAGATTCTCGAACAATGCCACGCTGGTATGCAGCTCTGTATTTATGTATCCATACTTAAATATATTTATTTGAATGCAAGCAAAAAACAGTTCCCTGACATTATAAGTTACAACACAATTGGGTGTTTGCGGGTACACAATTCACAGTGATAGACCGATATGTGCCCCCGTGGAGGGGCGGAGCCATGACTAGAGGTGTATCACGATTGGAGACTTTTTGGATCCATGAGCTCCGTACCCTCTTTCCGTCAGGTATCAATGTGGAGTTGGATGTCAACGCTTTCATTAATAGAGCCTGACATCCACCTCTTAATAACAGACTCTCTCCCCCTTTTTTGGGGTTCCACCACTTGCTCCCTCCCCCCTTTTAAGGTTTTGGGAATTGCTTCCCTCCTTTTTTATGTTCTTTGCTATATTTTTACTTGTTTTTATGTTTCATATATACTAATGCGGCACTTAATAGTGCATTTTTATTTTGTTCCATTGTCATATGAAGTGACTTACATATATGTCCGCAATGATTGGTACATTTGTGTATTTGCTCTTTGCATACATGCACATTGTCTTATATATTGTTCCTGGAAACCCGCTCCACTACCTTCCCCATCAAGTGCTTTTTATTTATTGATTTTTCAGTGTGTCTATTCGGTGTGAGATTCATAATTATACGATTTTTTGTCCATCCGTGCAGCCCATTCTCGCACCCTTGTTCAGGTTTCACATCTCTAACATTAAAGCACATCACCTAAGCACTCTATGTCTACTTTCACTTCCCTTAGCACTTTGCTAGCTTTTACTGCGCACATCATAAGTCCGCTGACAGCGGCATTTTGTCCTAAGTATTGTTTTTCCCTCACTGCGCATGGCCAATCACAGCCCTTATGTCGCTCACCCGTCCCACCCACTGCATCTCTCCTCCTCCACTTCGTGAGGCCAATCACAGCGCCTTTTGCGGCGCTCACTGTCCCACCTATGTCACTTCCTGTTGACATATCGGAGACACCTCCCCCCTCTCTGTGCACATATATTGCGCAATGCGCAGAATCGGGATTTTTCCTGATTCACTATCACTTTTGCCGCACGCATTCACTATGGACCATTTTAAGGCTTCCTGTCAGACTCAGTCTGGCTTGGATTTTCTTCTTTTTCTTTTTCCGTTCCAGATCGCTCCCCCACTTCCAGGTTCATCCTCTAACCCGGAAGTGATGTGTGGAGCGCAAGTCTGGAACGCACGCCGGTCGGCCATTTTGGCCAATACCGGAAGTGCCTTTTTTTCAATGTGGAGCTGATTTTCATGACCATTGAAGCACCCCCTATATATATGAGTGTGGCTACAGTGGGGGTAACCCCCCAGATGACGTCTTTTTAGGATGAAACACGTCGGGCAGGACCCCATTGTCGCCACTTTGTCACAGCGCTGTATTATTCTTTGGACTTATACGTGAGTGTATTTCCTTACAGTTTTTATTAAACTTTGTATTTGGATTTACACTATGTGGCCCTTCTTTCCTTTTTCCACATTAATATCATCACCTTAACCCAATGAATGCTGGTTTGAGGGATCCATCCACGGAATACCTCATCCCCTCCCCCCTGAGATCTACAGAATCATCCATATTCTTGGGACTCCACACACCTTCCAGGACCCGGGCACCAGTTGGAGGAATCCAGCAATCTGCGATACCACAGACATCCACAGCCTCCTACCACCTAAGCCTTATCTGACCCAATTCGGCGTATGCCCTGTCGGGTCCACCACATCTGGTAAGCCTTCCTTTCTCTCGGTGGTAGTGAGCTGATTTGCCGTTTTGGGATACTGGATTTACTCATTCATAAAATGTTTACCTGAGGACTAAACATTGTTATTTTTAGTCATAAACACCTATAACGGGACTTCCCATCTATGAATAGGTCCTTATATTGGTGATCCCCTTTACTGTATACCTACCCATCTAGGGTTATGTATGATAAGGTTTAGCGCTACACTTTTTGTTGTTTTTTGCATATACACTTTGTTGGTTGTGTTAGCTGCTTTTTTTCCTTTATGAGCAGCGCAGGATTATTTTGCATATATTGATTACGTTTGTTTTGATAACACATTCTGCTGCAGCCCAGTCCATTTGATAATACAATGGATGTCTTTGACTACAGGGCCTCTCGTACCGTTAATACGGACGGAGTCTTTGTCGTCACTAGTAACAATACCGAAATAGGCGGTTTATTCTTGAGGCTTAAAAACATCATGACCTCTGAATTACACCTGCAATGGGACATGGTGTTTTTAGAACAGTATGTCTCAGAACATATGGTCCCCAGAAGCCTCAGGTGGGATGTACACCCCCCTCAAGGAGAACCTGATGTAGAATCCTGGTATAAATACTTTAACGAGGCAGGGATTAATCTGCTTGGTGTCCTCATATCTAAAAAACGCCACAAACTATCCTTGTTGGATGGCGAGATCAAGGAGATTAAAGATAAACTTCTAACCCACAAAAATTCCTCAGAGTACTCCGTTCTTTCCTCCAACCTTCAGAAACATCTCGAAAAGGAGGATAAGGAACAGAGGAACAAAAAACAAAAAAAGTACTCTAGAGATGTAGGGGACTATAGAACAGGGAATGTGTTTGGGTGGCAAAAGCTGTACTCTGCGAATTCCAATGATGCCGCCCCTGCACCCTCCGGTTCTTGCCCCCCTAGTACGTCCACAGCTAGAATAGCTGATATAGGGGCACAACCCTCAGGCACCCCTGTTCATATGGTAAGGAATGACAACCTAAGATATGAATCTCCATCACGTACCAACAGATATTTCCATGACCCCCACACTCCCCATACTAACCAGAGAGGCAGGGGTCAAACTAGAGGGAAACAAGGTGGTAGAGGTCAACGTGGCCGGGGAAGGTATCCCCCTGAATCGTATTCAGGACAACGTGAGGCCTCCCAAACCCGACAGGGGTCACACATGGATACTTACCACCAGAATCCCCATTACTATGATCAACCACCCCTGACTACCCAAAACAGGTTTTTACCCCTTAGAAACACCTGGGATGATGACTATAGGGATGAATACGGATATAATCCTGGATCCAGACATGAACAGTCGTTTCAGGATTATCCTCCATCCAACACCAACTCACGCCACGCACAGGTTTTTCAGGAGGTCCAAAGACCCAGAAAAAGGGGTCCCGACCCAAGAGAGGTACAAGGGGAGGTTGAAGAATCCAAAAGAGGAAAACGAAGGAGAACATAAAGGGCCAAGGTGTTTTTAATCTGAGTGCCAAGCCATTGACCAAGGAGGAGCTGTCTGTACTGGATAAGGGACTCAAATTTGCCCCCCCCAAGAAGCTCGATAGGTTTGGCACTTTTTTAGATGTTCACAAATACATACGGAAGTTACATATCCAACGCTATCTCACTTCCAACCCTGTTAGAAATGAGAGGTGTGCTACAGCGGGTACAGTTCATTCTGGCCTGTCGAACCCCTCATTATTCACTCCACCAGTCCCCATGGCACCTGCCATTAGCTTGTTTAGGGACTTAGTTCTCAAAGACCTATCCGAACTTCCGGATAAACGCACATCCCACCACTCCTTGTCCAACATTGGCTGGAAGTCCCTATGTTCACAGAAAGATCTCGTGATCCGTCCAGCGGACAAGGGTGGTGGTATTGTGGTCCTAGACAAGAAAGACTACATAACCGAAATGTACAGGATTCTTAATGAACCCGATACATATAAAATACTGCCCAGCAATCCCACCAATCGTTTTAAAAGAGAGCTGTCTGCCATCGTCAAGAAGGGCTATGACCAGGGAATCCTAAATAGAAAGGAGAGAGAGTTTTTAGTTCCCTTGGCACCCAGGGTTCCAACTATATATTACCTACCAAAGGTACACAAAAACCCAGTTCAACCCCCAGGCCGGCCTATCGTGAGTGGCATTGACTCTGTCACTTCACGTATAGGCTGGTACATCGACTTTTATTTACAGCCACTTGTCAGGCGTATGCCCTCCTACTTGAAGGACACAGGGGCCACTATACGCATGCTTGAAAATTTAGAACTACAGGGTGATCACATCATTGCCACGGCCGATGAGGCCTCCCTGTATACCTGCATACCTCAAGACAAGGGCTTGGAGGCTGTCCAGTACTACCTCGAGAAAGAGCCTAGTATTGCATCCTTCCAGTGCTCCTTTATTATGGAACTTTTGGAGTTCGCTACTAAGCGAAGTTACTTCTGGTTTGACCAGCCGTATTACCATCAGCTGCGTGGCGTGGCTATGGGGGCTAAATTTGCCCCCAGCCTCGCCAATTTGTTTATGGCCAAGTGGGAGGAGGATGTCGTCTATGCCAATAGGGATCCTTCCCTAACTATGTGGGCGCGGTACATCGACGACATCCTCCTCCTATGGAAGGGTAGTGCCGAATCATTGGATTTATTTTTCCAACATCTGAACACTAACGATCGTGGCATCTCCCTGACATATACAGCCAGTAAACAAAAAATTTACTTTTTGGATCTAGAAATTGAGATCCGTAACGGTCTTTTTCACTTTCAGACCCATTTCAAAACCACGGACCGGAAAAGTTTCATTCCCCCAGATAGTTGCCATCACCGGTCCTGGTTAGATTCAGTTCCGAAAAGCCAATTTCTCAGACTTCGAAGAAATTGTTCCAGCACTGAAGCTTTTAAAACACAATCTGCCCTTTTGAAGGCGAAACTGGTTGATAAGAACTATGACCTCCAATTGGTTGATCGGGAGTTTCAGCGTGCCCTAGAAACCAATAGGGAGTCACTCCTTATCGAGAAGCCTAAGAAAGAGCGGGGTGAGATTTTCAGGTGGTCTCTCTTTACTGCTTTTTCTAATCAATATAAACAGGTCAAAGCTATCATGTCCAAACATTGGGACACTCTTAGGAATGACAGGGTTTTGAATACTGTCTTACCTGACAGGGCGAAAGTCACTTTCAGGGGTGCCCCCACCTTGCAAAGTAAAATTGCTCCGAACATCATTAACCCTCCTGTACACCAACCTCTTTTCTATGAAATGGAGGGGTTCTACTCTTGTAGAAAATGTATAGTATGTCGGCATAACTCTGGTATAGGAAGAAAAACCACATCCTTTATTTCAACAGCTACACAGAGACGATATTCCATCAAGCGATTTTGCACTTGCACCACCAGCCACATTGTTTACCTAATCACATGCCATTGTGGCAAGCAATATGTAGGCCGCACTATTCGCTCTTTTTCCATAAGAGTAGCGGAGCACATTACTTTGATTAAAAGTGGCGATACCAAGCATACAGTTCCCCGACATTCTAAGTTACAACACAATCGGGTGTTTGCGGGTACACAATTCACAGTGATAGACCGATATGTGCCCCCGTGGAGGGGCGGAGCCATGACTAGAGGTGTATCACGATTGGAGACTTTTTGGATCCATGAGCTCCGTACCCTCTTTCCGTCAGGTATCAATGTGGAGTTGGATGTCAACGCTTTCATTAATAGAGCCTGACATCCACCTCTTAATAACAGACTCTCTCCCCCTTTTTTGGGGTTCCACCACTTGCTCCCTCCCCCCTTTTAAGGTTTTGGGAATTGCTTCCCTCCTTTTTTATGTTCTTTGCTATATTTTTACTTGTTTTTATGTTTCATATATACTAATGCGGCACTTAATAGTGCATTTTTATTTTGTTCCATTGTCATATGAAGTGACTTACATATATGTCTGCAATGATTGGTACATTTGTGTATTTGCTCTTTGCATACATGCACATTGTCTTATATATTGTTCCTGGAAACCCGCTCCACTACCTTCCCCATCAAGTGCTTTTTATTTATTGATTTTTCAGTGTGTCTATTCGGTGTGAGATTCATAATTATACGATTTTATGTCCATCCGTGCAGCCCATTCTCGCACCCTTGTTCAGGTTTCACATCTCTAACATTAAAGCACATCACCTAAGCACTCTATGTCTACTTTCACTTCCCTTAGCACTTTGCTAGCTTTTACTGCGCACATCATAAGTCCGCTGACAGCGGCATCTTGTCCTAAGTATTGTTTTTCCCTCACTGCGCATGGCCAATCACAGCCCTTATGTCGCTCACCCGTCCCACCCACTGCATCTCTCCTCCTCCACTTCGTGAGGCCAATCACAGCGCCTTTTGCGGCGCTCACTGTCCCACCTATGTCACTTCCTGTTGACATATCGGAGACACCTCCCCCCTCTCTGCGCACATATATTGCGCAATGCGCAGCATCGGGATTTTTCCTGATTCACTATCACTTTTGCCGCACGCATTCACTATGGACCATTTTAAGGCTTCCTGTCAGACTCAGTCTGGCTTGGATTTTCTTCTTTTTCTTTTTCCGTTCCAGATCGCTCCCCCACTTCCGGTTCATCCTCTAACCCGGAAGTGATGTGTGGAGCGCAAGTCTGGAACGCACGCCGGTCGGCCATTTTGGCCAATACCGGAAGTGCCTTTTTTTCAATGTGGAGCTGATTTTCATGACCATTGAAGCACCCCCTATATATATGAGTGTGGCTACAGTGGGGGTAACCCCCCAGATGATGTCTTTTTAGGACGAAACGCGTCGGGCAGGACCCCATCACAGCGCTGTATTATTCTTTGGACTTATACGTGAGTGTATTTCCTTACAGTTTTTATTAAATTTTGTATTTGGATTTACACTATGTGGCCCTTCTTTCCTTTTTCCACATTAATATCATCACCTTAACCCAATGAATGCTGGTTTGAGGGATCCATCCACGGAACACCTCATCCCCTCCCCCCTGAGATCTACAGAATCATCCATATTCTTGGGACTCCACACACCTTCCAGGACCCGGGCACCAGTTGGAGGAATCCAGCAATCTGCGATACCACAGACATCCACAGCCTCCTACCACCTAAGCCTTATCTGACCCAATTCGGCGTATGCCCTGTCGGGTCCACCACATCTGGTAAGCCTTCCTTTCTCTCGGTGGTAGTGAGCTGATTTGCCGTTTTGGGATACTGGATTTACTCATTCATAAAATGTTTACCTGAGGACTAAACATTGTTATTTTTAGTCATAAACACCTATAACGGGACTTCCCATCTATGAATAGGTCCTTATATTGGTGATCCCCTTTACTGTATACCTACCCATCTAGGGTTATGTATGATAAGGTTTAGCGCTACACTTTTTGTTGTTTTTTGCATATACACTTTGTTGGTTGTGTTAGCTGCTTTTTTTCCCTTATGAGCAGCGCAGGATTATTTTGCATATATTGATTTGAATGCAAGCAGTTTATGTTCCTGAATTTGACTTGATATCAGCTTCCGGCCATCCCTACACTCATTAGTCTTCTGTTTCTCCTTCAAAGCTGGCGTTACACTGATAGATTTTTATGTTCAGCCTACAGACAAATCTGCAGTGTCGGCTATTCTGACAGCTGGCACTGGTGGATGTCAGACTACTCAGACAGCAGCTGCATCTGATTGAATGCAGCCATTGTTTGTCCGACAGTTTTTCGCCCAGCTCCTTCGATTTTTCAGTCAAAAGATGTCGGAAGGGTGCCGACAGGGCCATACACAAAGTGAAATTTTCAAATGAGTGTATGGCTACCTTGCTTTAAGTGTTCTTGAACTGCAGCAATGAAATATGAAAGATCAGGTCTTCTCTATGCCCCGTGTAGTAGAGCTGTATAAATCTCAGAGCTGGATGAACAAAAATACAAATCCTTTGTTAGGTAAAACGGATCCATTATATTTATTTCATCTACTGTATGTATTTAGCCATCAATTTAATAATTTCCTAGGAAGATTCTTGCAATATGGTTTTGGCATACAGAATGTATTTTATGACAAAATTGTAGCTTTATTTTATTACAGTTAATTTTATAAATATTGAATTTTTGGGTAGTTTGAATATTCATGAATGTTCATTGTGAATAATAAAATACATTTTTTGCCAGGCTAATTGCCCTAGGAAAGAGCCATTATAACCTAAATCTGCAATCTTTTGTCCCACCACTTGTACTGTATATCCAATATGCTAAGAAAAGATAACGAATGATGGTCAATAACACATCTTCAATCCATGTTAAATCACTATTTAAAGTATATGTAAACCTTTGTCTTGTAAAACAACTCATTCAGTTTAAAATAGAAATGAAAGGCAAAACATTTGTGTATACATATAAAAAAAAACATTATACATTTTTTCCCTTTTTTATAAGTGATCACATGATCATATACCCTCTGTTCTCAGCTGCATAAGGAGCTCAGAGAGCTAGAGGAGGAGAAACAGCAGCACACTGAATGTCTATGGGGGGTGTCATGTCAGCACAATTTATTTTAGGAAAGTAGTCTGTGTTCCCAGCGCAGCCAGAAAACTGACCACGCTGTGCTCTCATGGCTATTGTGGTCAGTTTTTAATAAGAAAGGAGAGGGACTGTCAGGAACACCAGCTATTTCACACAAAGGAAGCAATACAAAGAGAACAGAAGGGGTTTACATATTCTTTTAACCACTTGCTTACAGGGCACTTAAACCCCCCTCCTATCCAGACGAATTTTTAGCTTTCAGCGCTGACACACTTTGAATGACAATTGCGCGGACATACAACACTGTACCCAAATGAAATTTTTATCATTTTTTCCCCACAAATAGAGCTTTCTTTTGGTGGTATTTGATCACCTCTGCGGTTTTTATATTTTGTTAAAAAAATTTAAAAAGACCGAATTTAAAAAAAAAAATTTTTTTTTTTTATATTTTGTTATAAAATTTTTAAAAAGGGTAATTTTTCTCCTTCATTGATGTACGCTGATGAGGCGGCACCAATGGGCACTGATAGGTGGCAGTGATGGGCACTGATGGATGGCAGTGATGGGCACTGATTGGTGGCAATAATGGGCACTGATCTTGTACACTGCTAGGTGGCACTGATTGGCACCACTGGTGGGCATTGTTAGGTGGCAATGGTGGGCATTGATAGGTGGCACTTGTAGGCATTGATAGGTGGCACTTATGGGCATTGATACATGGCACTGGTGGGAACTGTGGGGACTGTGATGTGGCAATGTCAGGTGGCACTGGAAGGGGGTATTTGTGGCACAATTGAGGCATTATTGCCTCCTCCTCTTGCTGCTGAGCCGGTGATCGTTTTTTTTTTCTCCTCGCACTGTCAGCACGAGGAGAAAAAAAATGATCACAGAGCTTTTGTTTTGATCATGTGATCAGCTGTCAATGGCTGACAGCTGATCACATGGTAAGGGGCCGGGACCGGCCCCTTACTTGGATCGGTGATCACCCGAGTCTCAGTGACTCGGTGATCACAGCACGCTCCACGCGCGCCCTGCAGGGCGCGCGCAGGGCACGTGCACAGGGGAGGCCGTCATATGACGGCCTCCCGGGAATTCAGGTCCGCGCTGTAGCCGTCATTCGGCTATAGTGCGGATGTCAAGCAGTTAAGCAAGAATTGTTAAAAAAAAATAAGTAGAGATCTTATATAGATTTTTTGGGGGCAGATGTGTGAGTTAGAAAGTATCCATGGCTGTATTTTACATAGGACCTGGGTATAAGTTCACTTTTATTCATTTAATGTTATATTTATGTTAAATATATATACTGCTAGTAAGTTTAGTTTGCCAGGCGGTAGTTGCCCTGGTTAATTGTTAGTAGATCCACTTATTCCTCTCTAGTTCTGGACTTGCTGCACCATCTCTCTTCTGTCGCTAGGTGGCGTTATTCTGGTGACATTAGATAGACAAGGGCTTAGCAAGGTCAGGTTATGAATGGATGGGGTTACGTTCGTGCTGCTCCATGTGCTTTTCTCAACTGTTGTACAGTTTAAAATGGCAACTTTCATGTTCATGGGCACATTATTTGTTCGTTCGGCCTAGAAAACACCATGTTTTGTCCAGATGCAGTTCAAAACATTTTTTCTGGCATACTTCTGTTAAATAAATTTTGTTGTCTAGATGGGTTTGGAACTAGAATGTAATGCAAACTAGATTCTGTGTAAGGAGAGGACACTCAGCAGCTGATTACACATCTGGACACAGGAGCACTAGTGTGGGACACCGGAACACCCTTTTTATTAGGTGGTCCCACACAGGTGCTCCAGTGTATACTATAGGGGTGTCTCCATCTGTGAAGCTTGTACAAAACAGGTAAGTATTCAAGCTTGACAAAGTGACAAAAATATTTCTTCAACTTGGCCAAAATAGACAATTGTACCCCACTTCTAAGCAATGTTTCCTATTAATATTTCTGTCATCAAATACCTGTGTGCTAGGTATACCTATTTTTTTTAACATGGGGAGAAAAGACTCGGAGAACACCACTCATCCGAGGAGACAACAGACCCCCACCTCAGGAAGAAGTGGAAATCCCCCAAAGCCAACAGGAGGAGGAGGAGGAAGGAGACGTGGTGGAAATTGTCACCACAGCAGATGAGTGTCTGCGACCACAGGCTCAGGTAAGAGATGGATGCCGGCATATTTATAATACATGGTGGGTTTTTTTTCTATATTTTTAGGTGATCATGATGTTGTGGATCCAGGTCATTTCACCAGTGAAAGTGCCCAGATCCTGATCGGGGAGATCATGGGGTGTAATAGGGACAATGAAACATCAAGTAAAACATCAATGATGTTCAAAACAAAATTGAGAACATCATTGATGTTTTAGGGAGAGGTTAAAACACCTCCAAATCCCTTACTTTGTTGTGCTTTTTTGACAGACAACATTTTTAACATTTTTTGACATATTCGAGAAAAGCCAAATTTTGAAGATGCACACAGTGTCTCAACATGTGCTATCTGCCATCACGGGAGATCAATGTATGCGTTTTGGGGGTGCAACCCCTTCCTCAATAATAAAGTAGTTGAGAGGAGGGGCTTGCACCCCCAAAACACGTCCCTTGATCCCCCCGTGATGGCAGATAGCCCATGTTGACATTCGGCAATTTGTGTGCATCTTCAAAATTTGGCTTTTCCAGGGGTGACTTCACCCCATCTGAACCCAATATCAAACACAGTTTATAAATACTCATGTCTGATATTGCCTTCAATTTATAACAAAGTTGAACTTTGTAAGTTCCAGATTTGTGTATTTCTTGTTGGTTTAAAACATGCCTGTTTTACCTTAAATGGACATTTATACTTTTATTAATGTGACCCAAAAATTGTTATACAACAAACATGTTGGTTTGTTTTAAAAACCTTTTATAAATGCACATGTGAGTGTGCTGGTATTAAAAAGATTGATAATCAAGAATGTGTGGATTCTTCTTTCAATGCTCCAAAACTTTCGGTGTGGTAAAATTTGGTGTTTTCTTTGACAATGGGGGTGATTTACTAAGGGCAAATCCACTTTGCACTACAAGTGCAGTTTCAGTGCAGTCTCAAGTGCACTTGTAGTGCAAAGTGTCTTTGCCTTTAGTAAATAACACCCAACAGTGCTTTCTAATGTTACACAATCACGTCATTTTCAGGACTCCCCAAATTTATGTCAGGGTCAGCTAAAAGAAACACAAGCAGTAAATGTTAGCAAATATTTTAGTAGTTAAAATTTGTTTTTTATTTAAAAAATGTCTCAGACTTTGTCTGGCATATTGATGGCCCCATTACCCGCAAAGTATTCCATGTATCTTAGACGGACCTCGCGGGCACTCGGGGGGGCAAGCCAGGACGGCCAGCTTTAAGCGCCATCAGGGTTGGTTCATTTACATGAATTCCGGATTTAGGCCCAACTGAGCCAGCATAGTTCACAGAATTTCTCCTTAAAAAGTTGTGGAGAACACAGCAAGCCAGGATGCTATGATTGAATTTATACTCCGCCATGTGTATGGGTGTAAGAAATAGGCGGAACCGGCTGGCCATTATTCCAAACGTGTTCTCCATCACTCTTCTGGCTCTAGCCAGCCGGCAATTAAAAACCCTCTGGTCCGGGGTGAAGGTCCTCATAGGGAATGGCCGCATAAGATGGTCCCCCAGCGCAAACGCTTCATCTGCAATGGAGACGAATGGGAGTCCTTCCACATTGTCCTATGGAGGTAGCAAGTCCAAGCTGCCATTCTGGAGACGCCTGTAGAACTCCATGTGGGCGATGACTCCACCATCTGACATCCGGCCATTCTTCCCCACGTCCACATAGAGGAACTTGTAA